>CP137666.1:26027315-26433912 GCA_037976565.1 Mesocentrotus franciscanus | reverse complement strand
TACATTATCACATACATATTACATATTAGGCCTACATTATACATACAAATTACAAATTAAAAATCATTAAATATCAAAATTCATTAAAATCCGTCAAACATTATTAAAGTTATCGATCGTAACCAGATTCGCATATTTAATGAGCTATGAACTTTGACCTACATACTCCAAAATCAAACTTAGGCTGTGTTTACTACCATGTTCCTTCATATCAAATTTCATTAAAATCCGTCAAACATTACTAAAGTTATCGATTGGAAACCAGATTCGCATATTTAATGAGCTATGACATTTGACCTACATACTCGGAAATTAAATTTAGACTGTGTTTTGATACCATGTACCTTCATATCATATTTGCTTAAAAATCTGTCAAACATTACTAAAGTTATCGAACAAAAACCAGATTTGCATATTTAATGAGCTATGACCTTTGACCTACATACTCCGAAATCAAACTTAGGCTGTGTTTTGATACCATGTACCTTCATATCAAATTTCATAAAAATCCATCAAACATTACTAAAGCTATCGATCGGAAACCAGATTCGCATATTTAATGAGCTATGACGTTTGACCTACATACTCATCAATTGAACTTAGGCTGTGTTTTGATACCATGTACCTTCATATCAAATTTGATTAAAAATCCTTCAAACATTATTAAAGTTATCGACGAAAACCAGATTTGCATATTTAATGAGCTATGACCTTTGACCTACATACTTCGAAATCAAACTTAGGCTGTGTTTTGATTCCATGTACCTTTATATCAAAATTCATTAAAATCCGTCAAACATTACTTAAGTTATCGATCGGAAACCAGATTCGCATATTTAATGAGCTATGACCTTTGACCTACATACCATGTACCTTCATATCAAACTTGATTAAAATCCGTCAAACATTATTAAAGTTAGTGAACGGAAACCAGATTCGCATATTTAATGAGCTATGACCTTTGACCTACAAACTTCGAAATCAAACTTAGGCTGTGTTTTGATACCATGTACCTTCATATCAAATTTGATTAAAATCCGTCAAACATTACTAAAGTTATCGATCGGAAACCAGATTCGCATATTTAATGAGCTATGACCTTTGACCTACATACTCGGAAATTGAACTTAGGCTGTGTTTTGATACCATGTACCTTCATATCAAATTTGATTAAAAATCCTTCAAACATTATTAAAGTTATCGACGAAAACCAGATTTGCATATTTAATGAGCTATGACCTTTGACCTACATACTCCAAAATCAAACTTAGGCTGTGTTTTAATACCATGTACCTTCATATCAAATTTCATTAAAATCCATCAAACATTAAAGTTATCGATCGGAAACCAGATTCGCATATTTAATGAGCTATGACCTTTGCCCTACATACTCGGAAATTGAACTTAGGCTGTGTTTTGATACCATGTACCTTCATATCAAATTTGATTAAAAATCCTTCAAACATTATTAAAGTTATCGACGAAAACCAGATTTGCATATTTAATGAGCTAAGACCTTTGACCTACATACTCCAAAATCAAACTTAGGCTGTGTTTTAATACCATGTACCTTCATATCAATTTCATTAAAATCCATCAAACATTACTAAAGTTATCGATCAGAAACCAGATTCGCATATTTAATGAGCTATGACCTTTGACCTACATACTCCAAAATCAAACTTAGGCTGTGTTTTAATACCATGTACCTTCATATCAAATTTCATTAAAATCCATCAAACATTATTAAAGTTATCGACGAAAACCAGATTCGCATATTTAATGACCTATGACCTTTGACCTACATACTGCGAAATCAAACTTAGACTGTGTTTTGATTCCATGTACCTTTATATCAAAATTCATTAAAATCCATCAAACATTACTAAAGTTATCGATCGAAAACCAGATTTTCCAAGATCAAACTTAGGCTGTGTTTTAATACCATGTACCTTCATATCAAATTTCATTAAAATCCATCAAACATTACTAAAGTTATCGATCGGAAACCAGATTCGCATATATAATGAGCTATGACCATTGACCTACATACCATGTACCTTCATATCAAATTTGATTAAAAATCCTTCAAACATTAAAGTTATCGAACGAAAACCAGATTCGCATATTTAATGAGCTATGACCTTTGACCTACATACTCGGAAATTGAACTTAGGCTGTGTTTTGATACCATGTATCTTCATATCAAAATTCATTAAAATCTGTCAAACATTACTAAAGTTATCGATCGGAAACCAGATTCGCATATTCAATGAGCTATGACCTTTGACCTACATACTCGAAATTGAACTTAGGCTGTGTTTTGATACTATGTACCTTCATATCAAATTTGATTAAAATCTGTCAAACATTACTAAAGTTATCGATCAGAAACCATGTGTGTATTTTTTCGCATATTTAATGAGCTATGACCTTTGACCTACATACTCGGAAATTGAACTTAGTCTGTGTTTTGATACCATGTACCTTCATATCAAATTTGATTAAAGTCCGTCAAACATTATTAAAGTTACCGATCGGAAACCAGATTCGCATATTTAATGAGCTATGACCTTTGACCTACATACTCCGAAATCGAACTTAGGCTGTGTTTTGATACCATGAACCTTCATATCAAATTTGAATAAAAATCCTTCAAACATTATTAAAGTTATCGACGAAACCAGATTTGCATATTTTATGAGCTATGACCTTTGACCTACATACTTCAAAATCAAACTTAGGCTGTGTTTTGATTCCATGTACCTTTATATCAAAATTCATTAAAATCCGTCATTTATTACCTCGGAAACCAGATTATATTTAATGAGCTATGACCTTTGACCTACATACTCGGAAATTGAACTTAGACTGTGTTTTGATACCATGTACCTTCATATCAAATTTGATTAAAGTCCGTCAAACATTATTAAAGTTATTGATCAGAAACCAGGTGTGTATTTTTTCGCATATTTAATGAGCTATGAACTTTGACCTACATACTCAATCGAACTTAGCCTGTATTTTGATACCATGTACCTTATCAAATTTGATTAAAGTCCGTCAAACATTACTAAAGTTATCGATCGGAAACCAGATGTGTCTTTATTCGCATATTTAATGAGCTATGGCCTTTGACCTTTGACCTACTCCGAAATCGAACTTAGCCTGTAATTTGATACTGTGTACCTTCATATCAAACTTCATTAAAATCTGTCAAACATTACTGAAGTTATCGATCGGAAACCAAATTTGTTACGAACGGAAGGAAGAACGGAAGCACAGAAGGACGGACAGCAGCGTTTCTATATCCCCTCCGACTTCGTCTGCGAGGGGATAATTACATTGAATGATATTCCACTACCACAAACAATAATTACTTTGAAATTAGATAAGTTTTGACAGCAGTATTAAACATTGCAAGTGAGTTAATTTGTCTCATTACTAAAGGTAGAGACTTCCAGAGTACAGGAGCGGAGACTGAAAAGGTTCTGTTTCTGTACGTTTGTGTGTTAGTATAGGCCTAACAGAAAGAAGATATTGTGAGGATGATCTGAGGTTGCCCCTTGGTGTGTACTGATGAACAAGTTCTGATATGTAGTGTGGAGAGAGGTAATTCTGAGCTTTAAAACATAAAATGAATATCTTTAAAAAAAAGTACTGTTTTTCAACTGGTAACCAATGGAGATCAAACAATATAGGTGAAATTGGGTCTCTAGAGCAAGCGCCTTGCTGCTGTATTCTGGATTCTCTGAACACGATTAAATTGCTTTTGGGGTAGACCATAGAATAGGGCATTACAGTTATCAACATGGGACATGATTAAGGAGTGAACAAGGATTGCAATAGATTTACGATTAAGATAATGCCTAATCTGTCCAATTTTGCGATTATTAGTATGCAATGTTAGCATGCACCGTTAGTCAAACATGTGTGAATACAACAAACGGAACAAAGAAAATTGGTTAAATATTCACATCATGTTTATTGAATTCGTTTAACATTTTTTTAAAGTCCTTATGAATGTTGGTCAAAGGATGCATCATCTCAAATCCTTCTCTCTCTAGTTGTGCATGTATATAATGAATACATATACATTGCCAATGTATATAATAAATACATTGACAATGCATATAATGAATACATCTACATTGCCAATGTATATAAAGAATACATTTACATTGCAAATGTATATAACGAATACATCTACATTGCCAATGTATATAAAGAATACATTTACATTGCAAATGTATATAATGAATACATCTACATTGCCAATGTATATAATGAATACATCTACATTGCAAATGTATATAATGAATACATCTACATTGCCAATGTATATAAAGAATACATTTACATTGCAAATGTATATAATGAATACATCTACATTGCCAATGTATATAATGAATACATCTACATTGCCAATGTATTCATTGCCAATTTGCAATCTTATCAAACTTCATAAACCAAAATGCATTTACTGAGTAGCACTGTGACCTATAGAGGCGCTATTAATAAAACAGTGTTAGAAAAATAGTATAGATATATCGACTGCTATGAGAGGACTGGCTGTTTTATAGGCTCAAGAGGCACGGCGCGCTCAGGGTCATGGCAGGATGCAACGTCCCGAGCCAGTATAGAAACAGCCAGGGCTCGAATATTAAAGCAGTCGATATATCTTTTATATACCGAATTGACACAAAAATCTACCAAGAATTCTTACCTTATCCTTTTCTGGAGTAAAGATTGGTTAAAACATCACAGAAAATCTGAGACACTGTCTGTTAATCTTCGCTGGAAAGATGACTGAATGTTACAATCATTTGGGAATCGCAGACAAAAAGCACTGTATGGTATCCGTTCGCACAAAGTAAGTTTTAACACGTAAACCAATGGGGGTCTCATCAAAATTTTACTATTTTCCTGGTACCCGGAATCTTTCGGGCATCTCACTCATGAACTACCGTTACTGGCATTGTTCGTCTCTTTACGGGAATGGCTAGAAATCACGACTCAATTTCGACCAATCAGATGGCTAGATTTCTAATGAGAGGTATATTTAATTCAATTCAATTCAATTCAATTCAATTCATTTATTTTTCCTCTTTCAATTTTTCATATTTACAATGATGGTACATTTTACATATTCACATATTAAATATACATATACATTTAGATCAATTTGCACAATACAATACATGAAAAAAAACATGAAATTGAAAGGGAAGAGAAGAGCTTGTAGAGTGTAGGCCCCCTGTAAAAGTAATTATTATGAATTATTATTTTACGAGAAAAAACAATAACAATAATAACTGATTCAGTAATACAAAAATCATTTTTAATATAATGACTATTAGTATGAGAGGTTAGAATGTTAGAAGGATGGAATTGTTCAAGTACTTAGTCAGTTTTAAATGTTAATCAGGCATCAAATAAAACAAAGGGAGAGTTAGGGCATTCTACAAAATGCATCATGAAGGCCCATTGGTCATTCCTTTCTTGCACTTGCAGCTCACTGGTACGTCTTCTTGAAATGCGTAATGTCGGTGGTTCATCATAACATTTTTCAGAAACAGCCCCCAATGTGAACAGAGAGTTCTGACGGCGGAACCTCCACAATTTGGGAGCTATTTCTTTCTTGTTGCGGTTGTTCTGAATCTCTTCGTCTTCGGCTGCACTCGAGAAATGAGAGCGTAATCAACAAATATCCAAGCACCATGAGAGAGAAGAGAGGGAAGGCTTTGCAATTAGTTCAGTAAGGAGGCACGTCAAACAATTAATCAATCTTTTGAGAAGAACAACATTCATAACAGACTAGGATTAAGTGTTCACTACGCAATACAGACATTTAAACACAAACATACAATTCAGGGTTGTATACAGATTGTGGAGGGTAGAACAGTGCAATGTCAAACCATGTCAAACAATAGATTAATAATTGATGTATTAATTTTCAACTATCCGAACTATTAAATACATGTACCATGTAAATCAAAAGATGCATGATTTTCATATCTTGTCAATGAATACAAATGGATTATGTCTATATTTTAATAATTAGTCATAACTTATTTTTTATTTGGACCCCTGGTAAAGGGCTCTTGCACTGATGTTGATATAGCCATCTCTATATGTGGGACAACAATGGGAAATCTTGTGCATATCTATAGCTCAGGTCAAACGAGTCAGAAATGTTCTACTTTTAACACTGAGTCAAATTTCCAGCTTAACATCTTTCCAGCAACAAAAGACATATGTACTCAGTTTTTTTTCATTCAAAGATCGGATACATGTGTCTACAAAGGTCTGTTTTGCTTTCAAACTTGTGATTTTTCAGTACAGATTAATTCTTGAAATTCTATGAGTATATATACTCATTTTCAGAAACTATACAAAGACAAAGACCAATAATTTTGAATCCAAATATAAACTTTCATCACACAGGTAGACATTGTGTTGGCTGAGTAAAAAAGTGAATCACAAGTCAGGCCTGGTTTAAAAACTGAAATGGCCAAGGTAGAATTATCTTGAAGTGATCCGCTTTGACCAACATTAATGCTATTATTAAATCTCTCTCCAATGTACTACTTATCAATGGTTGATCTTGGTTATTTGTTGAAAATATTCTGATAAAGATTTGGGTGAATTCTTAAGTAAAAATCTGGTACAATTCTACCCCTAAAAAGAATTTACAAAAAGGGAGAAAAAGACACACATTCACATAAACAAACAAAATATTTGAATATAAAATGCAAATCAAACATTAATCATTGCAGAATTAGGGGATTAATGATTCATACCCCTTTCAAACTGGCCTGATTTTCATCGGATGCATCCGAACGCATCCGATGAAACAGCCACTATGAATGGTACAGAGGAGAAAAAGCTGATAGAATAGCCGATGAAAAGAAGAGAAATAGGCAATTAAATTCTTCAGCTCAAGAGCAGGAGAAATTCTCTTTCTATTGGTGTGACTCCGATGAAACGGCCACTGTGAATGGGTTCAGGAGAAAACACTGATGAAAATGGTCAAAGGTCGCAGTGTACGCTTTTTCAGAACTAGCTGTGTTTGTTGACATTCTGTTGAACATACTGCATGCTCCGCAGGCTTAAATTGATTTGTTTTATTTGTATTTTACATTAATGATAAGCTTTGTAAAAAATTCAAATTAATATTTATTGAAAATTATACATTTATCAGACCAAATGGTGAACAAAACAATATTTAAAACTGATTACTAACAAATGTAATGAAAGTACAATGGATTTTTGTTTATCGCAGACGTTGTTACATAAAGCAGCTAACAAGCGATTGCGCAATAATTCTTCACTTCCGGCCAGGGCTCGCCATAGCGAGTGAATTTCACTGGCAGTATGAAAGGGCGGGAAGCGGCGGTTTCACCTTTGTTTAGGTAAGGAAAATTTAATCGGTATTTTCATCGGTGTGACTCGATAGAAGCACTATGAAAGGGGTATCAGAGAGAAACAGTTACACTATCATTTCAACAAGTGTATCTGGTGGGGTTTCTTCATGAGTAACGTACACACATTCACAAAATTACATGCACAGACTCACACTATCACACATGAACACAAACTCACACAGTGTGCTCTCTGTGGCTTTTCTTGTATATTTTAGATATTCCAAAATTCTGAATGATTTTTCCTAGCGCAAATTTTGACCAAGGTTTGAGAAATGTTGAAAGTAAGTATTATACAGTAGAAGAATTTAATTCTAGTTTTAATTCATCTAATAATAGCGATCAAATGAACGATGACTCAAACTCCATGCATCTTCAAACTAATCCTGACTTCAGCCTATTTCATGTTAATACTAGAAGTTTAAATAAGAATTTTGAGTCCGTACAAGAACTTTTTTTACAACTAAATAACTTCCAATTTTCCATAATAGGCTTATCTGAAACTTGGCTCCATAAAAATTCCCCACCTCTTTTAATATATACCAAACTATCACATGTTTCGTTCTGATCGTGACCATGGTAGAGGAGGCGGAGTAGCGCTTTACATACATAATCATTTGAAAATTAAAGTTAGGTCCGATTTACACACTGAAAGTGCTGAAGGTTTATTTATTGAAATATTAAATGATAAAACCAAAAACATAATAGTTGGCATAATGTATAGACCCCCCTAATCATAATGTAGATATTTTCTTGGACAATTTTGATAGATGTCTTGATAATGTTTCCCGAGAAAATAAAGAAGTTTATATAATGGGCGATTTAACATTAATCTTTTAAATTCTGATGATAACCACATTGTGAAATTTAGTAGTACACTGCTGTCTTATGCATTTAACTCACATATTGATAAACCAACAAGAATTTCATGTAGGCCTATTTCTCAAACTCTCATTGATAATATTTTTTCGAATGTAGCTCATAATAATTTTATAAAAGGTCTGTTGTATTACGATATTTCTGATCATTTACCAATATTTATTATTTCTAAAGTTCAATTTGTTCAAAAAATGACTAAAAATAATTGTGCAATGTACAGAAAACAAACAAAACAAAATATTGAATCATTAAACTTTGAATTAGCCCAAGAAGAATGGGTCGATGTATTATGTGTATCTGACGTAAATTTAGCATATGAACAATTTCTAGAAATTGTATTATATTATTATCATAAGAATATACCCTTGTCAAAATAAAAAAGGTAAAAGGCCAAACAATCATGGATTACTAAGGGTATTTTGGGTTCCATAGTCGCCGTAATAATTTTCATAAGGAAGCCCTTACAAGTCAATGTAACACAAGCTTAAGAGGTATAAAACGTATACCGGTAGGAATCATCTTACATATCTTACATGATTGTCCAAGAAGTTATATTATTCTAACAACATAGAAAGTAATCAAACTAACAATAATTTATTATGGAAAACTGTAAATGAACTCTTAGGCAAGAAAAATAAAGAAAGTAATAAATGTTTCTTAATTAATGAACAACAAATAACAGACCCAATTAAAATTTCAAAAGCTTTTAATGAGTGTTTTATAGATGTAGGCCCTAATTTAGCAGCTAATATTGATTCAGGTGACACAGACTACAATAAGTCCTTGAATTTCCCACGTGAAAATTCCTTATTTCTTCCTCCAACAAATGATTATGAAATTTTTAATTTAGTTCAACACCTAAATTCTACAAAATCTAGTGGCCATGATACTATAAGTGTTCACTTATTGAAACAAATAATCTTTAATATCGTAACCCTCCTGACATATATATTTAATCTATCAATTTCAACGGGTGTATGCCCAAATTTGCTTAAAATCGCTAAAATGATTCCTATTTATAAAAGGGACGATTCCTCATTAAAAACTAATTATAGGCCAATATCATTATTACCAAGTATCTCTAAAATTCTTGAAAAAAAATATATAAAAGACTTAAAGACCAGTTTTGGAAACCCTCTCAAAAAAATGAAATGGAAGCTCTCATTACCAATCATGTGAAAGAATATGTTTTGACTAATACGTGATGATACAAATTTTGCAGGGAAACCGCCTACTAATTGATATATTTGGTAAATTATTATATCTATTGGGACCAAATAGATATCGCGCACGTGGTGGTGTAGTCCCATATACATCTTTCTGTGTACAGTGCTTGTAACTTTACCAAGACTGGACCAAATTTCTTATCAGTTTGATGATTCCAGAACCTTGCAGTACACACCAATACTTATATGCTAGATGATCAACCTTTTCTGAAAGATTTCACAACGTTTCTTTCACAATGCAATCGCATGACCAGAACTGGTCTTTATCTTTAACATTTTCTTACAAAAATAATTCATTGATTCCTAACCAGTTCGGCTTTAATATTGGTCATTCTACCGATATGCAATTTTGCATATGTATGATATAATAATTGAGGCTTTTGCGAACAGTGAACATATTATTGGAGTATTTATGGACTTGTCAAAAGCTTTTGATACGATTGATCATAAAATATTAATACATAAATTACAATACTATGGCGTAAGAGGTCAAGCTCTTTCATGGTGTACTAATTATTTACAAGACAGACAACAATACGTATCTTTCCAAAATCATTAATCATCAAAATTAACTATTAAATGTGGAGTACCGCAAGGATCTATATTGGGTCCATTATTTATTATTTATATAAATGATATTATTGAAACCTCTTCACTCTTAAATTTTATCATCTTTGCTGATGATAGGAGTATTTCTTATTCCCATAAAAACTTGGATAGGCTCATAACGCGGTTAAATGGTGAATTAATAAAAATTTCTAAGTGGTTTAAATCTAATAAATTGTCATTAAAACTTAGTAATACAAATTTCGTTTATTTTAAAAAGACTAATGTACATGATATAAGAAATTGTAATATTGAGATTGATGGCTTGCCTAGCTCTCATTGAAAAACAATCTGTAAAATTTTTAGGAGTCACTATTGACTCTCATCTAAATTTTAATGAGCATATACGTAATATACATACATCAGTATCAAGGAATATAATTCTCTAATTTTATCACATGTGATATATTGTAATATTGTATAGGGTAATTGTGGTTTAACAAGAATTAATTCCTTTTGCTTCAAAAGAGAGCGATTCGCATGATCACTAACTCAAATTATATATCACACATGGAACCTTTATTTCATCGTTTAAAAACATTAAAAATACAAGATATTCACATTTTTCAGACAAGCATTTTTATGTATAAATATTCTCATAATCAACTACCATCCCTATTTCACAACATTTACAGTTTAAACTCAAACATTCACACATATCCCACCCGTTGTTCAACAAATTATCACTTAGAAAATCCTAAAATACTTTTAGCCCAAAAGTCAGTCAGACATCATGGACCAGATGTTTGGAACTCCTTACCAAATTCAATAAGGCATTGTTCATCTCTCTATTCTTTTAAAGCATCTCTTAAAAAAAACTCTATACCGAAGTATCTACATAACTGATTTCAACATGCAGTAGGAAATTATCAATGACATCTCAAATTTTGGTCACATTGCAACTCATTTTTGCAAATTTTGTTTTCTATTTCGTATTCTTGGATATATTTATTGAAAAGGCTACATCTGTTTCAACTCCACCATACATCATAGAGCTACATGCACATGTTACACACACATACAAACACACACGCACGCACACGCACACACACAATATACACTTACACAACACACTCACAAACTCATACACAAATGTTTAAACACATTTTCATTTTAAGTTTTACCTTAAGATTTCTTTTGGTTGTTTTTTTGAGGCCGCCATCCTAGTCAAGCATCGCCTATGATTGCGGTCTCCTGCACTTTTTCAACAGATAGTTCGGATAATACTTCAAATTTATGATAATATGTTATGGAAATATTAAGTTTCGTTATTATATGTACATATGTAAAAAAAAAAAAAAAAAATTGACATGAAGTAATCATTGTTTGTATATGTTGTATTATACCTTACATTTATATGTTCTTTGTTATTTAGTTATATTATATTTGGAAAAATGCAGAAATCAAATCAAATCAAATCAAGTAATCTCAGAATCGTTGTTATAAGTGTTAAGTACATTCTTTTCTGCATTACTTTGACATTTATTTTGTTTATTTCAGCATTAATTGAGGGGTGTTTCTAATACTTTGTTTACCATGATATGCACTTGCAGTAATGTTATAATAGATTTCCCCTAGGAAGAAATGTGTATCATACAGTCAATTTGCAGCTTGTGATAAATAATATTTATTGAATACGTATGCATGAACGGTTTGTGCTTGATTACGTAATGGGCGATGCATAGGGTAGTTCATTCCAATCTCTGATTTTAATCCTGAGAATCAATCATTTTGAATGATTTTGGTCTCATTTAAAGATGAGAAAATGGAAGTTTCTTTGTCATTGCCTTCTGCTATTCCATTCTGCCATGACAACTAAACATAATGCTGTCTATCGTCACTAAAGCAGGACGCTGCAAAATAACCCTGAAAATCAAGCTCAGTTATATAAATTGCAAGTAAATCATTTAAGATCGCGATCGAGATGCTGAATAAATTTTCAGTGTAAAACCTCACTAGCAGATGCAATGCGGTCTGCCTGTAGAGTGCAAAATATGAACAAGATTGAGTTATTTTCTTTTGTAAAGCTGAATATATATTTTAATGGAATAACAGGGACCTACAAGACAGGAGAGGTTTTAATTATCAAGTCTAAATTGCCTCCTTTTGGTACCGAGTACTCTAAAACCATAAACTTTCATGGATTGTAAACAACAGCCATTCACACAGCAAGCAGCTTTCGCATATTGTGAATATTCAGTGTTGTGTCAATTGTGATACCATAATACAAAATTTTCGCGAATGTTAACCACTCCTGAAATTCACAAAAGAATTCATGCGTGCGAAAGTTTCTGGTTAAACATTGTCTATGTTAATAGGTACATCAGCTGCTACACCTACCTGTTACTCTCAGCATGACTATTGGTGACCTCTGGGACGACCCTACAATGTTATTAATGGCTTGACAGTAGTAGCCCTTAGCGTCACTTGCAATTACGTTTGAAAAGACCAGGTTTCCTTCTGGATCCTGGTTAATCCGCGCGTCGTATCCGATGGGTGTGGGTTTGGGAGCTGCATCGGTCCAGTAGATAAATGGAAAAGGATTGCTGTTGGGGGGTCCGAGGGATCCACCACAACGTAGCTTCAGGGGTCTTCCCTGACGCACCTTTACCGTTTCAGGTGAAGTTTTCCTAAACTGCTCCATGACTGGAGAAAACAAACACAGCAAAGAAACAAGCAGGTTTTATGACTCAATACTCTACATCAAAACTGACCAATGATCCTAGATCTAGAACAATCCTAACATCCCAACTCTCTATCACATAGAGTATATAACAATCCCAACATCCCAACTCTCTATCTCATAGAGTATAGAACAATCCTAACATTCCAACTCTCTAACACATAGAGTATATAATGACACCAATTTTGAACCTGAACATGAACAACACCTGATACTTGGCTTCACCAAACAACCTATATTATTTTTCAATTAAAAACATACTAGGACTTTTTCATCCATTCCATATGACACTATGCCAACAATGAAGGCATCAACTTACATGCCAATGATGTCAATATCTTCTGGGACATTGCTGTACCAAGCATGTTGTTAGCAAAACATTGGTACTGTCCATCGTCAGCTGTTGTTAATGATGTAATCACTAGGTTCCCCCCATCCAGGCTAGCACGATCATTGCTGTCCACGTCAAATAAAGTGCCATCCTTCTCCCAGAAGTACCTGGTATAGAATTAAAATCATTGAAACATGATTACACACTATTATCACTTTCATCCTACTAATTCCCCCTGGTGATCATGATTGGGTCCTATGATTGCTAAGGTAACACAAATGACAAGTCTTACGTACAATCTTGCATACTACCCAACAACTTCAAATGTATCTGTTTGATACCTTTGTTGGACACTACATAATAGTCAACAAAGATTGTTTATGCTAAATATATTACTCATTGCGGATGTAGTATCGAAAAAATTATCGCTTGTGATATTCGTTTGTCTTGCAATGTATGGTCAATAAGGGATCTAAAAGATCACGACGTTTCGTGTGCTGCTGCAACACTTCGTCAGGTGATAAAATCTGATGTAAGCAAGCACGCTATTGTTTCCGCCCAGCAAGCGAGCCGAGCCAGCGGCCTGCTGATTGGCTGAGCACAGTGTGCGTCGGCCAATAGGCCTTGTGCGCTATTGTTCCAATTATTGATCGAATTAACTGACCGCCGGTCCTCCCGTAGAGTATAAAGCACGCTTGCTTACATTAGATTTTATCACCTGACGAGGTGTTGCAGTGGCGCATGAAACGTCGTGATCTTTCAGATCCCTTATCGACCATACATTGCGAGACAAAAGAATGTCACTAGCGATATTATTTTCGATAAGATTGTTTATAGTTGTAAAACTTGGACAGTTGTCCTTTATTGTGGTCATCTTGACTTGAAGCCCATTTCACAAGAGGAAACAATATATGCCCTATATGTCACACCCTTCCTTCTTTAAGAAACAAATACAATGTTTTATCAGCATAAAATGCATGTTTGAATGCATATAATAGTACGCATAAATCTGGTATGGAATCCTCAGGAAACCTGTTTTTCTAGGACTGTTGTCAGAATAAATCAATTCCAGCATTAATGTATAATTACACTTGACTGGTTTTGTTGTTCTTTTGAGACAATACATGTGGGCTTAAATTCTGTTTTCTTTAATGTGCCTTTTAGGACACTGGCTTTAAGAATATGTATCATGTTCACAATAAATCCAAATTCTGAATGATGTTTCATTTTGATTTCTATAAACAACATATTAACTATCTTTCAACATAAATTAAGTTTTGAAGACTAATGGCTTTCTTTACCATTATTATGTCATCAACAGGTGGCTTTCCTGTATATGTAATTATTTTTCTCATAAAACATTATAAAATAAACACAAATTGACACTCTGCCCCTTTTTCCCTTTTTTTTCTAACTGTCCTATAACTTCATATTCATCATTTTGAGTTGAATTACCACATTTTTTATAAACTAAACACAGTTTGCCTTTAATGATAAACAATAAAATCTTTCATGTGATCTGGTGGATGGCAAGTTCTGGTACTACAGCAAACTGGTCTTGGTGGTTCTTGAGGCTCTTCTGCTCTCTCGGGTTCGCGAATCGACGATTTGCTTCAGCGAGTAGGAGACGTTGCTACGCGATTTGAAGAATTCACATCGCTACGTTTCGCTTCGATGTTGATGGTTGTGGTTGTTCGCGAGTTACGCGAGTAGACGTGGAGAATATATCTGACTGGTCACTGAACATGCTACTACATGTGCACAAGTGCTTCCTGTTTCGTAGAACAATGTTTCCATTCTCTGACCTGACTAGATACGATCTGGAATCAACTTGTTTCTCCACTCTCGCTTTGTGCCATCGCTTACTCTGTGCGTTGGGATGTGGCTGAACCCAAACAATATCACTGCATTTCAATGACGGTAGCTCTTTCGAGCTCTTGTCGTAGTGCTGCTTTTGCTTCTTCTGCTTTTTCACTTTCTTTGCGACAACACTCTTTTGTATGCGAGGAATCAGGAGCTTGGACGCGGTTGGTACTAGCTTGCGAGTGCGACGACTGTACAGGCGTTAGGCTGGCAAACTATCAAGTCCTGCTGTGGGTGTGTTACCCCAATTCAGAAGAGCTAACTGAAAATCTTCTTGAGCTTCAATTGTCTTACGTAAGAGATTCTTCGCAATCTTGACGGCACTATCTGCTTTCCCATTGTTCTTGGGATAATGTGGAGAACTCATGATGTGCTAAATGTCATACTCCTGCATGAAGGTAGCGAAATTGCGAGAGTTAAATGGGGGACCATTATCTGACATAATGGTTTCTGGGATACCATGACTTGCAAAAATGTTCTTTAGTCATGTGATGACTGCTGTGGTATCCTTCTTGTGTGGCAGAGGTAGAACTTCTAAGTAGTCTGAGTAGTAGTCCATGACACAAACATAGTTCTTGTTGTTCAACTCGAACAAGTCCATGCCGAGTTTCTGCCACGGACGTTTCGACACGTCATGATTGATAAGCGGTTCACTTCTTTGCTTAGGAGCCAAGGAGAGGGGTCTTGGGAGTTGCACGCTCGTTCTACTATTAGGCCTATACTAGGCCTATTCCTGTCCCCAGCACTTTGGGGGGGGGGATTGTTAACACCCAATCTTTCCCGTTTCATTTACACCATTCGACTCTTCTCTAATTCCTCTCTGAGGAGCATCTATTAGTATTACTGTATCAGATTCAGACATGTTAACAATTCAGTAAATTTATGGTGTAAATTATACTACTCAAGGAGTAACCATGCAGAGTGACTAGACCCAAATGTGTAATCTATCTCAGATCTAACATTCCAAGCAATACCAATTCTGAATAATACACGCTTTAATATGATCCACAACATCTCATTCCCTGCATGTGTAAAACAACCAACCTATAAACTAAACATCATAGTTATTATTTACAGTTCACATGCATTAACGAGTCGAGTCTATAGTTCTGCGATAGTGTAGTCTTGGCGGCCGCTTCTCTACGAGGTTGCGTTTACAGGTGCTATATATGCTACGAATCTTTCACTAATCCGTCCACTGTACGATGGCTGCGCTTGTACCCTACTGCTGCAAACTTGCAAGGAACGCGGTTTGACTCTGGAAATCACTCTTTTTGGCTTAACGGCGACGTCAGGAATGTGTCCATGCATGGGTACTTCCCACAAACTTCTAACACCATGTTTGATACCTTTGTTGGACGCTACATAATAGTCAACAAAGATTGTTTATACGATAGTTGTAAAACTTGGACAGTTGTCCTTTATTGTGGTCATCTTGACTTGAAGCCCATTTCACAAGAGGGCGCAATATATGCCCTATATGTCACAGTATCCATCCCTGGAGGAAATTTTCTCAGGAAATTTTTCTCCTCCTAAACTTAACTGTACACTCTCCAATCTCTAGCAGGCCATGCTTTGAGGGAACCCAAATGATAGTGTGTCCCTCAATTGTTGGCCTTTGAGTTTTAGTTCGATCACTAGGTTACCCCATCCAGGCAAACGAACGCGAGCGTTGCCTTCCACATCAAATAGAGCACAATCCTTCTCCCAGTAGTACACTTTTGTACACACATTAAATAGAAATTCCAAAGAATCTGGTGTTTAAACAAATTGTGATGCTTTGCACATAGGAACTACCCAAAACCCATCTTAAAGTAGCTACAGTCATTTCAGTCATTTGCAAAAGCTTAAGACCATCCGGAATGTTGTTTGCATACAATGTTCTCCCTATATTTTTTCCTTGACAAAATGCAGGGTTATAGATACTTCTATGTGTGCAACTTACGTAGGTTCTGGTGTTCCTGTAGCTCTGCACGGTAGAGTTAATAGGTAACGTGCGTCTCCATTAACCGATTGAGGCTGTTCCACTATGGATGGTGGAACATAGTCTAGAAGAATACAACCAAAAAAAATGCTTTTGTTGCTTTCTTCACATGTGACTACATCTACATTACTTCTACTACTTCTTATTCTGCTACTAGTTGTACTACATGTACTATTATTACAAGCAATACTACTACTTTGCCACTACACCCCTAAAAAAAAAAACCTGTTACAAGAAGCAAAAGAGTGATGGCATTACCCATTTAAAAAAGCTCTTTATTCCTTTAAATACTTCCACCACTTTCTCAACCATGTCTCTGATTTTTGTCTCTTTTACGGTCCCTCTTTCTTTCTTTATCTATGTACCTGTTTTTCCAAGGAGGTTCATAGTTTTTTTCCTCTGTTCTCACTCTCTCTCTCCCTCCTCTCTTCTCTTCTCTGTTCTCTCTCTCTCTCTCTCTCTCCTGTCACTTTCTCTCCTCCTCACCTCTCTCTTTGCTTAACCCTTTCTTTCATTAATCTGCTTCTTGACCTTTGGAAAATAGTAAATTTATTAAAATCTATAAGAAATTTATATCTGAGGACTAAACCCTTTTTTCACAAAGCCATTTTGTTTCAATTTCTCATGTCATTGACTTTGTAAGCACGATGATGGAAGAGACCCTATGAAATTCCAAACAACTCCACACTATAAACATTCATCATAACATATAATATCACTGACACACAAGTCCCTATAAAATCATAAAATTACTTTACAAAATTTGATTTAAAAATTAGTTTGAAAAATAATTTAGAACTGCTCTTCAAAAATATTCATTCAATTGATTAATTGCTCTTTGTATTCATTAGACAAATACATTTTCCAGCAGCTTTTCTATTTGTTTCACTTCTTTCTTACTTTATCCTAAGTGCATAGAAACCTTTTTCAAAGGTACAATGTGCTATATAAGAACTGTTCTATTGCTATTATTATAATAAAGTTGGCAGCATTTTCATGATAAATTATCATGCGCCTCCCCCTATATTAATGTCATATCGGCCTGGATCAAAATGTGTTCTGCCTGGGTAAAAAAAAATGCAAAAGTAAAATATTTTTCTTCAAGCAATGAGAAGCTACTCCTCTGGGCTACCTCAATAATTTTTTTTTTTTTGCTTTGCTTTCGCTAACGGCAGGTGGCGTACATAAATTATGGGTGTGAACATTGGCGCTTTGCTTGCAGGGGACCTCATTACAGACCAATCATTGAAGTGAATACATATTTGTTCCTATAATTCTCAATTTCTTTCTCTTGATTTATAACTTTGGTCTTGATGATGATGATGATCTGAACTGTAGCTATTTATCCCCTACAAGTAAGATCATCTAAATTGGGAGTGACAAACCTTGAAATCTGATTTAATTTTGCAGTCTGTCATAGATTTAGGAGTCTGTAACTGCTGATAAATCAATCAATCAGTTCTTGAGATATCACGATCACGAGCTAGTGTTGCATACATAATAAGCCCTGTGATCTTTGACCTCGTGACCCCAAAATCTAATCAGTTTATTGGCTTTTCAAGATTCATACATGACCAAAGTTTGGCAGTAATCCATCAATCGGTTCTTGTGATAACGCGATCACGAGCTTATTTTTGCATACATAATGAGCCCTGTGACATTTGACCTTTGACCATGTGACCCCAAAATCTAATCACTTCATTAGCTCTGCAAGATATTACATACATGACCCAAGTTTGGCAGTAATCCATCAATCGGTTCTTGAGATAACGCGATCACGAGAACATTCGTACGGACGTACGGATGTACGGGACGTACGGATGTACGGGACGTACGGATGGACAACCAGAAAACATACTATGTAGCGGAGGCATAAAGATAGTCATTCCACACATGAATAAACGTATTCAAGGAATGAATGACAAAAACGGATGATAAAGCATTTCATAACAAATACACAATATCGAGGCTTTGCATGCAGCTCTTCATGAAGAAATAATATCTAGAACAGACTTCATCAAACACAGATCTGTTGAATGCTAGAAGGATGTTAAACTACATATGAAATGATACATATGAAAGCCCTTTTAACACCCAGCAGATAATATATGTGAGAATATAATAAAATAATATTTTCTTCTCTTTCTAAATGATAATCGATCACAATCTTTAATACAATTTTTTTCTCTGAATGATAATCATATTCTGAAATTCCATTTAAAGTGCCCTTTAAACATTCAAATTCTCCTCCCAAAACAACCTAGTTTCTGAAATATTAATTTTACTCCCTGTTTCTGTACTTGCATTTGCCAAGCAAACATCAGAAAAAACAGGTTTGATAAAAAAAAAAAGCTGCTTCAGGTATCATGCCACCTGAAAAGACACATGGAACCTATTGCACAAAGCAGAGGAAAACACACAACATAATTCATGAAAGGAAGAAGTAACATTCAATGTGGGTTCAGCTGTAAATAAGCAGATCCATTAGCAAAGCAAATTATATAAAATTAAAAAAATAATTCAGGGAAATTTATACCTTCACATTGGCACTTGGGCTTTTGCTCTTGGGAAAACTAAAAATTTGATTTCAAAGAGGATGGCAGCAGGAAAACAAAAATAATCATCACAAACAAGAAACATTAATCATCACATTGAAATCATAGAACTATCCTAGCAGGTTGCATGATATTTACGCAACACGTAATTTGAGATTTATATCTCCTACCACTGCTAATCAGGTCTTCGGCAGCAAAACAAAAACAGGTGGGGGGGGGGGAGGTGTGGTCAATTTTACCCCTCCACTAAATAATTCATAACAAGAATGATAAAGGGAGTTCATTTTCTTTCCAGATTTTTTCAAAACACGTACTAGTAAATTAATGACACAATGAACATCACATTGCAGAAGCGATGTTTAAAGGTATAGACCAGTTCTCATGCGATTGCATGGTGAAAGAAACGTTGTGGAATCGATCAGAAAAGGTTGATCATCTAGCATATAAGTATTGGTGTGTACTGCAAGGTTCTGGAATCATCAAAATGATAAGAAATTTGGCCCAGTCTTGGTAAAGTTACAAGCACAGAAAGATGTATATGGGACTACGCGATATCTATCCAGGCTGGATCGATATGATAATTTACCAAATATATCAATTAGTATGTGGTTTCCCGGCAAAATTTGTATCATCACGTATTAGTCAAACATATTCTTTCACATGATTGGTAATGAGAGCTTCCATTTCATTTTTTGAGAAGGGGGGGGGGGTGTTTCCAAAACTGGTCTATACCTTTAATACCAGCTATACAAAAGGAGTTTAAGGACTATCACATGAAATCAGATTTTTGTCCCAAAGTTGTTTCTTACCCTTGCATTTTCCTGTTTGAATGAGTAAGAGTAAGACTTTATAAAAGCACAGATGTTGTTACTACTATCAGGATATATAAACTAAGCATTTGCATGCATTATTTTTTTTTTGTATACATCATTATTTGACTTTCAACTTACATTCCACAGTAACTACTGTGCTGAATTCATCATCTCCTTCCGTGTTTGATGCAACACATGTATACGTTCCATTGTCACTGATCTCGACAACGGAGATGACCAGCTCCTGCCCGAATTCTTTGATAGATACTCGTCCTCCAGAATGTAGTTGCTCCTCTCCTCGCTTCCATGTGATTACAGGGGTTGGGCTTGAGAAAGGGAGAAAGAGAGAAAGAGAAAGAGAGAGAGAGATTTTCATGCAATAGGCCATTTTTGAAATGTAATCAAATTTAATGCACAAATCTTTGTTAAGTGCCTTGATAAAAATTATTTCATTCACCTGTTACAAAGAATTGTATTTCAATAGCCAGCATGCAAATTGCAAACATTATGTGTTCTTAGGTAGGACAAGCAATAATGTTTGACCTACCTAGCAACAACTAATGTATGCAATTCGCATTTCGACTATTGAAATACAATTACTAAAAACAGGTGAATTATATAATTTGTAACATGACAGATTTGTGCTTTAAATTTGATTACACTACAAAAATGGCCTATTCACCATGTTATGACCTACAAGATATTTTTTAAAAGCCATTAATGTTGAATTTTTTTATAGAATTTGTACCAATGTTGTTCCAAAAGGAGATGCATGTATATGCAAGAAAAGAAATGAAAAAATCTCTCTCCATTATGGAAGAGGGAAGTTGGAAAATTAAGGAAAGGAGAAATTTCTCTTCAACTAAAGTGATGTAATAGGAAAAGGAGGAGAAAGAGACAGAGAGAGACAGAGAGAGAGAGGGAATAGAGGGTAAACCTTAAAACATACTTACTATCCAAAAGCAATGCATTTTAGCTTAAATGGCTCAGTTCTAATGGCAACTTCGCTTGCTGCTGGGTGACTGTCCAAGCGGGCTGCACTTGCAACTGCCGGCAAATCTGAAATCATACAGTTAATGATAAACAAGTTTATTCATACTCTATTTTAAACACAGAAATGTTGATGATTGGTAAGTCATCTAAAAGCAAATACAAGCTCGTCAATGAGAAACTTGTGAACCCACTGCTTCAAATCCTATCCAAGGGACTGGGTGATTGAAGATCAATGCCTTCAAGAGCCACTGGTACATCAACTTGGATTTGAACCTAGGATCTTCTGCTTACAAGACTACTACTCTTCCACTGATAAATCATAATGGTGATGACGATGATGATGCATGGTGATGATGACAATAGGGACTTTTAGATTTTACACGACGAGAACATGGACTGCCACGGTGACATCCTTTTAAGGTAATGTGACGTCCTTTTAAGGCACTGCCGGGCACGGACCAGTGCCTTGAAAGAATGGCACACGTGGCAGTCCACTACGTCGACGTGCAAATCTAAAAGTCCTTATTTATGATAATGGTGATGAAGGTGATGTTGTTTATACTACTACTACTACTACTATTGTAACTACTACTATAACTACTACTACTTCTTCTACTACTACTACTACTACTACTACTACTACTACTACCACCACCACCACCACTACTACTACCACTATTACTACTACTACTACTACTACTATTACTCCTACTACTAATGCCAAAGTATTCTTATGCAAGAAAACAAATCTATATCCAAATGCTATATCTTGGTATAAGTTTGTTCCAAATATAAAAGAAAATATGTTCATTATTATTCCCTAATTAAGATGCATTCTTACAATGACGGCTAGAATGATATGTACATTGAAAATTTAATGCAAACAACGCACAATGTTTAAGACTTGACCAGATCTACAGTGTAACTGGAAGGGGTAACCAAAAAACGAAATAAAGGGTGGTATTTGATTTTTTTTTTTTACAATGTTATAAATTTCATTGGTACAGATTTAAATTGAATTTCCAACAACATTTATGATGCGCTTATGAACATGGTCAAAGAGAACTGCTTGAATAATGAACACAAAATAGATGAAGATTAGAAAACTTCAACAGTCAATTTTACATTATTTAATTTGAAAATCTTGGTTTATAAGGTCAATTTGCAATAAAAGTTTTGAAATTAAAAAAAGTTGGTGCTACAAAAATATACGTTGACATGAATAATATGTTTGTAAGTAGTATTGTGGCTAATTTGCAGTCGACATGATCTTAAAAAAAGACCATCCGGTTAAAGTTATCGGCAGGGCATATCAACCAGTATGAGGTAAGAATGGTAAGAGAGAGGGAATGTGAAAAGAGTGGGATAGAATAAAAGAAAAGAACTGTGGATGGAAGAAGAGGGTCATATCAAAGAGAAAGAAGGGATAGATAATCCAATTAAAGAAAAATTATTTACAAGGAAAATGCCATTTAAAATAAATTATTTTAACAATCAGCATGCATAATTTTAGTGTTAAGCAATACACAAGTACGGATTGAATTTTAAACATTAAATTATATATTTTTAAAATATATTAAATTCATGGTTTATTAAGACATGCAGTTTGCAGGCTAATTAACATTACCGGTTTTTAATACACAATGCAAAGGAATGCAAAAAATAATAAACAAAAATAAAAATAAAAGAAACTTTTAAGAAAATATATTAAGACAGGACTGACACACATAAGTGACTAGAACAATAGGAATTATGTGTAAACTAAAAGACATCTTGCCAACCAATATTCTCATAATGTTATACAACTCACTAATCTTGCCTTACATATCCTACTATAACATTATATGGGGTTTTTTGTGAACAACATTTACTTAATCATATTTTTCTCCTACAAAAAAGAGCAGTTCGTATAATTTGCCATAAGCCATTTTTAAGTCCAAGCAGACCTCTATTCTTGAAACTTGAATATTCTCCCAATCTCATATTACATGATTTTCAACTCTGTGTTTTTATGTATTCATATTATCATAACCTATTACCAGAAATTTTTTGTAATATATTTCAGAGCAATAATGATATTCAGATATATAATACCAGGACTTCAGCAGACACTAATATATGGTCATTCTTCATTTTCAAATGGTATCTTTTTATGCCAAGGACTCACTATCTGGAACAAACTACCCCCAAACTTAAACAGTGTGCTTCTTTTAAAAAATTTAAGCATAATCTAAAACTTCACCTGATGCAGAAGCTTTGAATCTGACAACCGTAATTTTGTACGTGTGTAATTTACCATTGTATTATTGTATTTTCTTTGTCCCTTTTTTGTGTGTAAATTTTTTGGATCATCTACCTATAAGTTTCTGTAACTTTTTTGATGATCCTACCACTTCGTAATTTCCTTTAGTGTATTTTCTATTTTATTGGCTTATCTATGTTTGCAAGAAATATTCTATTGTTTTCTTTGCCTTTGTATGTTCTTATGAAAGTGGTGAATACATTCAATTCAATTCAATTCAAATAAGCAAAAGAGAGAGAGAGAGAGAGAGAGAGAGAGAAAGAGAGAGAGGCAAAGAGAGAAAGTGGGGAGGGAGATGGGAAAATAAAGCAGAAAAGGTAATCAATTTAATAGCCCTTTAAAAAAAATTCCTGTTAAAATAGGAAGGCCCCTAGACATGCATTATTAGTATTCAATGTTAGCATGCACTGTTAGTCAAAGGTGCGTGAATATAACGCATGGAACAAAGTAAATTGGTTAAATATTCACATCATGTTTATTAAATTTGTTTAACATTTCTTTAAAGTCCTTATGAATGTTGGTCAAAGGATGCGCAGCATATCAAATCCATCTCTCCCCTAGGTGTATATGTGTATAATGAAAACATCTACATTGCCAATTTGCAATCTTATCAAACTTCATAAACCAAACTGCATTTTATAGTGAGTAGCATTGTGACCTGTAGAGGATGCTATTATTAAAACAGTGTTAGAAAAATATTGAGTATTAGCACGAGAGGTTAACATTTTAGAAGGATGGAAATTTTAAAGTACTAGGTTAGTTTTAAATGTTATATAATCAGGCATCAAATAAAAACAAAGGGGAGAGTTAGGGCATTCCCCAAAATGCATCATGAAGGCCCATTGGTCATTCCTTTCTTGCACTTGCAGCTCGCTGGTACCTCTTCTTGAAATGCGTAATGTCGGTGGTTCATCATAACATTTTTAAGAAACAGCCCCCAACGTGAACAAAGAGTTCTGACTCCAATATCATTATTCAAGCACCGTGAGAGAAGAGAGGGAAGGCTTTGGGATTAGTTCAGTAAGGAGGCACATCAAACAAACAATCAATCTTTTAAGAAAGAACAACATTCGTAACCGACTAGGATCAAGTGTTCAGCACGCAATACAGACAGTTAAACACAAACAAACAATTAGAGTATTCAGGGTTGTAAACAGATTGTGGAAGGGAGAGCATTGCTATGCCAACCATGTTTCTGACATTAATAATTGATGTATTAATTTTCAAACTATCCAAAATACAAAATACCACGTAAATCAAAAATTGATTTTCATACCTTGTCAATAAAGATAAATGGATTATGTTTACACTTAATGAGTCATAACTTATTTTGTTCAAATGGACCCAATTTGTGTTGCACTGGTCAGGGACTCTAGCACCGACATTGATAGTGTGAGTCAAAAACAAGTTTACACCTAGAAAATAGCTAATTATTTTAAAAATCATTTATTAACAGTATATTATTATACATCTTATGAAAGAGTGTTTTATCCCAAATCAATTGGTATCATTTTTGTGTGGTATGTGGTCATACTTGGATGAACAGGAGACATTGTATAAGAGAGTGCAAAAATCGACTTGCGCCAAAGTGATGCCTATGTGATGTTTGAATAAAACAATTGGGATTTGGGTATTAATTCGGTCTTTGCAGATCCAAATAACATCCCTAACAAAATTAATCATGCCACGCATACACACAAACACACACACGCACGCAAAGACACACAGACACACTTCCGCGCACTCACACACTCAGATAAATGAAAAATACACGCAGCCAAGTCATTATTACGAAATGAGCATTTCTGTAAAATTGCAAATTTTCCATTTAATATCAAAATGGAATTTAAATTCAATCATAATGCCATAATGAAAGTTTGGTGCATTAACATTACAATGAATTGTTTCTCCCGAAGGACTCGGTCAGTCTGCATCTAAATGTGCTATGTGAGTGTGTGTGTGTGTGTGTGTGACTTTGCTTCTGAAAAAAGCATATGCAATGCATCTCAATTGATACATTCAATTCATTCTCTCACTTTAATACTTTTGCGCAAATCGATTTTTGCACTCTCGCAAACAATGCCTCCTGTTCATCCAAGCGTGAACACATACCACACAAAAATGATACCAAATGATTCGGGATATAACACTCTTTCAAAACATGTATAATAACCTTTCGTTCATAGCTGACTTTTAAAATGAATACAAATTTTCTGAGTGTATACTTTTTTTGACTCACACAGTATATGTGAGACATCAGAGGAAATGTTTTGCATATCTACAGCTTAGCTCAAACAAGTCCGAAATGTTCTACTTTTTACTCTTAGTCAAATTTACAGCTAACATCTATCCTTCAAAGCAAGACATATGTATTTTGTTTTTTTCATTCAAAGATGTATGTTAATTGATACCTGTTTCGAAAAAGGTCTGTTTTGCCTTCAAACTTTTGCTTTTTTAGTCCAGATTAATTCTTAAAATTCTATGAGTATACTCATTTAAAAAAAACTACACTAATACACATACAAAAATATAATTATCTCAAAGTGATCCGGTTTGACCAACATTAATGCTGTTATTAAATCTCTCTCCAAATAATTGTATCAGGGGTGATAGTGAGCACTAAAAAAAGGGGTTTCCCCCACGGTCCCCTTGTGTATAAAAAAAAAAAAAGGGATCCAGGGTAAAAAAAATGGCATCTAAGAACATTCCCCCTTTTTGAGTAAGAAAATTGGGAAAATAGGGAAAAATAGGGAAAATAAGGGAAAAATCAGGAAAATAGGGATAAAATCAGGAAGAAAAAGAAGAAAAAAAATAGAGAAAAAAAAAAGAAAAAACAAATCGGGGGGAAAAAAAAAATAATTGGGAAAAAAAAAAATCAGGAAAAAAATTTCAAAAATCGGGAAACCGATTTAAATCGGGTAATTATCAGGCCTGAAGTATGTGAAGAAGAAGGGGAAGGGAAAGGATAATGCAGAATGTAAATGTTTTTTTATATGGAGAGAGGGGGCCCTGGAGCTAGGAGGAATTAAGTATGTATGAATTGATGAAATGAATTAATACTGAAAGAAGATAAAGGGTAACACAAGGAAAGAAATGCATTTTTAATGGAATAACAGAGACCTATTCTAAGTCTAAATTGCCTCCTCTTGTATTACTCTAAAACCGTAAACTTTCGTGGATTGTAAACCATGCCCATTCACACAGCAAGCAACTTTCGCAAATTGTGAATATTCAGTGTCGTGTCAATTGTGATACCATAATATAACATTTTCGCGAATCTTAACCATTCCTGAAATTCACGAAAGAATTCATGCACGCAAAAGTTTCTGGTTTAACAGTGTCTCTGTTAATAAGTACATTAGCCGCTACACCTACCTGTTACATTCAGCGTGATTTTTGGTGACCTCTGGGACGACCCTAAAATGTTATTGATGGCTTGACAGTAGTAGCCCTTAGCGTCACTTGCAATTACATTTGAAAAGACTAGGTTCCCTTCAGAATCCTGGTTAATCCGCGCGTCGTATCTGATGGGTGTGGGTTTGGCATGCGCATCATCAGTCCAGTAGATCAAAGGAGCAGGATTGCTGTTAGGGACGCCGGGGGTTCCACCACAACGCAGCTTTAGGGGTTGTCCCTGGCTCACTTGTACCGTTTCAGATTCAGTGTTCACAAACTGGTCCAAGACTGGAGATAAAAACAGAAACAGCAAAGAAACAAGCAGGTTTTATATGACTCAATACTCTATGTAAAAACTGACCAATTATCCTAGATCTAGAATGGGCCCATAACGTTTGATTTAAATGACAAGCGGTGAAAATCTCTCTGGCCATAAAGATTTCACTTTTGTTAAATTTTCCACAGGTCCTCAACATTTCCATTCCGTCTCCATACCGAGTCCTTTCCGCTAACAATGTCCTTGTACCAGCTAGTGTCACCTTGTTGGCCGGCGGGTACTGGCCGCTTACCCGCCCGGAATGACACTATGCCAACAATAAAGGCATCAACTTACATGCCAATGATGTCCATATCTTCTGGGACATTGCTCTTCCAAGCCTGTTGTTAGCAAAACATTGGTACTGTCCATCATCATCTGGTGTTACTGGATAGATCACTAGGTTTCCCCCAACCAGGCTAGCGTGATCATTGCTGTCCACGTCAAATAAAGCACCATCCTTCTCCCAGTAGTATCTGGTATTAAATTAAATCATTGAAATATGATTATACACATTATTATCACTTTCATCCTACCAATACCCCCCCCCCTTCCCCCATGGTGAGCATGGTTGCATGGCTCCTGTGATTGCTAAGGAAATGTTTTCAAAATACTGTCTCCTTCTAAACCAAACTGTTTGCTCTTTGATCTCTAGCAGGCCATGCTTTGAGGGATTCCAAATGACAGTGTGTCAATCCCTCAAGTTGATCTTTTGAGTTTTGGTTCGATCACTAGGTTACCCCATCCAGGCAAACGCGAGCGTTGCCTTCCCCATCAAATAAGCACAATCCTTCTCCAAGTAGTACACTTTTGAACACACGTACATAGAAATTCCACAGAATCTAGTGTAAACAAATTGTGATGCATTGCACATAGGAACTACCCAAAACCCATCTTCAAGTAGCTAAAGTCATTTCATTCATTTGCAAAAGCTTAAGACCATCTGGAATGTTGTTTGCATACAATGTTCTACCTATATTTTTCCTTGACAAAATGTATGTTTGAAAATCTACCAATCATACTTGAGAATTTACAACTGAAATGCAGTGTTAAGATTCTTCTATGTCTGCAACTTACGTAGGTTCTGGTGTTCCAGTAGCTCTGCACGTTAGCTCTAATGGTATACGTTGGTCTCCAGTAACCGATTCAGGCTGTTCCACTATGGAAGGTGGAACATTGTCTAGAAAGACTAGAAGAGTACAACAACAAAAAAGAGAAATTTAATTCATCATTGAAACAAATAAGGTGGTCAGTTATTTAATCTGAATAACTGGAAGACTAAAAATATCTTTGAAGGAGAGTAGAATCATATATATATATATGGGACGAATTGATGTTGCAGTATACTTTGATCATCATGATGATGGTGATAGGGATGATGACAATGATCATAAGGATAATAGTAGAGATGACATTGATGACTGGAAAAATGAGGATAATGATAGTATTGTTTGTTTGATTGATGGTTATTTTTTACCTGACTGCTAAGAAAGCATAAATGCTTGTAAGTAAGCAACCAGACGGACGACGGCTTAAGGTCCTCTCCGAGGGACCTGGTAGTGAGGATTAATGCCTTACCAAAGGGCACTAGCGCATCGACTTGGTTTCGAACCCGGGTCACCGGATTACGAGACCACTGCTCTACCAACTGAGCTATCACGCCTCCTCTCATGCTGATTTAAAAATCATGTTGATATAGGTGATAATGATTATAATGATGAAAATGAGAATCATGTGAATTGACCTGTTTACTAATGTATTTCAATTCATGTTTCTCTCCATGGTAAACATGGAAGGGGTCAAATAAGCATACAAAGGGCAAAGGGAAGAGCTAGTGCAAATTAAGGAACATTACAAAACATAATAGAGAGAGAACCAGAACCAGAACCAGAGGCGGGAAAGGAAGAAGGTGAGAGAGAAGAAAAAGAGAAGGGCAGAGGCAGAGGGAGACGTAGCAAGAGAAGAAGAGGGTGGCAAGGCAAGAGAGGTAGAGGGAGACAAAGGGAGAGGGAGAGGGTGAAAGAGTAGAGAGAGACAGAGAGAGATGCAGAGACAGAGCAAGAGAAGGAGAGGGGGCAGAACAAGAGAGGAGAAGGGAAACAGAGCAAGAGAGAGGAGAGAGAGAGAGGGAGAAATGCAATGGAGAACGATGCATTAAATATTTCCAGCATAAATAGAATTTAATATTTACTATATAGAGAAAGAGAGAATTTAAGTTATAGACATGTAAACAATTATATGTCCGTGAGAGAGACGTAAACATTGCATCGAAATCGGCAGCCCAGCATAGCCGGGTAATATTGGAGCGCCTTGAGCACCTTGCAAGGTGGATACGTGCGCTATATAAGAATCCAATATTATTATTATTATTATATACCTGGGCTGAATAACTGGAAAAAGTATAAACATCTGGAAAGGAGACTAGCATCATAGAAATGGGACGATAGTGGACTTGGGAGATTAAATCAACGACAAGGAATCCGATTTCCCATAGGGTTGTATGGAAACTATTGACATTCCTCTCCCATAGATATAACACACAAAATTAGCCATTTTATTACATTGTTTGTGATTTATATGATAATATGTTATAATAGTCGAAGAAGATGATACATGTAAAATCAAATATCAAACGAAAGCGACAATTTTTTTAAAAAATTTTAAATGACCTACCGGGAATTGAACATGGGTCGCCGGAATGGGAGGCAAGTGCTATTTATAACCACAATACCAAAATACTCCACATAGACATTACACATAAACGGAAAATGGGATTCTCAAATCACATTTTGTAGTTTAAATAAAATATCACCATGAACCCAACATCTGATTAAGAATATATATCACTTTCTGTGTAGAAGATTTCCTCAGCTACAACATATCCGAAGCTGGGAGAAAATCGAGCGAAATTAATTGAGATATTGCTCGAACAAGACTGGAGTGTAGAATCAAGATTTAAGAAAAAGTCACCTCTCATAAGCATAACACGCAAATTAAGAAAATTCTGACATGTCGCCTTTAATCAAAATATTCACTATGATGTCGAAAATGATGCCTCCGCCATAGAGCGATTTTACAAACCAAAACGGAAGCAATTTTTAAAGACCCTGTCAAAAGTGAAAAATGAAATAGATGAATTACATATCAAAGGAAAGCTGACAAGCCATAGATTACAACAATACCAATTATATGCTACTTTAGTGCCTGTCAGACGAGTAACAGCTCTCTGAGAACTCGAAATCAAAAGCAGCTGTGAAAATCGGGAGTTGTTGACCTAAAAACTAGCTATTGAATTGATGACATCACCATATGTGGAGTACGCATATTCACAATGACTTTGCATTAATTAAGCACGGCTCATCGCCTCAGCTATATAGGCGTGCACATAATTATGGTGTCGTCACTGTAACTGCGGCAAATTTGACCCCTGTTGATCTGTAATTTGGAGAGGTGCGGAAAAAAAGGTTTTAATTCGCTTTTGTGCAATACTGAAATGGAAAATATTTTGAATTCCTTTATATTTGTATTCTATGTTCATTCAGCTTTCCATTTACAAAAAGTTGTATTTATATCGGATAGGGTCTTTAATATTCAAGTTTGATAGTAATCCATTAACGGGTTCTCAGAATATCGTGATTACAAGCTATTTTTCATATACATGGCTCTGCAAGATAGATTTCTGTCCTGAGTTTAATAGCAATCCATCTGTCGGTTCTAATTATAATGCGTTCACAAGCTATTTATATGCATACATAATGAGCCCCATGACCTTTGACCTCATGAACCTAAAATCTAATCAGTTCATTGGCTCGGCAAGATACATAAACATGTCTTGAGTTTTATGGTAATCTGTCCTATCGTTTCTCAAAATAATGCGATCACAAGCTATTGTTTAATACATAATAAGCCCTACAACTTTTGACCTTTGACCTCATGACCCTAAAATTGAATCAGTTCATTGGCTCTGCAAGATACATACATGTCTTGAGTTTGATGGTAATCCGTCCACCGGTTCTAACGATAGTGTGATCACAAGCTGTTTTTGCATACATAATGAGCCCTGTGACCTTTCACCTTGTGACCCAAAAATCTAATCAGTTCATTGGCTCTGCAAGATACATACATGCCCCAAGTTTGGCGGGAATCCATCAATCAGTCTTGAGATAACGCGATCACAAGCTATTTTTGCATACATAATAATTCCTGTGACCTTTGACCTTTGACCTTGTGACGCTAAAATGTAATCAGTTCATTGGCTTTGCAAGATACATACGTAACCGAAGTCTGGCGGTAATCCAGGAACAACTTTAGAATACCCCACCATGCGGATTTAAGGTTTTTTTTTGTCCACCAACCCAACGCTTCAACCTGTCAAAGTACTAGGTGCGGAGATATAGTCTTGAATGGCAATCCGAATCGTACCAACGTGCCAACGTACGTGCCGTATATAGTGCCGACATAAGTTGAGAGACGGGACTTGAATTTAATTCTCCGACGTGCCAACGTGCCAACGAGCCAACATAAGTTGAGAGACTTGAATTTAATTCTCCAACGTGCCAACGTGCCAACATAAGTTGAGAAACCGCACTTGAATTTAAGTCGGCAACGCGCCAACGTGCCCAAGTGCCAACATAAGTTGAGAGACTTGAATTTAATTCTCCAACGTGCCAACGTGCCAATGAGCCAACATAAGTTGAGAGACTTGAATTTAATTCTCCAACGTGCCAACGTTCCAACAAGCCAACATATGTTGAGAGACTTGAATATAATTCTCCAACGTGCCAACGTTCCAACGAGCAAACATAAGTTGAGAGACTTGAATTTAATTCTCCAACGTGCCAACGTTCCAACGAGCAAACATAAGTTGAGAGACGGGACTTGAATTCAAGTCGGCAACGCGCCAACGTGCCAACGTGCCAACATAAGTTGAGAGACTTGAATTTAATTCTCCAACGTGCCAACGAGCCAACATAAGTTAAGAGACGAGACTTGAATTTAAATCACCAACGTGCCAACGTGCCAACGTGCAAACGTGCAAACGTGCCAACGAGCAAACATAAGTTGAGAGACTTGAATTTAAATCGCCCACGTGCCAACGCGCCCCAACAACGAGCGAGCCAACATAAGTTGAGAGACTTGAATTTAAATCGCCAACGTGCCAACGAGCCAACATTAGTTGAGAAACTTGAATTTAAATCGCCAACGTGTCAACAATGCGCCAACGCTAACGTAAGTTTAGAGACTTGGATTTAAGTTGCCAACGTGTCAACGCGTGCCAACGAGCCAACATTAGTTGAGACATTTGAATTTAAATCGCCAACGTGCCAAAGTGCCAACGAAACAACATTAGTTGAGAGACTTGAATTTAAATCGCCAACGTGACAATGCGCCAACGTGCCAACGAGCCGACATAAGTTGAGAGACTTGAATTTAAATCGCAAACGTGCCAACGAGCCGACATAAGTTGAGAGACTTGAATTTAAATCGCCAACGTGCCAACGAGCCAACATTAGTTGAGAGACTTGAAATTAAATTGCCAACGTGCCAACGTGCCAACGAGCCAACATAAGTTGAGAGACTTGAATTTAAATCATCAACATGCCAACGAGACAACATTAGTTGAGAGACTTGAATTTGAATCGCCAACGTGCAGATGTGCCAACCTTTTTTATTATTGAAGATAACACTATCTTTGTATAAGCTCTCTTATGTTACATTATATATAGCAATTACACAAAAAAAGAATTACAATTGTAAGGTGATATATATACTGAATATCTTGATAATAAAAAGAACAGTTTATTTTTTGATTGTTATCAATTACTAATCCATTTTATTATTTTATGTTTGGAAATAATTATATAATCAGCTTTCACTATTTTTGAGCCATGAGGTATTGAAAAGTTAAGCACACTTCCTGGTATTTTCTCTCAATACACATCTCGCACCTCTTTTTGATATCAATATCAACTTAGAATGCTTTATCCATGTGTCCTTGTGCACTAGCAATATTATTGATCAATAACCTTTACTCCCTTATAATTATAAAGACCACGAAATAGAATTTTACCTAACGCTCTATACTGACTACTTCCGACATGCGCCGTTTAAGATGAGCCACGCCAGGCTTATTACATACATTTATAGCATTTTTTGTCGGTTACTTGATTTACTTCTCTTTATTATGTTATGTCCTTGTAATTTCCTCAGAAAAATGACAAACAATGTTACATTTGTTATTTAACTTTATGCCCCGTTTTAATTATTATTACGCCTTATTATTTTATTTGTCACTGTCTTTAATTATTGTTAGTTATGTTATTGTTTGTACGTACTCCTGGTAGTATTATAAATAAAAGGGGTAATTACCGCTAGGTGAAAGGGCATAATAACGATGAGAAGGGGATAACTGTGTGTGTGAGTATTAAGTGAGTAATTTCGCTCTTAAATACGCCCGTGATTGCCAATGAAAAAGGATATTATTAAGTAGAATATATTGCTATTTATTATAAAGGAAAAGGTAGATTTTTCTATTTGAAACTTCAACTATCACATTTTAATTTAGGGTATCATCACATTACAAAGGAAAAGGGCATTTATCAAATTAAATATATATATATATATATTAATTGCAGTAAAAAAATTATTCTTTGTACGTATAATTAGTCATTTTGGAAAAAAACTTTAAAAAGTAGGCGTGCAGGACTTTGTGCCCCCCTAAATTGCCAACATACAAACAACCATCACACATAATTATGTTCATAATTTTATAAACGTTATAATTTTAAGTGAAAGTTTCGCTTGTAGCAGTTAAATATTCGTCTAATAGTAAAATATCCTAAGCACTAATCGAAACTGTTTTGTACACAACCAAATGTAAAACAATTTTGTTAACCACCTAAAGGTCGATATTCATTTCATATACAATCATATGAACGAATTATCTCATAACTGCTCTCCTCATTTGGTAAGTGGTTTATTTACATAATATGTTTGCATTTTCTTGATTATTTATTTTGGTTTACAAAATATTAATCTGTTGATTATGCTTCAACTGCAAGCTTGACTGCTTATACTGAGTGATAAGTTATACTTATAGTGATAGAGTAACAAGCTAGGCATTTCCAGAATCTGTAGTAGTAGTAGTACTCAGGGGCGGATCCAGCCTGCGGCAAGAGAGGGGGCCAAAAAAGGGGCTCACTTCGTGCGAAAATTTGAAAATCGCGGCGGCCGATTTTGAGCTCATTGGGGGTGGAGGGGGGCAGGTAGTGAGCACAATTTTTTTGTTTTTGTTGCTCCCAAAAATTTGAAAATTGTGCCGGCCGATTTTAGCTCAGTGGGGAGGAGGGGGATATTGAGCACAATTTTTATATTGCCCCGGAAAATTTGAAAATCCCGCCGGCCGATTTTTTGCTCAACAGGGAGGTCAGTGCCATTTAAAGTACCAGAGCGAAGGTTTTAAAATACTTTTATCCTTAATAATGTTGGTATCATTGCAAAGGTAATGTTACAACCTTTCTAATAATTCATATTTACCTTTCAAAAATTGTTACAGAATTGACTAATCTTCTATCAAAAATGATGAATTTGCTACCCGTTTTGTCCGCCCTCGATCAGCCCGCTGTTCGCTGGTACGATGTGTGACGTAATAGGTTGGGCACATGAGCGAGAGTGCTCCCAAGTCCCCTCACACAGCTCTGTCCGCTGCATGCATTATACGTATCGAAAGCCACTGAACGCGAAATATCCTATCACAATTTAACTTGCTACATGATAGTACTGCACTGCACTCGGTGCACATGCACTGCGAATTTTAAATCATGACCATTATTTGAACAATTGATGAAGATTTATTTGATTTTTTGTATGTTTTAGTAGGAGTTACGGGTCAAAAATGGATACGAAAGTACACTAGCGCCATGAAATGCCCAAGGTCGAGCTGGTTGAGCCGAGCTGCCGCGCCGCACTGGCCCCGCTGAACTGGCGATCGATCCGTCATGCACTGGGGTGACTGGGCAAGACATTTTCTCATTTTTAGAAAGTGTAGGGCTATTTTGGCAAATTTCACGGATACAAAATTTAAAAAAGAATAGATGTTAGATTATATCTTGCGAATACCAATTACATATATGCACCATAAATGGAACTGCACGACATCATAAAAATGCAAATCCAAAGGAACCCTCGCGATTCGCTCATTATCATGGTCTCCGTATAATCAACACTCAACAGCAAAGCTTCACAGCAAATTACACCAAACGGAAGAATATTTGGACAAATCGATCTGCACGATTCACCCCCACGTATTACATTACAAAATTTGCAATAATAAAATGTAATTACATGATTTCGAGATATTGTTATTCCACTTTCATCAAAGCTGGCCTAGGTATGAATCATTCGAGGTCTGGATAATGTATAGTGAATGCAAAATACCGCACACGAGCTGAGCGAGAGCCAAGCTAGAGGCCTAGGAATTTGAGCGTGCCCAACTTCTGACGTCATAAGTCTGTACTCCGTAATTTTATTTTTCAAGCCAGGAAAAATAGTTCTGAGAAGGGTCTTGGAAAAAGCATCTTATCGCATTTCATTTATATTTATAATACTGTAGAGCAGATGATTTGTGTTCATATTAGTGTAAGCTTTCAGTACATGTATAATTTGTCCATTTTGTGACATTTTGTGACATTTCTTCACTCAGCTACTTTTTAAAAAAAATCAACATCCACCCCTTGAGCGCCAGGGGAGCGGGCCCATCTTCTTCTTTTACTACAAAAAAGGGTGTTTTTACCTGAATGAATGAATCATGCGCCAAGATTTAGATGATGGAAACAAATTTTGAATCATTAATTAATGTTGTCTATGCATGATGAAAAGTCGTGGCTGAGAAATGAAAAGACATCATTTATTTATATATTACAGTATTAGAAATTATATTTGCTGAAAAATGTATAACATGAGAACAACTGTCCTACATTACCCTAGGACACCAGGTTCCACGTCACCCTAGGACACCAGGTTCCGCGTCACCCTAGGACACCAGGTCCCGCTGCACCCTATAGGACACCGTGTCCCGCGTCACCCTAGGACACCGGAGTTTGCGTTACCCTAACTCTAACCCTAACCCTAGGACGCATGGTCCCGCGTCACCCTAGGACACCGGGTCGCGCGTCACCCTAGGACACGGGAGTTTGAGTTACCCTAACTCTAACCCTAACCCTAACCCTAGGACACCGGGTCTCGCGTCACCCTAGGACACCGAGTCCCGCGTCACTCTAGGACACCATCAGGTCCCGCGTCAGCCTAGGACACCGGAGTTTGCGTTACCCTAACTCTAACCCTAACCCTAACTCTAGGACACCTGGTCTCGCATCACCCTAGGACACCGAGTCCCACGTCACCCTAGGACACCGGGTCGCGCTTCACCCTAGGACACCGGAGTTTGCGTTACCCTAACTCTAACCCTAACCCTAACCCTAACCCTAGGAGACCGGGTCCCGCGTCACCTTAGGACACCGAGTCCCGCGTCACCCTAGGACACCGGGTCGCGCGTCACCCTAGGACACTGGAGTTTGCGTTACCCTAACTCTAACCCTAACCCTAACCCTAGGACACCGGGTCAAGCGTCACCCTAGGACACCGGGTCCCGCGTCACCCTAGGACACCAGAGTTTGCGTTACCCTTACTCTAACCCTAACCCTATAGGACACCGGGTCCCGCGTCACCCTAGGAAACCGGAGTTTGCGTTACCCTAACTCTAATACCCTAACCCTAGGACACCGGGTCCCGCATCAGACACTGGGTCCAACGTCACCCTAGGATCGACAACCGGAGTCTCCACTAATTTTATACTAATCTATTATTTTTTGATGAACTAAAAACAATTTCAACATCTAATTCTACTTCAATTTCGTTCTATTAATCTTCTGTAATTGATAATTAAACTATACTAAAACAAATGTGACATCTATTTCTACTTTAGTCTCGCATTTTTTAATTTTATGCATATTTTGAATTAATTAATTTGATGTTAATCTATCATATTGCAAACATACAGAGGAACGTGGCGCTTGAAAAAGGGGGGGCACAACCCCCTCCACACTTTTTCAAGTTTCTCCAAAATAGAACATTGTTTTCATGAGAGGGAAATTGCTGCTAAGCTTGTGAGTTCATGTGCGATATTTGATTTTTCATTTTTAAAATTTATATCCTGTATTGAAATTGGCGGAAATCTGCCAACCGGCGGAGGAATCTCAGCTCTGAGTCTACATGATCTATTGAAATGCTTGTACCATATATTATATATTTCCTATAAATTTGTAAAGATATATAAAGCGATTTATAATATTACTATTTATAACAATAATGAAAATATAATAAGAAGAAAAACAACATGATAATGCCAAGACATATCTTTATTAGCCGATTAAAATAATGAAAATAACAACAACAAAAAGAAAATCAAAAACATATTATATGTTGTATAATGCAAAGACATATATCTTTATTTGGCAATTAGAGGACACCACAGGAAGACAATTGTAAATCGCCATCGACAGACAACGCTCCAAGATAAGGCCTAAAAAAACATGTTGTATTGCCCTTTAGGTGCCAAAACATGGGTCGGTCGGTCGAAAATCTTTTTTTTATTTTCCTTGTTTTTTTAGTGCCTTCAGAATGTGTCATGAATAAAGTGTTGTGAGCCTTTCCGTAGAAAACTCTAAACAGCGACCGTCTTCCAAAAAATTCAAGAACGGGAACGTCGCCAAAATGTCCCTGGTTTCTAGCTGGTGCAGTGCGGTAATGGCATATACACGTACACGATCAGGCTGCTGGGGTCTATACTTGCATGTTTAGAAACTAGGGCAGAAGACGAGTGAGAATTTGGGAATAATTTGATGATTTTATGCATTTATATCCCATTTAAACAAACAAAATACATACTTTTTTATTCATTAAAAAAAAAAAAAGGTGAACAAAGAAAATTTTAAAAAGCCGACCGTAGATATTCACAACATCTTTTTTTTTAAGGCCTAAGTTAGGAAGTCTTGAATGTAAATTGCCATCGATATCGTGCCAACGTGCCAACGTTCTATAACAATGAAATCATAAAGTAAACGTGATATTCCAATTATTTCATATTGTAGTAATTTAAAAGAAAGACAATTGTAAATCGCCATCGTGCCAACGCGCCAACGTGCCTCGATAGACAAATGTAAATTAATTGTATATTCCTTTTTTTGCCAATGATGGACGGGCCAACGTGCCAACGCGCCAATGCTCCTTAATTCCTACATATCTTTATTTGCCAATTAGAGGACACCATAATTTCCCGACCCAACTTTATTGGCCTTTTAGAGGACACCATAAGTTCTCAACCCAACGTTGTTTGCCATCTAGAGGACACCATAAGTTCCCGTCTAGATTTTCTTTACTTTCCGACAGTAATTACATTGATTTCTGACGATTTTCAAGCGATATCAAGGGTAAATCATTAAAACTAACGTGTGCACATATTTAACACACTATAAATAAGATACTTTGATGTGTAAGAGACCAGAGCAAGTATTGAAAACATAAAAAATAACCACATTAGCATTCTCGAGTCGATGCGTTGGCAAATTCAGAAACTGGTCACGAATACTAAAGGACGGGACTACACTAAATGGTACGTTGTCGCGTTGGCGGACCAACGGACATACTACGTTTTGGTGGGGTATTCTAAAGTTAAGCCGTAATCCATCAATCAGTTCTTGAGATAACGCGATCACAAGCTATTTTTGCATATATAATGAGCCCTGTGACCTTTGACCTTGACCTCATGACCCCAAAATCTACTCAGTTCATTGGCTTTGCAAAATACATACGTGACCCAAGTTTGGCGGTAATCCATCAATAGGTTCTTGAGATAACGCGATCACGAGAACGGGACGTACGGACGGACGGCCGTCGGACGGACGAACGGACAACCAGAAAACATAATGACTCCAGCTACTTTGTAGCGGAGGCATAAAAAAGACACCTGAGTCCGGTCCACGTGGAAAATTCGTTTTTTGGAGGTGTTCACGTTTGCAGTGCGTGTTAGTGCGCGCAGCACTGCGTCTCTGCCGCGTATATATGTAAGGTCGAAAATATGATTACTTGTCATTCAATTTGAGACTGCCAAAGAGATGCCAGCAAAAAAGAAGAGTGTGGCTGCTGCAGCAAAGGGGACGGGGGAAGGCGAAGCGAAAGGCGATTGAAGAGGAGCAGGCCGCCCTCACTTTCCCTGATGAAGAGACCGAGCCGGAGGAAGAGCAGGAGGAAGAGGAAGAGGGGGAGGGAGAGGTAGAGTCGGTGGTTGGTGTTGTGGTCTCCCGCAAGAAGGCAAAGACTGGAAGTGGCACAAAGTCCTCAGGCCCTGTCACCAGCATGCAGCAGGGGCCCGTTTCATAAAGCTTTTGACTTACGACTATGACAAATGTGATATCTATGACAAATCCAATTATGACTATCGTAGCTTGTTATAGAAGTGAAAATCCGTTTCATAAAACTAATAACAAAGTGATCATTTAAAAAAACGATCATTACGATTATGCGCGTGCACAATAGACATTATGCGTATGACGTCACGCATTCGTAGATACGAAAGGGCGCCCTCCCTCTGAGGACAAGCGATGCGTTACTAGCGAAGGCAGAGGCTACATCTTAAAGTGCTTGTACAATATTTGAAAATGTTTTTTTTTTCTTCAACTAATCTTTTATTCATGAACAGTCAGCTTGTCAGAATTGGTTACAAAGATGCGAGTGGACTTGTCTCCAGGAGTGGCTGAAGCGGAGCAGTCAGCAGAAGGAGCGTGCAATTCCAACACAATGTGGATACCTCTCTCAAGTTCATCTCTAATCACATGGCTCTTCAGGAATCAAGATGAGACAGTCAGCATGTCCACATACAAAACAATTTATCCCAAAACTCTATAACGAAACGTTGTATAAAGAATCATTGTATAAATTCCAGGGTGTCCACACACAAGAAACGTCGTATAAAGAATCATCGTATAAATTCCAGGGTGTCCACACACACAAGAAAGTAATCCCGAAACTCTACAGCGAAATGGTGTATAGGTGCGCAGTTTGCTACTGCGGTCATGAAATGGAAGCAGAAATGAGAGGTCAGGTCTCCTTTTGCGCGAGGTCACGTTAAGCCCCGCCCAGTTATACGTTCTAGTTCGACTAGGTATACTAGTTACGTCCACACACAACACATTCCGTGATTAGGCGTGATTAGACGTGATTCTTTATTGAGTTCTAGTTCGAAACGATGCCCAAACCCGCGTTTCGTTATATGACGTTTCGTTATACGACGTATCGTGTATCGTAAGCGTCCACACAGACAATTTCATCGTATAACTATCCCGAAACGGTATAACTAATCACCCCTAATCACGGAAAGTGTTGTGTGTGGACACGGGGAGTGAAGGTAGAGGAGTTTGTGACCCTCGATCCTGACTGTAGACTACTTGCAAGAAACATGTACTAATTAAATCAATGGATTGTAGCACTACTGCACAAAACTCAACCATGCAGTCATGCTTGAACAAATCGTAACAAACACTCAGTGAAGCTTTGATTTATGTAACTGGTATTAGCCCTAAGGTAGGGTTAAAGAGAAGGTTTATTGATTTTAAAAACTGACTTTATTGTCATTATTGCAAAGATAAAACGTACTTTGATTGGACAAGGTTATCAAAATTCAATGCTTGGAAACGTTCGAAGTAATGATTATTATCAAATTACAAAACGCTTAAATACAGCCCCGGCATAGCAACTGAAAAGCTCTCCGTTCGCTGCTGAGATGTGTGATGTCACATGTTGAACATGATTTGCACAAGCAGACGCTAGTACTTTATCATTTCTTGGTATTTCCTATCATTTATAAAATTGTTATATTTTTGCCAGATTGGGCCACCAGCATAAACAATAACTGTGAGCATTGTTCTACCATGGACCCTACTACCATAGTTCTACTTATCCAAAGTGTGTGTGCAAGGGGGTATGCAGTGTGATTGCCATGCCTAGGCCTATCCTGGCCTTGTGCTAGTAGCGCCCGGGAGTAGGACTTTGCTGAAAACAAAATGCGTTCTGAACATTTAATTTTCAACCTCTCTTTTCTCCTCTTTTAATCCACAAATCAAGTGTTTTCTGTGAGGATCAAATTTGCAAATAATCATCCTAATATTTTGCACAAAACTTTAAAAATGAAATGAAGGAGAAGAAGCATTTTTTGTTATTTTTTGAATAAATTTGAATAAATTACCAAAATTAATCACTGGAGCAAAATCTCAAAATTCTGTGTAGAATTTTAGTTAACCAAATTTAGCTCTACCAGATAAAGCAAACCAAATCAAAATCGGTCAAGAAATGAGGGAGAAGAAGCAATTTTTGTTTTTTCTGGAATAAATTTTGCATAAATTACCATAATTAATTAATGGAGAAAATTTCAAAATTCTGCGTAGAGGTATAGTGTACCAAAGTTAGCTCTATGATATAAAGCAAATCAAATCAAAATCGGTCACAATATGAAGGAGAAGAAGCATTTTTGTGATTTTTTATTATTTTGGAATAAATTTGCATAAAGTACCATAAATAATCAATGGAGCAAAATCTCAAAATTCTGTGTAGAAGTTTAGTGTTCCAATTTTAGCTCTACCAGATAAGGCAAACCAAATCAAAATCGGTCAAGAAATGAGGGAGAGGAAGCAATTTTTGTTATTTTTGGAATAAATTTGCATAAATTACCATAATTAATTAATGGAGAACAATTTTAAAATTCTGTGTAGAAGTTTAGTGTACCAAAGTTAGTTCTACCAGATAAAGCAAACCAAATCAAAATCGGTCGAGAAATGAAGGAGAAGAAGCAATTTTTGTGATTTCGAATAAATTTGCATAAATTAGCATAGATAATGAATTTCACGATTCTGTGTAGAAGTTTTAAATCCCCCTCCTAGCCCTATCATATGAAACAATCAGAATCAAAATCGGTTGAAAATAACGAAGAAGAAGCATTTTGAAAACTGTGGACGGACGGACGACGGACGCCACGCCATGGCATAAGCTCATCGGGCCCTTCGGGCCGGATGAGCTAAAGATGCAAGGATAAAAAAATATAGGAATCTGTCGCTTGTAAACAAAATAAGACGCCATTGTATTTTTAGCTGCATACACCGCGGTATGTTCGGCGTTTTAAGAGTGAACAAATGCCGTCCATGCTATCCTTCCGGGTTTTTTTAAATTTGAACGTGTGGTTTCTTTGATTGTTCATTAACCTCTATCCTGTGTATTTACAAACAAAAGAATTTAGTTATCAGAATTGGGGTCATATCCCTTTTTGAATGGTGTAAAATTCCATCACATTCATATGCACTAAACTCATTATAATTTGAGAAATAATAGCATTGCAATTATGTTCATTCTTTATAGGATGACGTCTGCTTGGGCAGGATTGGTTCATATTGTGACGGCATTAAAAGATCGTTATTTTTCTGGCGAATCTCTTGTATATCCCAGATGCTATGGAGGTGGTTTTATTTGTATTTTTATAAATCACCCAATATGTATTTGACCTAAAACTTGTACGATGGCCTTCTGTTAGCTTACCAGTTTCTAGTGATATGTTATTTGCCATATTTGTGATTTTCTTTGAACCCGCACTTTAAGCTTCGAAATTTTATAAGAAACTTTGTCCCAAAAGAACCTCAAGCTGTCACCCCCCTCTGCTCTTCTGCCCTTCGAGCAAGGGATCAAATGAATTAAAATCCAAACTTGATTACTAATGAATTGATCTGTTAAATATTGTCATCATTTCAGGATGGTTCTTTGTGTGGAGATCAGTGAATGGATATTTCCATGTAGAATGCAAGTGAGGTGTCTATCTGCATTGGACATGAAGATGGCTTGTTTTCAAGGAGCGAAGCAAGATGGATTGATGTGAACTTAATGACATAGGGAATGTTTCCCTGTATTGTCGGATTGAGGTTTGTATGGCATGGATGTTGAATAATGTGAAATTAGTGAAAAGAATGGCAGAATTAAATATACTAAATTTGTACACCAGCCTATGGGAAATTTTTAAAAATTGCTTTATTTGAACACTTTTGTACACAGGTCTATGGAAAAACATAGCAATAACAACACTTACCGCACCTCAAGGAGCTGCGGTAAATGTTACCGTTGATATGACCACTTACCGCTTTTTTTTTCAGCGGTAACGTTTTATAAACGGAATGTTACCGCTGCTTCCAAATTTACCGCAGATACTGGAATTTACCGCTGAAAATGGGACTTACCGCTACGGTAAATGCTTTATGAAACGGGCCCCCGAGGAGTTCGCCAAGCAGCAGGAGGAGACCTTAGCGCCCTACATCCAAGACCACGAGGAGCTCTACGACCAGACGTCGCGAGGCTTCAAGAATAAAAGCCGAAAGGATCGTTTGTAGGAGGAGTGTAGGGCGCTTGTGGGTGTTAATGGTGATTTTATAAATATAAATTCACTTTAACATGTAAAAGGTGCCAACCTTGTGCGATCAAAAAAAGGAATCATGATGGCAAAAAAAAAGGAATTTCAAGCAAAAAAATTCATTAAAACAAAACTTACAACCACGCGCGACACACTTCCAATGCTTCTTTTTGAGAATATTTTTCTCTTCAAGTATGTTTTAACCTTAGTTTTCTATTGAATTTGTGATCAAAATAACATTGTGATCTGTCATGGGGTCCCTCGCAGGGTCCGCTGTGAGGTCGGTTGTGATGACTGGCCCAGGACCAAGCAAGCCCCCTGGCCACTACAAGGGCAAGGGTAAGGGCAAGGGCACGGCAACGCTGGACACAGTGCTCACAGAGTACTTCTCGAGACAGGCTATACACAGAGAGGTAATGTACAAAAATTAATTAATGTTATTGTGTTGTATTATGTAAAAAAATCTAAAAAGACACTATTAATTTATTGTGTTGCATTATAATTCTTATACATTTTAATAGCCTAATTTATGTTCATTCATTAAATGGTTCCCATATTCTGTTTACAGCTGCAAGATACCCTCTCCAGCATGACCCACATATGAAAAACTTGGGCGCATCTGCTCTGCGCCTCGTCGCTTATCCTGTTAAGCACGGGGAACGTACACCCAAAACACCATTTTTTGATAGAATTGCTGGTATTACGGGAAAATGGAAATTTGTTTAAAAAATCTTCAGACGTTTTTTTATTATTTGAAATGTCGTCTTAAAAATACTAAATTTGTGATTATTCTTTTAGGGGAAACGGTAGCCATTTTCCTCTAAAGGTTTTGATTTTTTCAACCTGCCTATGGAGATTGCACTGTTTTTCCCTTTTTTTTGTCGGATTTCGCACAGTCAACCAGTCGGCAAATCTCACACGAGTGACATATAAAAAATCTTCAGACGGATTCAGAAACCTTGACGTCACACATTTACGTTGATATAACGATTGTTTTCATTTGTGGAGAGGAAACGGTAGCACTTTTTAAACCAATAAAAAGTAGCTTTTCATAATAAATCAAGGTGGCTGTGTATACTGTGTATACACATGTACCCGAATGGGCCATTGCACTCCGACTAGAGGGAAGTCAGTATAATCAGTGGCAGAGGGAAGGAGTTCGATTTCGTCTACGGTGTAATGGCATGCCTTTGCTGGTGTAGTCTACCGTAATTTTACATTTTTCTAACTAAGTGAGTTTCATTTCTAATTCTAGTTTCCATAAACAAACCCTCCCTCCGAGAGCAAGCGCTCACACCCCCGCTTTGCCGCATTGGACTAGTCCGATCAGTGTACTTTCACGCAAGAGTGCACTCGAGCGGTCTCTCTTCGTGAAAGCGGTTGTTTAATAATAATAATAATAATAATAATAATAATAATAATAATGTAATAATATTGGATTCTTATATAGCGCACGTATCCACCTTGCAAGGTGCTAAAGGCGCTCCAAAATTACCCGGCTATGCTAGGCTGCCGATTTCGGCGCTCACAGCATTCAAGGAATTCCTTCCTACCGGTATCCATTTCACACCTGGGTGGAGAGTGGCAAGTGTAAATTAATGTCTTGCCAAAGGACATTAGTGCCGCGACGGGACTCGAAACGGGGACCCTGTGATCCACAGTCCGACGACTTATCCACTACGCTACAACACCTCTACGTTGATACAACGATTGTTTTCATTCGTGGAGAGGAAACGGTAGCACTTTTAGTGCTGGTATTCTTTTATGCGCGTTTAGGGCTAAAAGTTTTTCATATGGCTCGGGATCAGGCTGCCATCTGGGGGGAGACGCTGGCCATGAGTGCAAGCTAGAGCCTGCCCAACAACCTGTTCCGCAGGTTCCAGATGGACAGCCTAGCACTGATGAACCAGTACCTCTAGATGGCAGAGAGGGGGGAGGACCCCGACCAAAGTGTCATGTGCCGATCAGATCAGACCTAACTTTGCCATCAGAACGTTTGGGCCAATATAATCGGCTCTAGATTTGATTGACGGCTGCTCTAAAATGGGCGGTACCATGTGCATGAAATCTTGTCTATGATTGGCTGATATTATGGAGAATCAATAAAGTCAAAGTTGAAATCGTCTGAACATGATAACCAATCACAATCTTTGTTTTATTTTATAGTAAAAATTTTGATCGACTTGAGTGAAATTTCAGAATGCGCTGTTTGAGTTTTTTCAACTAAATATATTTTAGCCAAATAATTATGAATGCAATAACTTGTGTGTAAACATACATGGGTTTTTGTTTATGAATCTTTTATTCATTATTACAGTTTCAAATGTTATTTGCTTGCGAGTCGGTTCCAACTCACAATTTTCTTCAAATAGATATACTTTGGCCAAATTTATGCAATCATATTTGTGTGTGCTTTCTAAGGGGGAATGCGTCATCCCCCACCAGAAAGAAGGGAAGGTCATGCTCATCTCCCGGCAGTGGTTCAGGATCAGGGAACTCCATGTAATTCTCCCCCAGGTCGAAAAACCAGTTAAAACCAGTAGGCAACTGGTCAACTGGTACCAGTTCAAACCAGTAGTCAACTGGTACCAGTTCAAACCAGTATATTCAACTGGTTTTTAATATGGAAATTGAGACAACGCTATCTGAGACCAGTTGACAAACCAGTTGAAAAACCAGTAGATTTACCAGTTGATATACCAGTTGATATTTCCAGTTGATTTACCAGTTGAAAACCAGTAGATTTACCAGTTGACATACCAGTTGATATTTCCAGTTGATTTTCCAGTTGAGACCAGTAATCAACAGATATTGTGATAATCAATAATCAATATTGGCATCTGGCCACCAACAGGACCATAATATATAAACTCTTGCAATTACCCCATCACAGAGATCATTTGAGGTCAATTACAGTCTCAGTACAGATAAGTCTCATTCCATTTTAGAAATTTGGAACTCGTACCATAGATATATACAAAATTATACATTTTGTTTCCTGGTTAGTAATTATATGTATCAATATATCTATTTTTACGTTTTAAATTAGATGAAAATCATGATATAATATATTTGTCAATGATTGACTAAAAAATTAACAATCACAAAATTAATGTGCATTGTCACATTAGCTTGATATATCATGATAATTATATTTTCTGTGAAAATATGCAAATTAATCATGAATATGCACAAGATACAATGAACTGGTTTTTGAACTGGTAAAGCAACTGGTAAATCAACTGGTAATCATCTACTGGTTTTCAACTGGTAAATCAACTGGTATATCATCTAACAGTTTCAACTGGTAAATCAACTGGTAATCATCTCATGGTTTTCAATTGGTAAATCAACTGGTTTTCAACTGGTAATCATCTACTGATTTTCAACTGGTAAATCAATTGGTAAATCAACTGGTAATATCAACTGGTCTCAGATGTCAACTGGTATATCTACTGGTTTTCAACTGGTAATCATCTACTGGTTTTTAACTGGTAATTCAACTGGTAAATAAACTGGTAATATCTACTGGTCTCAGATGTCAACTGGTATTTCTACTGGTTTTCAACTGGTAAATCAACTGGTAATCATCTACTGGTTTTCAACTGGTAAATCAACTGGTAAATCAACTGTTAATATCAACTGGTCTCAGATGTCAACTGGTATTTCTACTGGTTTACCAGTTGATACAATTTGGAAACCAGTAGAAATATCAACTGGTCTCAGATGTCAACTGGTATTTCTACTGGTTTCCAAATTGTATCAACTGGTATTAACTGGTACCAGTTGAGACCAGTTGAGACCAGTTGAGACCAGTTCAAACCAGTAGATACCAGTTGGAAATCCTTACTGGTTTCAACTGGTATCAACTGGAATTTCGACCTGGGCCCCCAGGTCAGGCCGGAGCGGCCCACTGTTGTAAATACCCGCGTCTAAAGCCGATCCCTCAGACCCGACATCCACCCATAGGAACTTGTAGTTGGCATCTACCATCGTGAGCAGCACAATGGAGAAGAAGCCTTTGTAGTTGTAATGTTTCGTCCTGTTTTTCTTTGTGCCTTTATCTTCACCTGCTTTCCATTGCTTCCCCTTGCTATGCCTACACAGGTCGAATGAGACCATGGCTTAACTGTTGAATAACATTTCTGGTAATGTGTTGCAATGCACACAATACAAGACCACTTAGTTTGAGAAGTAGCCCTCGCGAAGTAAATTTTTATTTTGACCCTGCAGGTCTTGTTGCATTAAATCAATAGAAAGGAATTGCATTTTTCTTTTCTTTTCTTTTTCTCTTTTAAAGGGGGTTGCTAAAAATAATGGTAATATATCTCTTTAAGGTGAATGAATAGCAATGATTTTTACCACTGTTCATCATCAGCGTTTAGAGTCCATTTGTCCCACTTTGTGGGGTTGGACATTTCATTTCCTTAATGGCTGCTTTCCAAGCTTTCCTGTCTGTGGGATCCATATGAATTATACCAGATGTTTTGGCATCTTCTTCTATGGTTTCCCTCCAGGTTTTCTTCTTCCGGTGACCTGAAAGTTTAGAGCCCTCTGGAGCAAGTGTGTTGCCTCTCTTCTTGCCACATGTCCAAACCATCTAAGTCTATTTATCCTCATAACCTGTGCCACCCCCATCAAGCCCATTGATTGAAGGAGGACTTTGTTCTTCCTTCTCTCATGAAGTGATGCCCTAGCTGCGCATCCACCCCACCTCAAAAGTACAAAAAATAAGAATGTTCAGCTTATTCTCGTCATATTTTATGCTTTCAGTAAACAGACGAGGAGAAGAGAGTAACAAAGAGAGAAAGGGTTATAAAATACATTTTGAAGAAATAGGAAGATGGAGGGCAGGAGAAAGAATAAAAGAAAGAGGAAGAGAAAGAGACCGACTTACAGACAGAGAGACAGTCAAAGCTTAGAAAGACAGAGGCATACAGGCATAAAATTTGGGTGGGAGAGGAGGAGGGGTATATAGGGAAAGAGAATGGAAGATAAGAAAAAACTGAAGGCAGAGAGTACATATCAAATGGATCCTGATCTAGTTTAATTGAAAATGATAGACTCCATAACGAATTAAGTGGCTTTTTTGCTCCACTGAGTATGTGCATTGATGCTCTTATTCTGGGCTCATTTTTGTCATAATGAATTCTAGACCTATAATTATTTAGAGGTAATTACAAAATCGATCTAAGGATATCACCGCTTAATGACATCTTTCATATTTCAAAAATCACATTTAATTGGTTTTCTGTGCCTGAGCTTATAGCTACATTGATAAATAACCTAATGTGAAGGATGAAATGTATGTATATATGAATGTAGTCATAAGTTATTATGAAATATTACTGCGGAAGTTGTACATATGAAATACGCACAATTTACATATACAACTCACATAAGCTAATCCCGTATTCAGATACTACTCAGTGGTCTTCTTTCTTGGGGGGTGTAGGGAATTCGTGGGTCTATTCTTGTAGAATGATTTTATTGTACATGTATATTTTCAGCCAAAGTGGCCTTACTGGTGTGATAGCACCTTTTTTTTTAAAGTAGTATATTTATTTGTTAGTATTTAAGTGTACTTGCATGTTTTTTTGATAATTTTTAGAGAAAGAATATGTGGTTTTGCAGTTGTTTTTTTCTTCATTATTTCAAGCTTTAAATTTGAAAAATATGCCTGATAAGAAAAGGCTACCAACAGTACATATGCTCAAAGGAGAAAAAAAAAATGATGACAGAATACTTGTGAAATATTTTTTCTCTTGCATTTTCTAGTTTAAGACCTATTAGTTTGAAATTTATGTATAGAGACATGCACTGGCGTACTGATGGGGGGGGGCAGTTCACCCCCAAATAAAATTCAAACATGGTTTATTTCTAATTCGATACCAGTGATATACAAACGATGCTGAAATGACATGATTTTCCGGGTTTTTGTTCTCACTTTGTTTTTGCTCTTCAGATAAGTGCCCCTTCTCACCTCTGACAAGTGCCCCCCCCCCTATTTTTGACACGTGCCACCCTTTTTATTTCTAAAAAGTCCCTTTTTTTCCTTCTGATAAATGCCCCTTTTTAAAATAAGAGTCACCTCCCCTTCTTATAAATTTCAATAGACCTCTGATAAATACCTTTATTAAAATCTCATAGGTGCCCCTTTTCCTACGACAAGTGCCAATTTTCTGTTGTAATAAGTATAAGTATAACTGCTTCTTTTCAAATCTGAGAAGTGTCCCTTATATTTTGACAAGTGCCTCTTTTTATTCTTATAAGTGCCCCTTTTCAACTCTGGTGAGAGCCCCTTATTAGGTGCAAGAAGTGCCCCATTTTCACCTCTGATAATTCCCCCTTTACTTTGACACATGCTCCTTTTCTTTTCTAATAAGTGTAATTTTCCCTTTGGATGTGTGCCCCTTTTTCCTTTCACCATAAAATGTACTCATAATTTAAAGCAACTAAGAGCAACAGCTCAAAGCTCGCTCACTATGCTCGCTCGCATTTTTTGAAGTTGATATAATTATGTTTCTTTTCAGTCTTTCATGATTAGATTGTGCTTAAAACCCCATCACAATTGATTTTTTTCCCTCTTTATAAGATGTAGTTTTTTGCACTGCGACCTCACAAATCTTAAAATTTGTGTTCGATCGCTCAGAAATAAATATATTCAGACCATCACACCCAACTGCAAAGTAATTGTGATGCTTTTACAAGCACTATCTTGTACCATGTAAAGGGAGAAACAAACATTTAAATCATCCCTGATAATGGAATTACAATGTAGGGTATATACCCATGTCTAAAAATGGCATACTTTCACTTTAAGGTTTCCCTTTGTAGGTACCCTTTTTCCAGAAAGTGCCCCTTTTGTTGGTCCCCCCACTTTGTAAGATGCTCCACCGCCCCTAGATAATGGGTTGGATATAAACTTATCATCTCATTGCTCAAAGTGTGAAGAACATTAATGTAAGCAATCAAGTAGTTCTTAATAGTGGGTAGATGCAAAGTACTCTAGCCTCATGAATAATCAACATAACAAAAAACAGTACGCCATAGCTAAAACGTACTTTGTAGGCCCACATCTTGACAGTTATCATCAATATCAGCATCCCCCTTACAAAAAAGAAATGCCCTTTATGCCACCTGGTGGTGATGCAGATTTTTCAGCCACCCCCCACGTATTTTGCTTATTACGGCACTGGAGACAAGGGAAAGAGATTAGAGTGGTTTTGCTTATGTATAAAAGAAACGTTGATTTCAAAATGTACATCTCAATTATTCTATAAAAGTCAGAAAGAATAATATCAAAAGTCTTTATTTGCTCACTTCACTGTAATAAGATGTTGTGATCAAAGCAGCCATTCAGCAATATTTAGAAAACTAATCTACAACTTTTTCATTAAATAAAAGGGAGAAATATAATCAAATAATTTTGTTTAAATGCCCAGAAGTGGAAAAAACATGGATCACTTACATGCAAGTGTCAGAGTAGCCAGGCATAGTAGCAGACAGACAGGAGCAAAAGAGTTCATTTTTGGTTGTTGTGATAGTTATTGATCCAATCAATAAATCAAGGTGTTGAACACTTGTGTATATCTCTGGCTCTGGCTCTCTCAGGGTTATCCCTCTTTGGCAGTAGAAAGCTCCTCAGCTGTATTAAAACCTGTAAGAAAAATAGAGGAATTTGAGTTAATGAAAAGAAATGTTATACCGGTACATAAGTTGTTTTTTCAATCAGGTTGCTTTCTATTTTAGCATATACTCATAAAACGCACATAGCAAAGTGGAAAGCTGGTATATGTATACATGTAGACAAGCACAGTACTTGATTCAACCTATAAATATGTTTTTTGTTTTTGTTTTGCTTGATTGATTTTTTAAAACTGAAGTCTAGCTGAGCTTAATGGGTAAAACTCCAGTACTGGTAAAGCTTTTTGACTTATGCCTTGTGTAGGATAAGGCCTAGATGAATACAAACACCGCTAGTCTGCTGTCTGCATCAATATCAATCTCTATTAGTTTGAGTTTTACAAGAGTAAGATTCAGAAAAAGGAGTAAGGAATACAGAGAAAATTTAGAGAATGATAAATTGAACTAAAGATGAAAAAAAGGGCAAAGAAATCAAAAAGGAAACTAAAGTAGACAAGAAAACATTAACCAAGATAGCCTTAAGCTGAATTTATACTCAAACGCAATCATTTTGAAACAAACGGTACATGCGCGGTACACTGTTTTTTGCTTGCCGATATATCAATTATTTTCCGCTGCAACTCACCGCAAAGTCATCGCATTTCAAGTTAAAATGTATTTAACTTAATTGTGTCACCGCATTGCAGTCACACCGAAATCGTTGAGCAGTACATGCTTGCGAACGGAACTTTACTTTTGCAAAACTTCTGATACAGCAAGGCTTAGCTGTTTATGATGTCAGTGGCGTACTCAGGGGAGGTCCCATGACAAGCAAAATTGGGAAAAATCAGGAAGGAAAGAGGAGATTTGAGAAGAAAAGTAAAAACTGGCAAAATGGGAACAAACATTAGGCAAAATCGAGAAGGAAATAGGAAGAATCAGGGAAAAAAATGAACACCGGGAAGTCTGTGGCTTGCCCCGGCTGAAAATAATTTTTAAAACCTTGGTATTTACCCTTGCTACATTATCAGGGATGACTTTAAAAATGTTCTCTTTACATGGTCCAAGACACTGCTTCACTACCATACTTTGCAGTTGAGTGTGATATGGTCTGAAAAGTGTGATAGTCTATTAAAATAAAACTTGAACCAGAGGGATTTGGACTTATATAACCTACTTTAATAAACAGAGTATTAATGCCCTTCTTACTCTTGTCATCGTCAAGGAATCCACTCAAGGAAACCAGTCTGCACGCACAGACTCCAATTTGACACTTTACCACAAATAATAAAGCATTGAGAAGAGTTTAGCTCTGCCAGTCTCTGGCTGCATCAAATCAGCTAAGTAGCATCAGCTAAGTAGAGTATTGCAGTACCGGTATGCCCTCAGCCTTGTCTCACTGTGCAGACACTGTTACGCACAGTGGCTGGCAAGGCTTTATGTCCGAGGTTCGTAGCCGCCAACATCATTGGAAAGCTTGAGTAGTGATTTTTTTTCACAAAGAAATATCCTTACAGTAATATTTCACTTTTTATTTGAATTAACAAGGGAAAATCGAACAGATGATAAAATATGAATACAAAAGCCTAATTGTGTCAAGAAATTTGCTTTATAATAGCAGTTTTAATTTGTGAAAAATAGTAAAATTTTACAATCCTAAAACCTGCAATTTGACACTTTTCTGATTACTTCCGGCTCACGAAAATAAAAAGTCAATTTGTTCAAGTACAGTTCTTTATGATGTTATATGTCAGATTAGTGCCCATCATGCACACATGCCCAGTCGAGTAGTTTTGATTAATATTTTAGGAAATTTTGCTCCATTTCCTTTTGCTTGCCTCCTAAAGGTAAGCACTGTGTACTGCTCGAAGAGTAATTATCATTACAAAAGAATATTTCCCTTTGAAAGTGGCCCGTTAGTTTGCAGCTAGGCAGTAATCTTTTGTCTACGTATCTGCATTCATAAAGATCCAGCTGTTTTTTGAACCAGACTATATCACTACGCCCAACCCCCCAATCTTGCCCACTGTTCCTTATTAATTAAACCCCTTAAAACGAAGTAGGTAATAAACACTCCTTTGTATCCCCTTAACCCCCTTCCTGGACCCCTCCCCACCCCTAGCCCCTAATCTTCCAGGCTACATGACTATGCCTTCCCTCTTTTCATCACCCTTAAACAATACTGCCCTCTGTTCATTAATAATAAAACCCTTAAAACAAGTAGGTAATATACACTCCTTTATATCCCCTTACCCCGACCCCCTCCCGAGCCCCTAATCATCCAGACTACATCACTACGCCCAACCCCCAATCTTGCCCACTGTTCCTTATTAATTAAACCCCTTAAAACGAAGTAGGTAATAAACACTCCTTTTTATCCCCTTAACGCCCCTTCCCGGACACCTCCCCCACCACCCCCACCACTCTAGCCCCTAATCATCCAGGCTACATGACTATGCCTTCCCTCTTTTCATCACCCTTAAACAATACTGCCCTCTGTTCATTAATAATAAAACCCCTTAGATTCAATAACCAGTGTGTCACTTTAAAATCCGCCTGTGCGCGCCCATGTGCACGGCCGTATGACACAACGTATGTATTATATGCATGTAGAGCTGTTAACTGAAGTTAGAAACCCAAAATAATAAAACACACTAAAGTATAGGATAACCGAACTCGCCCATGTGCACGGCCGTATGACACAACGTATGTATTATATGCATGTAGAGCTGTTAACTGAAGTTAGAAACCCAAAATAATAAAACACACTAAAGTATAGGATAACCGAACTTTCAACTTTGTTTGGGTGACATTTCCGAGCATCCGAATGCTTCCGAAGACGTTGCTTCCAAGACCTATGATGCCGAAGATGACGTTCTGTGTGACGTCACAGGTCTACTAAATAAAATAATAAAATTCACTTTTTGGCTCAGATATATACTGTTTCGTATGTTTTTCAGCGTTTTAACCCTCTTGAAACCATTCTAAGGCGTTCCATGCGATACAATGTCAAAATGTTGGCTACAACATACATATCTGGGGCATTTTAGGTCATTACCTGGTATTTTACTACGAAAGTAATTAAGAGTGTTCCGTTAAAGCCCTAGTCGTGTGGTGCGCCACCTACCGGTGGTTCCGGGAACATTGCGTCCAGTTAAAGATAAAGTTGAGTTCTGGTCATGCGCTTGCATTGTGAAAGAAACGGTGTGGAATTGATCAGAAAAGGTTGATCATCTAGCATATAAGTATTGGTGTGTACTGCAAGGTTCTGGAATCATCAAAATGATAAGAAATTTGGCCCAGTCTTGGTAAAGTTACAAGCACTGTACACAGAAAGATGTATATGGGACTACACAAACATGTGGCATAAAAATCTGTCCTGATTTTTATGCTGTTACATAAGGTATTTGAAGAGCCATGCTTTTCAGGGAAAATGTTTTATCTGATGTTCTTCCGCACTTGCATAATGACAATGATAACGCTCATTAATTATTTTTTAACACTTCCCAGAACTGATCAACCTTCTCTTTATAGGCACATGCCTGACGTATATATTTTCTCCTGGCGGCATCGAAGATAGTACAAAGGGAATGAGCTAGATATGACTTCATCTCTTAAAACTCCTTGGTACAAGTAGGCCTGCAGCAATGATAGCTATGGTATACTTTGTTTGCGAGACTATTTGGGGGGACTTTCCCCATATTTTCACAAAATAGGCCTAGGCCGAATACAAGGTGCGCTGTTATTTCCTGTTATTTTGAACTCTCATGATCTTTCTTTCCTCATCGGGGAGCAGAAGTTATCTCAGATGATTTAGGGATTAACAGAGTCTACAAAAGTCCTAGAGAACTATTTAAAAGTTATACATTATATAAAAAAAGAGGGAGAGAGAGAGGGGAGGGGAGAGGGGAGGAGAGAGAGGGGAGGGGAGGGGAGGGGATGAAGGGAGAAAGGGAGGGTCAGCGTGAGAAAGGGGAAGATAGAGAGAGAGTAAGGACATATCGCCTCTGACAAAGTTTACGTAGTTATAACTAATTAATATGGGTTGTATTCCTCTAAATTAAATGTTATGATAATTCAGTTTATTTGGCATCATAAAAAACATTACAAATCATAATTACAAAATAAATAATAGGCCAGAACCTCTAAAAAGCAGCTTGTGCTTTTAACAGGCCCCTATCAAGGTAAAAACAATATCGAATTAAATAGCAAAATTGATAAAACTTACTTAATAATACGTACATTAAAGGTAGTGTTTTCCTTTTGCAGCCAACATAGAATTCTGTAGAACTTTGCAGGAATAATGTCAAGTATGTCCTATCTGTGAAACTTAAACGTTAGCAGTGTCCTAGTACTCAAATTAGGCAAGGAACCCTGTTTACTTTCAAAACTTCACTGTCAGACACTTTTTGAGTGAGTGAGTGACTTCTTTTTTGCTTTGGTAATAATTACATACGTAAAATGAGCTGTAAACGGTTCATGAGCATCTGTCTACCCCGTATTTGCCGGCGTTAAGGCCACAGCGCCGTAAAGGCCGCACCCCCGATTTTGACATTTCGTAGACAAAACAAAAAAAATCATCAACACTATCATCGGTTTTATAATCATCCACTACCCAATTAAGCCATATTTACATTATCATCACCATCATCATCAACAAACTTTGCAGACAATGATTATTTATTACCCTATGTGGAGATTTGAAAGCCGCTCCAAAGCCCCCATTGTATTGGCAACTATTTTGTGCAAGCTGATGTGTACGTTTAGTGAGCGCGGCAAAAGCTGTGGTACACACACAAACTTGCAAAGTACTGCACTGCTGGCCGCTCTTGCTAGCTTGGCTGCATGTGCTGCTTTTATACTGCCCTCTCTGGCCGCAGTTACACAGTCGTGTATTGCGCCATCACTGGGCTAGGATTGAGGTTGCTTTAGCGATGGCACGAACTTAGATCTAGATCTACCAGTAGTTTTTGTGTGAAAAATAAGTTATGAAGTTTATTCACGAGATTGACAAAACTTCATGTCAACAATATAACACTAAAATTGTTGGTAAGATGTGTGAAGTTATTTTAGAAATGTCCTGTACCATATGGTACAGGACATTAACTGGTATAGTCATTGTAGTCCCATTTGTACGAATATGTGATGTTTTGACCGCCGATTCAGGGTATCAAGGAGATTTTTCGTATAGGCCGCACCCAGACTTTGCGTTATTTTCTCTTCCGAAAATACTGCGGCCTTTACGCCGGCAAATACGGTACATCAATAACCCACTTCTTGTAATGGCCAAAATTAAACTGATTAAATCTTTGCGCAGCTCAAAACGTATGACCATTCGGTACAAGAGGCTGAAAATCAGACTATTTAATTAAAACGACCGCAGTCGCTAAATTTGATTTGACAACTAATGGTTGTTATTTTCCACAAAAAGACATTTTCAAGCCTTTTTGTTTTGAGGGAGGTTCTAAATTAGAATTATCTTTCAAATGCCTTTTGAATTTACCGTTAACCTTTTCATTTTTTTGGCCTGCAAATAGGACATAGTACCTTTAAGAAGAAGAAAGAAAAAAAAGACTGACCATTAACTGTCAGCAGGTATCACCCATGTAGCTTACACCCACAATTGCACACAAACACACAAGAGCAATACAAAAAAGGGAGAGTTCAGAATAAGAAAGAGAAGAAAGGGAAGAAGTGAGAAAGAGAAAGAGAAGAAAGGGAAGAGGTGGGAATGAAAAAGAGAAGAAAGGGAAGAAGTGAGAAAGAGAAAGGGAAGAAAGGGAAGAGGTGGGAATGAAAAAGAGAAGAAAGGGAAGAGGTGGGAATGAGGAAGAGAAGAAAAGGGTGAGTTCAGAATGAGAAAGAGAAGAAAGGGAAGAGGTGAGAATGAGAGAGATATAAGAAAGGGTCTACTCAGCCAAGGATGACATTGTTTTAAAAATGTAACGTTTGAATAGAGTTCTAAAACGAGAAAGTGTGGAGCTTGATTTAAGGTTATTCCAAATTGAATTCCATTTGTGTACTCCTGTAAAACGGACAGAATGGGTTCTTGTAGTTAAACGGTTAATGGGAACACAAAGATTATCCCATGTATGAGTGTGATACGTATGGAATAAAGAATTAGTTCTAAATGTATTATCAAAAATTACTGGGAGAATCCGTTCGTGATACTTATACATAAAAACTGATATATCAAGTTTTACAAGTTCATACACTGGGAGAATTTTTAATTCAACAAATAGTGGTAGACTGGGATTACGAAAGTCACTCTTTTTTATCAGTTGTATTGCACGTTTTTAGTAAAATATATGGTTTATCAATATTAATTGGTGGGTATACAATATCTGAGTTTGGATAAAACACCTATACAGTGTGAGTAAAAAACAAGTTTACACCTAGAAAATTGCTAATTATTTTAAAAATCATTTATGAACAGTAAACTATTATACATCTTATGAAAGAGTGTTTTATCCCAAATCATTTGGTATCATTTTTGTATAGTATGTGGTCATGTTTGGATAAACAGGAGACATTGTTTAAGAGAGTGCAAAAATCGACTTGCGCCAAAGTGATGCCTATATATGTGATGTTTGAATAAAACAATTGGGATTTGGGTATTAATTCGGTCTTTGCAGATCAAAATAACATCCCTAACAAAATTAATCATGCCTCACATATCAAAACACACACAGAGTCACACTCAGTCAGCCACACACACACACACACCCACACAAGCACACACAAGCACGCGCACACACACACACACAGACACACTTCCGCGCACTCGCACACTTGCACACTAGGATAAATGAAAAATACACGCAGCCAAGTCATTATAATGTAATGAACATTTTTGTAAAATCACAAATTTCCCATTTAATATCAAAATGGAATTTAAATTCAATCATAATGCCATAATGAAAGTTTGGTGCATTAACATCAGAATGAATTGTTTCTCCCAAAGGACTCAGTCAGTCTGCATCTAAATGTGCTATGTGAGTGTGTGTGTGTGTGTGTGTGTGTGCTTTGCTTCTGAAAAAAGCATATGCAATGCATCTCATTTGATACATTCAATTCATTCTCTCACTTTAATACTCTTGCGCAAGTCGATTTTTGCACTCTCGCAAACAATGCCTCCTGTTCATCCAGCGTGAACACATACCACACAAAATGATACCAAACGATTCGGGATATAACACTCTTTCAAAACATGTGTGATAACCTTTTGTTCATAGCTGACTTTTAAAATGAATACAAATTTTCAGAGTGTAAATTTTTTTTTGACTCACACGGCACTTCTTTAAAGGTTAGAAAATATTAGCAATGTGATACTTCCAGTCAAGTGACTCATGATAAGAATGCCTAAGAAAATTAATGACTCAGTTCTCTCAATAACATTATTTTCAATTCTTATCGGGTCAGTGTTTGATGGAATTTTGTTTCCTATTAGAGTGAAATAATACATACTTTGTTTTCTCAAAATTGAATAATAGCTTAATTATTACCAAGGGCGTCAATCCGAGTTTGAGCATGGGGGGCCACAATTACATGTCACCTTTACAGTTACTTTCAAAGTTATACCATGTTATGTCGCTACACACACACACTCTCTCTCTAGTTATTCTGTTTCACGGCATGTACTTTCATTGGTGACCGGTTCATTTATTGTCTTTTTTATCTTTGACCTTTCATTACATTATAGAGAAAGAAGACGATTCGTTGTACCGTTCTCGACTCTTAATCTTTGTTTGAATTCAGTTTCCCCCTCCCACGCAAAGCGCGGAAGCTTTGACGTTGCATTAAATTATTAGGGAACGAAGACGATTCATTGTACCGTTCGACTCTTAATCTTTGTCTGAATTCAGTTTCCCACCTCCTGCGCAAAGCGCGGAAGCTTTGACCTTTCATTACATTATAGAGAAAGAAGACGATTCGTTGTACCGTTCTCGACTCTTAATCTTTGTTTGAATTCAGTTTCCCCCTCCCACGCAAAGCGCGGAAGCTTTGACGTTGCATTAAATTATTAGGGAACGAAGACGATTCATTGTACCGTTCTCGACTCTTAATCTTTGTCTGAATTCAGTTTCCCACCTCCTGCGCAAAGCGCGGAAGCTTTGACGTTTCATTAAATTATTAAAAAAGAAGACGATTCGTTGTACCGTTCTTGACTCTTAATCTTTGTTTGAATTAAGTTTCCCTCCTGCGCAAAGCGCGGAACCTGTGCCGTTTCATTTGATTATCAGAGAAAGAATATGATTTGTTGTACCGTTCTCGACTCTTAATCCTTCTTTGAATTCAGTTCCCCCCTCCGGCACAAAGCGTGGAAGCTTTGTCGTTTCATTAAATTATTAGAGAACGAAGACGATTTGTTGTACCGTTCTTGACTCTTAATCCCTGTTTCATTAAATTTTTAGAGAAAGAAGACGTTTCGTAGTACCGTTCTCGACTATTAATCCTTGTTTGAATAAAGTTTCCCTCCTGCGCAGCGGAACCTGTGCCGTTTCATTTGATTATCAGAGAAAGAAGACGATTCGTTGTACCGTTCTCGACTCTTAATCCTTGTTTGAATTCAGTTCTCCCCCTCTCGCGAGCGAAAAGCTTTGACGTTACATTTAATTATTAAAGAACTTCTTTTCTGACAAAACATGGGGGGACATTTCACCACCTGAAAATTGGGGGGGGGGGGCCGTGTCCCCCCGTCACCCCAGGATTGACGCCCCTGCAAAATAACATATAAACAGTGGGAACACTTTAGTTCAGCTGGCAACTTTTGGAAAGTTTAAAAAATGAAAATTAATAAAAGTCAACACAGAGAGAAAGAGAGAAAGAGAGAAAGAAAGGAAAAAACTAGATGGAACTTCAACTGCGCGCAGTCGAAAAATGCCTCCGCCATAGAGCAATTTTACAAACCAAAATGGAAGCAATTTTTAAAATTCAAGTTTGATTGTAATCCATCTGTTGGTTCTAATGATAACACGATCACGAGCTATTTTAGGATACAAAATGAGCCCTGTGACCTTTGACCTCGTGACCCCAAAATCTAATCAGTTCATTGACTCTGCAAGATACATACATGACCCAAGTTTGGCGGTAATCCATCAATCGATTCTTGAAATAACGTGATCACAAGCTATTTTGCATACATAACGAGCCCTGTGACCTTTGACCTCGTGACCCCAAAATCTAATCAGTTCATTAGCTCTGCAAGATACATACATGACCCAAGTTTGGCGGTAATCCATCAATCGGTTCTTGAGATAACGCGATCACGAGCTATTTTTGCATACATAATGAGCCCTGTGACCTTTGACCTTGTGACCCCAAAATCTAATCAGTTTATTGGCTCTGCAAGATACATACAGGACCCAAGTTTGGCGGTAATCCATCAATCGGTTGAGATAACGCGATCACGAGCTATTTTTGCATACATAATGGACCCTGTGACCTTTGACCTCGTGACCCCAAAATCTAATCAGTTCATTAGCTCTGCAAGATACATACATGACCTGAGTTTGGCGGTAATCCATCAATTGGTTCTTGAGATAACGCGATCACGAGAACGGGACGTGCGCACACGCGCACGCACGTACGTACGGACTGACAACCAGAAAACATAATTCCCCGCTACTTTGTAGCGGAGGCATAAAAAAGTAACCATGTATTGCCATTATAAAGAATTAAAGCTCGTTTTCATTTGATTTTTTTTTAAAGAATGACATGCGCTGCATATGAAATTCAATTGTCAGTGCCTTTTGCTTTTTCTCATGAACTGTGTACCCATAAGACATTGAGTGATTTCAAGTACGGTGTTCGGTGTTGGTGTTGGTGTTGAGAGCATGGAAAGGCTGCTAAACCGAGCTCCAACACCGACGGTCAGTTTAGAAGGACGATACCGATCGCGTTATCGATAGCTCAACACCAGCCTCAACACCGAGTGACGCCATACTCTACAGGCGAAAAGTCTTGCAATAAAAGCATAATCCTTTCAGAAATTCCATTAAAATTACATCATATCGAATATCAAATGTAAAGTCATATTAAACGAGCTGAAGACATGGAATTTCACAAGTTGACCTCTGTGACCCTTGACCTACATGCTCCAAAATCTAAACAGATCGTCTTCCTATGGTGATACATACTATCATTAAGTTTGAAGTGAAAATTCTCCAGTGGTTCTTGAGATATCGCGATAACGATCTCAATGTATGGAATTTCATAAGTTGACCTCTGTGACCCTTGACCTTTGACCTACGTGCTCCAAAATCTAATCAGATTGTCTTCCTATGGTGATACACACTATCATTAAGTTTGAAGTTTAAATCTCCAGTGGTTCTTGAGATATTATGATAACAATCTCAATGTATGGAATTTCATAAGTTGACCTCTGTGACCCTTGACCTTTGGCCTACGTGCTCCAAAATCTAATCAGATCGTCTTCCTATGGTGATACATACTATCCTTAAGTTTGAAGTTTTACATCTCCAGTGGTTCTTGAGATATCATGATAACAATCTCAATGTATGGAATTTCATAAGTTGACCTCTATGACCCTTGACCTTTGACCTACGTGCTCCAAAATATAATCAGATTGTTTTCCTATAGTGATACACACTATCACTAAGTTTGAAGTTTAAATCTCCAGTGGTTCTTGAGATATCATGATAACAATCTCAATGTATGGAATTTCATAAGTTGACCTCTGTGACCCTTGACCTTTGACATACGTGCTCCAAAATCTAATCAGATCGTCTTCCTATGGTGATACATACTATCCTTAAGTTTGAAGTTTAAATCTCAAATGGTTCTTGAGATATCGCGCTAACAAACTCAATACAAGGAATTTCATAAGTTGACCTCTGTGACCTGTGACCTTTGACCTACGTACTCCAAAATCTAATCAGATCGTCTTCCTATGGTGATAAATACTATTCCCGAGTCTTAAGTTTAAATCTTAAATGGTTCTTGAGATATTGTGATAACGGTCAAACGGGACGGACGTACGGACGTACGGACGGACAACCCGAAACATGATGCCTCGGCACCACCTTCGTGGCGGAGGCATAAAAAGCTTTAACCCTAATCGTGGGGGACATTTCACCACCTGAAAATTCCTAGGTGACGTGTTCCCTGTCCCCCCTAGGATTGACACCCATGAATATTACCTCTGAACCTGTTGTTTAACATTTGTAATTAGGTGATCTGCCACATAGCGTAGCAGAGCACCTAATGATTTCATCAGAATCTACTAGTATCTTTCTTTAGGTGATCGATCTGCCGCGTAGCAGACCACCTATTGATTTTGTCAGAATCTATCTTTTTTCCCCCTCTTTCTTTCTGTATGGATTGTGTTCGCCTCATATCTCATAAATGACATGGTATAATGACAATGTCAATGACATTTTCATGACATGTAACATATATGCATGAATATTTTTCCCATTTTCTCTTTCTTTTTCTTTCTTTCTCTATCTTTTTTTTTTTGGTTTTTGTTAGCCGCCAAAGAGGGGGGGCACGGCCAGCTGTGCCCTTGCCTGAATCCACGCCTGACCATCATCATCGTCTTAAACTAAACAATTCACAATCGCTAGAGAAACATGACATAATGGAAAGAAATCAGCGGCGGTTTCTTCAGTTTTTAATTTGTTAAGCTTAGCCTTAGCCTTAGAATCAGCTGGAAATTAAGAACTGATTTAGATCTACTATTACAACCATTTAATGTTAAAGCGCTTCTAAAGTGCTGGGAGCCCTTAATTTGCCAAAAATTTGATGGCAAAATTTCTCTTAAATTGTATCATAATGTAAAAGAGGATGTCATTTAATTTTAAGACACATTTCTGCAAGGATTTTCAAAACAAATGTGTTTGAAGTCAAATATTGATGAAAGAATACAAAATTTAGGTTTTCTGCGTACAACAGAAATCCCAAATTATGTATTCTTTTTTCAACATTTGTCTTCAAACACATTTTTGTAGGGGAAATCTTTGTGTGTCTTAAAAGTGTGTCTTAAAATTAAATGACATCCTCTTTCACATTATGATACAATTTCAGTGAAATTTTGACATCAAACTTTTGGGGCTCCTAACACTTTAGACTTAGAAGGTAGAGCCCACTATTTTGTGATTATTCTGGCCATGTTTATTGAATTTGATAATCATTTTTCAAAGTAAAGTTTTCACAAGAAAATCAGAGAAAATCATCGTGACTGACCGTTCAGTTATTACACACACGTACAGTACAGTGCAGTGCAACTGCAACTGCTGTCGGAACTGTCGGCTGTGTGAGCTAGAGTCGATCTCGAAGAGACTCGACGCGACAACACTTTAAAATTGCTATCTGTTTGCATCATTATTGCCGCGATTTTTATAAAGTTTTCGTGAATAGAGGTATGAAACCTGAGCTTAGATTGTGATTATTCTGGCCATGTATAGTTGTATGTACCTAATTTTGATAATCATTTTTCAAAGTAAAGTTTTCACAAGAAAATCAGACAGTCGTTTAAAAACATAACTCATTTTACTTTTACTGACACAGTTCTTGCATCAAATCAATGCATTAAAATTTAGTTATTTAACTAGATAAATGCTTTCTTTTTGAATGGGTAATCAGGGTAATTATGAAGCAGGAAGCCCGAAACCTTAATCAAAGATATACTATAGATCTATAGACTAGTCTAGACTATAGACAGTAGATCAAAGCCTACTAAATAAACTCATCAAATTGTATATGTGTATCCTTTTTTATGAATTAATGAAAAAAAAGCCCCCGAAATGGAAAAAAAAGCCCCCGAAATGGAAAAAAAAGCCCCCGAAAGTTGAAAAAGTAGCCCGCGAAAATTTGCCAAAAATTGGATATGGAGCCCCCGAAATAAAAAATCAATTTGTTCCTGGAGCCCAGCGCCTAAGGGTAAGACTGCTCAAGGGGCTTTAACCCTAATAAGGCCGGGGCCTCCGCGATTTTTCTGATTGTTCGGGAACGCATACGGATTGCGCCCTGCTAGCTGACTTTTTCTTCGAGTCTTGCGTATCTTTTAAAACAATTTATTTGAAAATCGGACGTACAGTTACAAAGTCACGTGACCTATTGTCTTTGCATGTCAGCCCGAAAATCGCTCATTTTCGTGATTTGTGTACAAAACATATGGAAATGTCATTTTTCCTAAAAAGAGATAAAACATTGGTTATTTGGTCTTGTTTAAAGTTTAGGTGTTTGTTTTGGGAGTCAAAATAGTTGAATTGTAGTTAGAAATGAAATAAAACAACGAAAACAATAAAGTACATAAGTTAAAAAAACAATGAAATACATAAGAAATTATCAAAACAAGAGATAACATAAGAAATAACCTAGCTCTTCCAATTTTTGTTGTATTATTGTTTCAAATGGTCTAACGAATACATGTAGTGAAAAGAATGCTTAAATATAAAGAATATATGATTAATGGGTAAAAGGTGAATTTTATGACCTTATTTGCATAAATTACCATAAATATGCAAATGAGTGAATTTTCCAAAAATTTAATTTACCATAGTATTCTATACACTTCACTTGACATGCGTGCAAATTTTCGCGGCGATACGGCCGAGATCTTAGGGGGGGACCATAATACTTACTGACCTGGTAGCACTTAAGGCGATTCGACAACTAATTAAAGATAAAGACCAGTTCTGGTCATGCGATTGCATTGTGAAAGAAACGTTGTGGACTCGATCAGAAAAGGTTGATCATCTAGCATATAAGTATTGGTGTGTACTGCAAGGTTCTGGAATCATCAAAATGATAAGAAATTTGGCCCAGTCTTGGTAAAGTTACAAGCACTGTAAACAGCGCTCAAAATACACGGGGGCGATGGGCGATTCGCCCCCGTGAGCTACATAATCGCCTCCGTCAGAGTGCTCACGGGGGCGATTGCAAAATTAAAAATCGCCCCCGTGGAATTATAGAATAAAGATTATCTTTTCTGTTATAACTTTCACACAATATTGGGTTTCAACTTAATATGTATTTCAAACCTTAAACCAATGAAATGGAACTATGGAAGTTAGATTAGCTTGCCGGATTTCTCGCTCATATTTTTCGGTGTCTAGAGGCCGCCATATTGTAAACAAATGTGCGCTTATTCGCCGCAAGAGGGCGCTATATTTCCCATCTCCACATCAGATTCTCTATGACTGTATTACCGATACAAACAACGGAAGCTTGCAGTGCAGTGCGACCATCAGCAGCGGCTATACCGCGCCGCGGTAGTATCGGCCGGTGTGCACGCTGCCGCCACACATCTGCTGGAGCTAGAGGCGATCGCGCAAGGACCGAAACAGGGAGAAGTTTTTCGTTGTGAAAGCATGAATCCTCTGAAATCTGGTGATTCCAAAAGACCAGAAAATAATGAACCTTGACCAGTAAATCAATATTGAGAAGGAGAGGAAGACCAAAGATGTTGTGGAAGGATATAGTAAAGACTAAAGAAAAAATTTAATAAGGTTGCTTTGAATGATAACTTGATAAGGCCCAATAAGGGGGAATGTGCAGAACGGGAAGAAACGGAGAGAATGCCGTCTCGGGATGAAAGTCGACAGTAACCCCTATTTAAAGTTGTAAGAGGGAAATGCCGACTTTAATAAATGATAATAAGTGGCGGATCTAGGGGGGTAAACCCCTCCTTGGGTTGCCAAGTGAAAATGTGATATGTGCATGGAAAACGCCATCATGTGTCCAGACCCGCATCGTCATTGGATCAACCCCCTCCCTTAAAACTGTTACTTGATTTAAAAAGACATTATCATGCACTGCTCTTTATGGTCTCCATTGTGTTAGTAGATGCCAGGAAATCATCACTTACGGGGGTTCAAAATAGCAACAACAAAATCGCCTGCCACGCGGCTCGTGGACGATGCTCCGCGTCATTGGGTCAAACCCCTTAGCAAAGAGCTAGATCCGCCCCTGATAATGATGAAATAGCAAAGAGTATCATGGGTACCAATTCAATGGAAATTTGTATTAAAAAAGAGCCCCCGTCAGTACTAAAATAGCCCCCGTGAGAAGGCTCACGGGGGCTCTTTTTTTTTTGGAAGAGCCCCCGTGGACAAAAAATTAATTTGAGCCCTGACTGTAAACAGAAAGATGTATATGGGACTACGCGACCACATGCGCGATATCTATTTGGTCCCAATAGATATGATAATTTACCAAATATATCAATTAGTAGACTTTCCCGGCAAAATTTGTATCATCACGTATTAGTCAAAACATATTCTTTCACATGATTGGTAATGAGTGCTTCCATTTTTTTTAGAGAGGGGCGTTTCCAAAACTGGTCTTTACCTTTAATAGTCGTTATTTTCCCACATAAAGACATTTTCAAGCCCCCGCCTTTTAGTGCAGTTCTCAACTGATTAGTATTATCTTTCAAATGCCGTTGGAATTTAACCTTTTCATTTTTATGGCCTGCACATGGGACATATAGTACGGGAGCCAGGGGGTCAACCTAGCTGGAAAGGAAACAAATTATCATGTGCACAGATGTAAAGATCGCATATCTCCATATAACAAATCGACCGTCTGGCATGTTCTAAGTGGTGGGTGTGGCCAAGGGGAGCCCCCTCCCCCAAAAAGCGGCCCCTTTGACGACAAATTAGTATTCTGTAAATAATATTGTAAGGAAACCTTGAACCACCATGAGTTTGGTGTCATATGAAAGAAAATTAAATTATCTACATTTTGATACCTATTTCAACGAAATTAGGATTAATTTACATAGCAAATTTAAGTTAAAAACATGATTTTTGGTGATTTTTTCGAAATATTGAATTTTATCAAAAAGATTATTTTCCATATATCAAAATTGAGAGGTGCATTTTTCATAACTTTCCAGGAATTTGCTTATGTACAATGACAATATCCTCTGCGAGGGAGAGGCTTATATACCTTTTCAATAAAAAGTTATAGCAGTCCAAAGTCATTGATTTGATTTCCACAAAAACAACATTTTTGCCCACATGACTGTGTATTAACTGTATGCATATACGTGCATTAGTGTATTAAGGACCTATTTGGTGTGTTTACATCGAGTTTTAAAGATAACTTTTAACTAAAACCTCTTATCACCATGTATTTGGTGTCAAAAGATGGATAATTAAAATACCTTCATCCTGATATCAATTTCAATGAGTGATGTAGTGTGTGAAATATAAATTTTGAGCCAAAAGGTGCTTTATTGTAGATATTCCTCTGATTTTGGCCAGTATCTCGGTATATTAACTGGACAAAAGTGATTAGACATTTAGTAGTGCAGAACATTCAAAGGATTTGGAGCGCTGAGTGCAATTGATAAGTTCTTCTTCTGTACTCTGGGATGTTTCGGGAAATGTGGACATTGGCAGTTGCCTCCCCCAGGCGCGGATCCCCAGGGGGCCAGGGGCCTTGCCCCCCCCCCGCCAAAAAAAAGAGAGAGAGAGAGAGAGAGAAAAGGAAAAGAAGGGAAATGAAAAAGAAGAGAGAAAGGGAAAGAAAGAAGAGGAAGTGGGAAAGAAAAGGGGAAATAGGAGATCGGGCGAAATGGCCTTGCCTCCCAGGTTGTTGCCTCCCAGCAACTACAACAAAGAGAGAAGGAAGGAAAGGGAAAGAAAAAAGGAAAAAGGAGACAAAGGGAATGAAATAAAGAGGACGAAGAAAAGAAGGGGGATATCCGTTGCGATTCTCCCGCCAACAATTTGTGGATCGGGGATGGGAACCTAAAGGCCCTTGCCTTCCCCTCCCCCACCCCTGCCAAAAAGAAGGGATGAAGGGAAAGGCAAAGAGGAGAGCTAAAAGGGAACAAAAACGAGGAAAAAGAAAAGAAAAGGATGAAAACAATTTTAATACCTACCTCTGAGCTTACGGGGGCTCTGCCCCCTGGAATCCACCTATGGCCCTAAGGCAGGCCCTTGGATGCTAATCTGATCGTAATCAAATGCCTGAAACCCCTGAGCTTCCGGGGGCTCTGCACCCTGGACCCCACCTAGGGCCCTAAGGTCGGTCTCTGGATGCTAATCTGATCGTAATCAAATGCCTAAAACCCCTGAGCTTCCGGGGGCTCTGCACCCTGGACCCCACCTAGGGCCCTTAGGCGGGTCTCTGGGTGCTCATCTGACCGCAATTTAATGCTTAAATCCCCTGAGCTTCCGGGGGCTCCGCCCCCTGGACCCCACGCCTATTAGTGACCTGCTAGAGTCACAAATAATAATACGCTTAATACGCTTGAAATGATCAGTTGTAGCACATTTACTAGCTTGAACTTGCAGAGTATTACATGCAGACTTCCATATCTTCTTTTCTTTTTGATCATGAAGAGCGTAGCGTAAATGGGCGTTGGGTCTAGGGGGCAAAGCACCGGCGGGAGTCAAGGGCGGAGCCCCAGGAAGTTCGGGGCGTATGGGCATTTAATTACGGTCAGATGGCATTTTTATACTTTATTTGTGACACTGGCAGGACAATAATTGTCATTTGGTCCAGGGGGCGGAGCCCCCGGAAGTTTAGGGGTTTGGGGCATTAAATTACCGTCAGGTGAACATCCAGGGGCCGCCTTAGGGCCCTAGGTTGGGTGCAGGGGGCAGAGCCCCCGTAAGCTCAGGGGTTTTAGGCATTTAATTACGGTCAGATGAGCATATTTTGATACCTTATTTGTGACTCTGGCAGGTCACTAATTGGCGTGGGGTCCAGGGGGCGGAGCCCGCGGAAACACAGGGTTTTATGCATTACGATCAGATTAGCATCCAAGGGCCTGCCTTAGGGCCCTAGGTGGATTCCAGGGGGCAGAGCACCCGTAAGCTTAGGGGTAGGTATTAAATCACGGGTAGGTATTAAATCACGGTCAGATAAGGGGGAGGCAAGGGCCTTTCGCCCCCGATCCACACCTTGTTGGCGGGGAAAATCACGCATGATCTCCCCTACCTTTCTTCTTCCTCTTTTTTCCTTTCCCTTCTCTCTTTAAGTTTGCGGGGGAAGAGGGGCACCTTCGGTCCCCCCGATCCACACATTGTTGGCGGGAGAATCGCAACTTTTTCTTTTCTTTTCTTCATCCTCTTTCTTTCATTTCCTTTATCTCCCTTTTTCCTTTCCATTTCCTTCCTTCTCTCTCTTTTTTTCGCTGGGGGAGGCAACAACCTGGGAGACAAGGCCCTTTCGCCCCCGATCTCCCTTTTCCCCCCTTTTCTTTTCTGCTTCCTCTTCTTTCTTTCCCTTTCTCTCCTCTTTCCCTTTCCCTTCTATTCCTTCTCTCTCTAACTCTATTATTGTTTTTTGGTGGGGGGGGGCCTAGGCCCCTGCCCCCTGGATCACGCCTGGGGGAGGCAACTGCCAATGTCCACATTTCCTGAAACACCCCAGAGTACAGAAGAAGAACTTATCAATTGCACTCAGCGCTCCAAATCCTTTGAATTTTCTGCACTACTAAATGTCTAATCACTTTTGTCCAGTTAATATACCGAGATACTGGCCAAAATCAGAGGAATATCTACAATAAAGCACCTTTTTGGCTCAAAATTTATATTTCACACACTACATCACTCATTGAAATTGATATCAGGATGAAGGTATTTTAATTATCCATCTTTTGACACCAAATACATGGTGATTATAGGTTTTAGTTAAAATTTATCTTTAAAACTTGATGTAAACACACCAAACAGGTCCTTAATACACTAATGCACGTATATGCATACAGTTAATACACATGTGGGCAAAAATGTTGTTTTTGTGGAAATCAAATCAATAACTTTGGATTGCTATAACTTTTTATTGAAAAGATATATAAACCTCTCTCTCGCACAGGATATTGTCTTTGTACATAAGCAAATTCCTGGAAAGTTATGAAAAAATATGCCTCTCCGATTTTGATATATGGAAAATAATCTTTTTTGATAAAATTCAATATTTCGAAAAAAATCACCAAAAATCATGTTTTTAACTTAAATTTGCTATGTAGATTAATCCTAATTTCGTTGAAATAGGTATCAAAATGTAGATAATTTAATTTTCTTTCATATGACACCAAACTCATGGTGGTTCAAGGTTTCCTTACAATATTATTTACAAAATACTAATTTGTCGTCAAAGGGCCGCTTTTTGGGGGAGGGGGCTCCCCCTGGCCACACCCACCACTTAGAACGTGCCAGATGGTCGATTTATTATATGGAGCTATGCGATCTTTACATCTGTGCACATGAAAATTGGTTTCCTTTCCAGCTAGGCTGACCCCCCCTGGCTCCCTGGCTACCTTTAAGCGAAAGTGAATTAGCGCCCATTTTTCAAGCAATAATGAGCTATTATATGATTTGAACAACATCATTCATACAACAAAAAAACTGTCATCAACAAAATATTGAACAAATGTAAAATTAGTGAGTGAACGACATAAGTAGGCCTACAAGCAACAGCCAACACTTTCACATTAATTTAGGACTGGATGTTTGGGTACATCATATACTAGTAGTACATGCATTCAATCAATAGTACACAAAATCAATGAGATATGGTAAGATTCGTTCGGATGGAAATCATGAAGTACAAACAAAATAGTGCACCTAACGCAAAACAAGTCTTATCTGAATTTCATAAATTTAATTTTCAAAATACTTCTGCATGCGTTAAAATACTTTTAGAGTGTAAAATATACAAAAATGTTTGACTTACGCAGATGCACAAGGTGACGCCAACTGTTACCCGGCAATCGCAGCTCAAAGCGCAGCGTCTGTACCTTTGGTCTGTACGTATCGGCAAGCGCACGTCGTCTGCTAGTAGTACTTAGTAGTGGCGAAGCGGCCTCTGTGCTGCAGTGTAATGTTTTAAATAACAGATGGCGCCATTTCACAAAGCGTGTAGGTTCAGGGATTTGTGATGAGCAAAGTGAGTTGAGGGATAGCTAAGAAACGTAATAAACAACTATTATAAACTTTGCCTTCTTACTTCTCCTGTCATTTTCTGGATAGTTGTTTTATTACTTTTCTGATTCATTTTATTGTTAATCAAACTTTGCTCTTCATCTTTACTTACACTCTTTTTTTATGTGATAAATCCCCTAAATCAAGAGGTGTCAGTTAAAAGTGAAATTAAAGTCATCATAAATAACAAGAATTTGTAGTTATGTGATAACATATTAAATATACAGATACAAAAACATATAGTTTTTATTAATATCAATACACGGTAACTATAAAGATACGTGCAGTGAATAATAAGAGGGGTACAGCATTAACTGTATCTCGAATGTTGTATTAATGTTTTTCTATGAGGAATGTTGTATAGTTATAGTTTATAATTAGTGTACCGTGTTTTTTTTTTCTTTCTCGCTTTTATGTTTTGATTTTCTAAAACTTTGCACAGGGAACTTGCTTGACATTGGCCTACATATGCCTACTTTTGTAGAAATAGCCAACATATTGAATAGCTTGGATCATCAAACATCAAGCAGTAAGCACTCTATCGGTATCACTTCTTTGATCATTATGATCCCTTCGCATGGTCTATATAGAAAGCTCATGGATTTGTGAGTGCTTGCATCGACTCATCAAGGGGCATCTTGTCAAATGTGGTCTAGCGCCATCTTTTGTTTAAAACATTATATAAATATCTTCAACGCTTATTGTCTTTGGTCTTGTCTGTTACAATATACATTGTAATTAGATCAGTAATCACAATTTGTTTCCTTTAAAAATGCAAACCGATGCAGCTTTTGATTACTAGTTAGTGTGTAATGTATTGTATGTAATGTTCATACCGTGTATACATGAATTTAATACAAAGGTTCATTCAGTATATATTGAATAAAGTTGTGATCAACTGACTTTGTATTTTATATTAATTTGAATTGTCCATAATGCATTCCATGATAACAAAAAAGAGATTACATGGACATAATATGGGGCAAATAGTGATTTATATCAACTTCATTTTATCATGAATAACTGGCACAATAAACTAGTTAAGCTTTGTTTTCTTCTTTTTTTTATCGTGTGTTCCAACTGGCTATAAAATGTTCCACTTTCTTCATTACACATCTGGTAATTAACAAATTGAAATATTGTTTTTTTTTATAGATGAGACCAAAAACAAAAAACAAAAAACACACTAACATACATAGAGGTAAAATATGTAAATATCCGTAGATTTTTCTTCTAATGTAGAATGATCCAAACTGAATATTGACTATTTTTATTATAGCTTTAATATATAATGTGAAGCACTGCGAATATTTTATAATTGACATTTTAATTCCGTTCCATGTTGCTATGGCTCAGTGGTAGAGCAGTGATCTTGTCACCAGGAGGTTCGGGGTTTGAAACCAAGTCAATGTGCTAGGTAGGGCCCTTTGGTTAGTCATTTATCCTTAAAGCCTCTCTGCACTACTTTGGCCAGGAGGGATTAGACATCCGTGCGTGGTCACTGACATAAGAAAAAGGGGATCATGGGGGACCAACGGGTACCGCTTAGGCATTGCTTGCTAAATAGAGGGCGCAAGTAGCTTCAAGTAGTGCAGTCCCGCTTTAATACCAAGTCCCTCAGAGAGGCCTTAAAACAGTCAGTCCCCTGGTTCCTTATTCACAAGCATACCCATGCTTTTTTAGAAGTCAGGTAAAGAGGAGGAAAAATACATATCTAGATATCATCTCTTAGTTACCCATCAAGAATTTTTGTCTTCTTATATTCCTACATTTTCAAGAAATCATACAAATTAAATTTTATAATTATGATTGTCTTGCAGATTCATATGTTTCTGAACCTAATACCTCAAATGAAGAGTGATTCACATGTTAAACCAGAGAGAGAGAGAGAGAGAGGGGGAGGCAGCAGAGGGTAGGGGCTTGAAGCACATTCACAGTGACTTAGAGAATGACATTTAATAGAATCAAAATCATACATACCAGTAATGGTATTGATGTACAATATGATCAACATTTTATTCGAACAATCTATGCCATAAAAGCAGAAGAAAAAAAAAGACTACTGAAAATTAGCAGCATTACATAACTGGCACTTGCTCATGGCTTGTAATTGAGAAGGCAAGATTAAAAGGGTGATCTAACACACTTTATAACATGGTATATACACTTTGGAATTATTGATATAATTTGCAAAATCAGACAAATTCTAAATTTTTGAATCTCATTCTTTGATTCATGGTTTAAAACGTCTAAAAGCAAAGGTTACAAAACCGTTCTAGAGAAATAAGTTGAAAGCAGTAAAACATCTTGTGAATTAGAACTATGATTTATAGTAGTACTACAAATAACTTGTTGCCAAAATGTCTAAATCAATGATTTTTCTACAATAAAAAAGGGTGTGTGTAAGGGGGAGGGGGGAACTGGGGGGGGAGTAGAAGCATTTTAGTACCCTCCTCAAAGTAGAGTTGGTTGCTTCCTCAAATTTGACTCATAGTCTTCACACTTTTCTAAAACAAATACTGAAAAATTAGTCCACTTCTCCAATATTTCTTCTGCTGAAAGATTTGATATCACTAAATTTTCAAAGAAACAAAAAGTGTCGCAATGAAATGTCTGGTTAATTATAGAAAAATACGACTGACTTTTTTGGGGAGGGAGGGGGTTGCCCCTGTTATGAGGTAATTTCATTATCCATGGTGGACCTTTGGATGATACAAGAGGAAATCAAGATAAAACAGTTGTCATGGAAACATTTTTAAAAATGCCCAAAACAGGTGAGCTTTGCAGGGTCAACAGTGTTTCTAAGGAACTACACTCAGATATTAAAAGGACGGGCATGGTACAAATTTTAAGAGAAAAATAAATTAAAAGATCCATATTTAAACCTTTTTCTTTCAATTTGATACACAAGCAATGCATACGAGGTACAATTGGACACAAAATATCAAAATCTCGCTAAACTAATTGAGTATAATCCAATGATAATTCCAAATTTGAGGTATTACTCCTAATATAAAACAATCTATCAAATCTAGTACTGATTAAAAATTTAAGGCAAGAATTGAATTGAAAGAAGTTTGACAAATCTTCTATCTCATTTCTCACAGCAAATAGCAATAAATGCAATACAGACATACTAAATATATTGATATCAAATTTGTGTATAGCCTTAACATTTGAATATGAAGTTATTAAGAGTAATCATCACAATGGTAATATCTGCCTTGTAAAAATTGATAGCCTTTTACAAAGATTAGTATATAGCTCGAAGTCTACAAGCAAGACAGAGTATAGTGATAATATGACAAAGAGATCATATCATTTTAATCAAATGAAAAGATGCTTGATATATGCCATAAAGATAATATCAAACCACTTGCTATGAGGGTTTCAAATCTCTTTGTATCAACTTTAAACAACACAGGACTAGAAAATGCTTTATATTCTTGTCCATATTTCATTATTATCATTCTTACTGCTTCCAGAGTAAAAAAAAAACAATGTTCAACGATAAACAAATATTAACATCATGATAATTTGATCATAGCAAACACAGACTAGTTGTATTATACAAACATGATTGGTGTCGGTTTCTAACAAAATTAATGGTAGAATATGAACAAAGTTGACCAGAGTCAATGATATTCTACTAATCAAATTCACTGCTAAATATATATTCATCTTGTATAAGAAAGATAATATATATTTCTATATCTAGGGGTATATTGGTTTTAAAAATATGATAAACACATAATCTTATATTTAGAGATCAATAAAATCATCCTTTTTCATGTTTGAAAAAGTTAATCTTGATTGATAAATCCTGTCTATGAGAAACACAATTGACAATTGATGAATATCATGTCTGTAAATAGAGTTGTTTAATTAAGTATTTTTTGTAAGTAGAACAATAAATTCTTTTGAAATGTCTCTTCCTTTTATTCATCTTCATCATGAATTAAATGGTTGGCAAATTTCACAAATGAAGAAAAACATATTTGTAATGACATTATTTCACTGTAACTGAATGATGCTTAATATGTATATCAATAAATATACATGTACAATCTCTAGGAGGAAATAACATCATAGCAAATTGTATATATGAAGTAATTGTGACTAACTGCCATCTTTATGCAACTAAATACTAGTATTTACATTAAGTAGGCTTAAAATCAATCAACGATGGATATAAACTGTCTTGAGTGATTTAAACTACTCTGCACATTGTATGGCGGATAAACCTCAAGCAAGAATAATAATGTATAACAGCAACACATGTATGCATCTACAGAGAGAGCTCAGACATTTCTATCTTTTATGTATTGAAAGATTTTTGTTACTTTTATACTCCTCTACTTGCAAACAACATGAGAATACTCCAAATTTTCAAGCTTTCAGGGAAAATGAGCAAAAGGTTATTCACAAATCAGTGTCAATTAGATTATACAATAATCATTCCTTATTTCAAACATCATTCTAGCGTAGGGAGAATTATAATTGATGTTTGCATGCTGTTAGAAAGCATGGCATTCATCACTTACAAGTTGAAAACAATCTCGTTTGGCAATTCAATGTGTAGATATCTCTGATGGGTGGAGGAATACCCCCTTTTACAGAATGGTACAGCCACAGCAGCACTGCTGGGGGTAGTCTGGGGCATGGACTTTACGTTCAAAGCCGTAGACAAAGAAAGAAAAGTTCTTATCCTTCCATTGGCACAAGGACTCAGCAACAGGAATGATGCGAACCTGGTGGCGCTGTTAAAGTAAAATTAGTGGAAGATTACAATACTGTATTTTCTTGAATCAATTTTATTCATATCCCTACATCAGATTTCTTGCTTCTAATCGATAGTAGAAAACAAAATGATCAAGTACATGTATAATGAAATCAAGGCTGTGCATAAGCGTGTATTTTAGTAGTCGTGTACACGTTCGGACATACAGTCGGATACACGTGTACACGGTCATGTTCTAATCACTCTCTCTCTCTCTCTCCCCCTCACCGGCAGCCGGGCCATGTGATCTAGTATCTCCGCTCTCACCCAATCTGAAGCACGTAAACAAATTCAATATTCATGACATGTGTACATTATTCTGCTGCCAGATTGGCCGTTCGCTCCAGCTGTTTATGCAGCCACGATTTCGTTCGCTCAGCCTCATACCTTCGTTGAGCATGTGCTCATGAATACATGAATATGCATATTGAATTCTGGGAAAGCACATGTGTCCAATAGTGTCGTGTACAAAACCTATCTTGTTAGGCCCCGGCCGCGTGCACCTGCACTCGCTAGCGCTTGCCATGTACACAATTCCTCTCGCTTGTCATGTTTCCTGTTGCAACTTTTTTGTACCCCGTATGTCTAGTGTTGACCTCGGGCTGAAGTAGGGGAAGAAGCACATTGCTAGCAAGGTTTATAAGCTGTTGAAATGATTTTAACCCGTTCAACTCGGGGACCGAGATTTCTCGGGCCCCGAGGTACCTAGTCACAAACGGAAACTGAGATTTCTCGGGTCCGAGCAAGGGCTAATTTTATTACATAAAAGTCCATCTATTCACCTTCTAAATACAATATAAATTACCTGTATACAAACCTTGAACCCTTGGCTACATGCATCTCATTTTTTACCAACTGTAGTTGCATAATTTTTGTTTTATTACAAGTTAAGCATGCAAATGCATGAGTCCTCTTTCAGGATATTCGTATAGAAACACATGTAAGTCAGTTTACGTTATTTTCATAGATTTTCGAATTCGCTGGGTCTACTATAGCTAGGACAGTGTAAGCCGGACATTATGATTTTAGAAGCAGCGAATTCCACACTCGCTCTGGATACCTTTGTACACGGCACGCGCGCGTACACCGTACACAATGAATCAATTATACCCTTCCGCTCTTCTATTGTTGAAGTTTATAATCATGACAACGACCTTTACCCTCGTGGCCACGTTCATTGTTCCTCTAACGTAACTTAGCTGTAGGTGCATGGGCCAAAGACAAAGACATAACTCTTTTCGCATATTCTATATAGGTCCCAAATACTTGCAAATATTTCTGTGTCATTTTTATTTGTATATACTTTGCCAATACTTACAAACTATTTTGTTTCCCCTATTATCTTCCGCTCTAGAATCCTATCGTTGTTATATTTATTTGTTGTGTACTTTTCATATTTGTTTTTGTCTCCTCTTCACGATTCCTTCTGTTTATGTAGGGTTTTTATGCTATTTATTTGTTTGTAAATAAAAGAGAAAGTTTCATTCTTTCTCTTATCATATTGCCCACCTTCTTCTAGATAACTCTTTTGTGCTAAATTATAATGTCCGATGTATAACATTTCCGTCAATAACATGTATAAACTTTTCATTTCATTTTGATGCGACAGAGATGTACATTCAAAAGTTTTACTTTTTATAAGTATTGTACAGTAATATTCTTCTCATTTCGACATTATCAGCCGCTCGTTCTCTATTTCGTTCCTATACTAAATATCAGGTATATGTGAGAGGGGGGAGGGGGTGGGAGAGATAGAAAGTTGGACGTAGTCTGTATACTGTATTTATTTTTATGATATTTGTCCCTCCGATCACCCCCACCCCAGCTCTGATTCTTTTGGTTTGGTTACTTTCTTTTTTGGTTGTTTATATCTTTTCGCTAAAGTATGATGTCCGACGTATATAAGTAGCGTCAATATAGCATTATAAACATTTTTTCATATCATTTTGATGCAACACAGATTTACATTCAAAAGTTTTACTTTTTATAATAATTGTACAGTAATATTCTTCTCATTTTGAAATCATCAGGAGCTCGTTCTGTGTTTTCCTTCTCCATATCGAGGTAATGGTATAATAGTTTATCTCAAGATCGAAAGGAATACTTTCGGACTAAAAGCAATGATAGCAGAACGGATAACAGTACCAGAGATGAAGATGGCAAATGGAGCTGAAAAAGCGAGCGAGAGAGAGAGAGAGAAAGAAAGAGAAATACAGAGACAGAAAAAGGAGAGAAAAAGAGAAAGAAAAAAGAAAGCGATAAAGAGTGAGAGACAAAGAAAGAGACAAACAGAGAGAGAAACAATCATTTCTCATGTCATCTTTTCGTCTGACATTTTACTAAATCACATTTGTATTATTCTTTTATCTTTCCATGATTGTTATATATTTGAATGAATATTTCAGATAGAGTCAAATTTGGTTCTACGTTATAATAATGATCAGCTAATTTTATTTAGGAGTAAGTCGAAACGCGATCTCATCAAAAATCGCGGAACAGAAAACACTATGAGAGATGAAGATAGAAAATGACATTTAGAAAACGAGAGGGAGAGAGACAGAGAGAGAATTGTACGTATTGTTATTTATTATTATGCTATTTATCTCTCCGATCAACCCCACCCCACCCGCTCTGGATTTCTCTTTAGTTTCCATTTTTCATCATGATTTACATTCAAAAGTTTTACTTTTTATAATTATTGTACAGTTATATTCTTCTTATTTCGATATCATAAGGCACTCGTTCCGTGTTTTTCTTCTCCATATCGAGGTTATGGTATAATAATTTATCTCAAGATCGAAAGGAATACTTTCGAATAAAAGCAAATAGCGGAACGGAAAACAGTACCAGAGATGAAGATGGAAAATGGCGCTGAGAAAGCGAGCGAGAGAGAGAAAGAGAGAGAGAAACATACAGAGAGAGGAAAAGAGAGAAACAATAATTTCTCATAATCATCTGTTGGGACATTTTTCATCATCACATCTTTTTGCTCATATTCCTTTATCTTGCATAATTGTTATATCTTTGAATTATTATTTTAAATAGGGTAAAATCTGGTTCTACGTCATTTGTTTAATAACAATTTTTTTATTTAGGAGTACTGAACGTGATCCCATAAACCTTCTTTGAAAACAGTAAACGACAACTGCAAAACAGCAAGACCCCGGCCCCCCTCCAAAAAAAGGGTTATTTGAACCCTATATAAATGTACAGTATACAAGGATCATCAATGCTGTATGTCAGTTCATTGTTTCCGCTCTTCTATTGTTGGAGTCTATAACCGTGACAACGACCATTACCCTCGGCCACGTCTATTGTTCCTCTTACGTAACTTAGCTGTATAGCTGGCCAGGCTTGAACGCACACACATTGTTCGTCCCGCTGAACGCACGCACGGCAGCGAACTGGTCGAGTCTTTGATTTTTATTCTCGTTTGTGAGGCGGCTATCAGGCTGAATAATGTCGGAAGGAACGGGTTAAGAAAGCGTGGTGTGTCTTGCTTCAAGTATGTTTGTAAACTTTGTAGGTAAAGACTAATATTCATATCCCTTTTCTCACACACAAGTCACTGCGTGTACAAGAAATAGTACATGTGTAGTTGTCGAACGGACAAGTACACGGAACATCCGTGTACACGTCGCAGCTGTGAATGAAATGGTGGTTTCGAAACACAATTAAGACAAATCTGAATGTAACATGTAAATCAACAAACATTCTTAGACTCCTGATTGACCAATCAGTGATTATCGTTACCTGTTGTAAGATGCGTTCTTGTTGGAAGGCACCAGAATGTTGTTGGACAAGCTCTCTAGAAGCTTGGTTGATAGCCTGGTCTGGAAAGTGATTGATAGGCCAAATCTGGACAAAAACATTGCATATATGAGATTGAATTAATTGATAATGGCAGTTGTTTTCATCTTTAACTTTGGAGTTATTAAAAGATCAACGCAGCCAACATAGATTTTTACATTAAATAATAAAACTCATAGGAAACGGTTGAGCAAAATTACTTTTGAAATTACTGTATACTTAAGGAATCTTCTCCTTTTCAGGATGTTGTGCGAGGAGTGCTAACAGTACAGCTGCAATTCCTGATTTTTTTTCTTTCTTATTCATCATTTCCAAATTCACCTATCTGATAGACAAAGGTTCAAGGTAGCATAATTACATTAATTTAGTTATTAGAATAATTCCAATAAATAATGACACCAGCAAGAATGATTAAAGACACATGCTGTTAAATTAATGACACCATGAACATCACATTGCAGAAGAGATGTTTGATACCAGTCATACAAAAGGACTATCACATGAAATCAGATTTTTGTTCTAAAGTTGTTTCTTACCCTTGCATTTTCCTCTTTGAATGCCACTTGTCCTGTTACATTACGAATGAGCTCATCAGGTAGGGCAGTACGTTCCACAATGTTGTCATTCATATGATTTATCCTATGTGCAAAAGAAATTACATTGACATTTTTGTTTTAACAGTTAAACTTGTACACGATTGGCACTCATAGTTTTTACAAAATTTGATTAGGCAGTGTACAAACATGTTCCTTCACTGTGTTTTCTTCTCATTGTATTGTGATTCACAGTATACATGTATTTCTAATAATTATCTTTTGAATGGAGTGAGGTGATTAGTAATCTGGAGAAAAGGATTGCAATTCCACATCTGGTTCCAAAAAGTAAGACATTGTTTTAGCATACATTTGCTTTGGAAGGCCCCAGAGAACATTTGTTATATACCGTATTAAAAAGAGAATGTCATAACACCACGACATCACAATGATTTAAAATAATTCAAATATTTCAAGTGAAATTGAAAGAGCAAAGTATAATTTGTTAATGCCTTGTCACAATACGGGACTCCAACTCCGTTCCGGATCACTAAATGTGAAAAGAAAGCAATGCACAGCCCATCATCTAAACTAATCCAAGATAGACTTGACTTTAGTGGTCAGAAATGTTAGGGTCTATTTTGTTGACCAACTATGCTTGAAATTAATGTATGTCCATGTCTTTCTCCTTAAAATACATGTATATTAGTACCATTCTACGATAATGAACAAAAAATTAATATCATTACTCTTACAGGGTGATTAAAAAGAGTACAAACATACCAATTAACAGTGAGTTGGATGAAACATTTGAGGCTTCCACGTCCCTTGCAGGTACAACATGTGATCTGTCCATGACCATGGCATGTAAAACACCTGGATAGTAAGACATTAGTTTGGTTACAGTCGATTAGATTCATATGCTGTTCAGTTCAGACATTCAGTATCACAAACAAGTTATAACATATTAAAGGGAAATCCAACCTTGATAGCAATCTTGTCTAGAATAAAGCAGAAAAATCAGAGAAGCATACTGGTGAAAGTTTGAATGAAATCGGACGAAAAATGAGAAAGTTTTTGAAAGTTGCAATTACCATAGGTATGGACTCTTCAAATTGGTGAATTGACAATGTCTATGTGATGTAGTGGCGAACAACTTTCCCATTTGCTCCAATACACAAAAGACTAAAATTTCAACTTTTCATAAATGTATGACTCTGGATGGTCTGTTCTTTTTAGAGGACCTGTAATAATGTACTCTCCATGATATATTTTGAGTAGTGCCCCGAGGGTGAAGGCACTTGGAAGAAAAACAGAAATAAGTGATATTTTTGTACGCGACAAACGGGAGAGTAATCCGTCACTACGTCATAATCCACTGACAAAATTGCTGATTTGAGATTCGCACAGCTGTAGTGATCTCATATTTCAAACACTCATAACTTTCTTTTTTTTTTAAATATAGGTCCAATTTATTTCAAACTTTCGCCATTCTGTTTCTCTGATGTTTATGCTTTCATTCATATGAACTTATTAGAAGGGTTGGATTGCCCTTTAAAGGTAATGCAAAGTTTTGGGAAATTTTGAAATTGGATGGATAGTAATTCTTTAAATTGTTGATATATTTGGATGCCCCTGTGGATGTATTATAAGCACTAAACAAATTAGCCCCTAAAACATTTCTGCTTTCGAGCAAATTGAATAATAAAATTTACCAGTGCTCCCGGTAAATTTCTAATATTTAAAATAGCGCCTAAGGCCATTCCATGGTAGCTGCGACCATGAAAATCTCAGAATATGCAGTTCTGATATATAATTTCCAAACGGGAATAGCAAATCGGTCGATTGTAGTCAAGAAAAATTGTTTTAAAGCTAAAGTAATATCAGTCTTGAGAGGGCGCTATACAACATAAAGAGTTTATTATTTACAATTTCATCACTTTAGACTTGATTTTAACCGCGACAACGATCATTGAATATTGTAAAATCGCATATGCTTCCAATATGTTCATTTGAACCAAATTCATGACCCCATACCAAATCTTTGTAATACCTTTAAGTCTCATAATGTAAAATTAAATAACAAGTTTAAGTAAGAAAATCAAAAATCAATAATCTTCACGATAGGCTGCATGGCCCTTGAAGATTACTAGAAAAAGACAAAGAAGAATAAAACATCTTTACTTTCATCATTCATTGAAATAAAGTTCAGGGACTTGATGCAAACAGTTGTAAGTTTATATCTATTTCCTTAACACCCACCAACATCAGCTGGATTTCAGGAAAAACAATGTTGAATTTTAACATGATTATATAAAGAATTATATTCTTTACAGTTGTCCCAATAACACTATAATCATAGATATCATCATATCTAGAGAAGTAAATGAAAAAATGAATTCCATACAATCATCCCCATCCATACAGTCATTACTCCCATCCCAATTTGGACTGATTCTCTTCCATAAACCACCTTGCTCAAAGGCTCTTAATCCCTCTTCAAGGATCTCCTAAGTAACTTGATACCAACCTCCGTCTACCCCTCCCATGACAGCAGGTACATGATTCCCAGCGTGAGATATGTCTCTTCTCATGGTGATCATAATGGTTGACATGACGACGTCCGTGGCCATGGCAATGATGACATCGGGTCTGCAAGAAACATGACATTTGTTGAGTAAAAGAACACTGTATCATAGTGCATGTATTTCATATTTTAAAAAAATAAAAAATGAGCAGTTTTCATTTTCAAAATAGAATTTTAGCCAAATCTTATGTATTCACCTTGAGGTATATGTATATAGTAAATGAATGCTGTGGCTTAAATGAGAAATTAACTCTTCAGTAAAGACGTCCGTGATGAAAATGGTGCATGCAGACATTGACAAGTATCAATTCAATATGTAGTAAGTTGAAGTGACTGATTATTCCTGCATTATAAATCACTGGCAGTCCTAGCATATACATGTTTAACACTGCATGACTCTGCATTCCAATAAATGTCAGAGTTTTCCAACCCTTTAATTACGGCTTTCATAAATACTTTGATTTATTGCTGGGTTAAACTCACCCTTCCACGTCCCAAGCAGGTATGACATCTGCGGAATCCCATGGAATGACAGTCATGGCATGGCTAAAGGGTAAAGGTCAAAGGTCAGGAGAGTTAAACTTAGAAGCTGACTTACAAATAAATGCTAAACAAGACTTGAGAAATATGTGGATGTCCACGATTTCAAAGGAGTACAAAAATTGATTATAACAATATTGTGAAGAGTTATGTTTCTCTTAATGATCAAATTTGGCAAACTGATAGATATAATTCACCAAATACACTCCAAAACTTTAAAAATTCATTCATAAATGAGTTAATCTCAGCAAAAGATTATCTGCATTGCCACCCCTCACAGCTTAATCACCAACCGTAAAGGATGATAGACAACTTCACTGTGGCTTCATCCTTTTATCAAATTAATCCTTTTTGTATAAAGATCACCATGACCAAATATTTGAAGCAATTGTGAGTTCAAATCAGTAGGTTTATGCCTACATGATAGACTCCCACATCATGACAAATATATGCAATCAACCCACTGATGCTGATGGAAAAGTATTGATCAGTAATTATAAACCATAACCTGTGAGAAAACAGTAATTTTGTTTTAAATCTTTCATGCATACCTTTACTGATGCAGTATGCGGAACTTCAACCTTAGCGATGCTGTTTTGAAACATGCTGGGGATGTTGACAGCAATGCTCCACGGGAGAGGGGCAGGTCCGTTATGAGGGCCATCGATGGGCTGACCTAGGGGTTACATCAAGACAAACAACGACCTCTTAATGTTTTTTTTAATCACTTCTGTTGGCATTTATCATAATGTTCGCATTGTAACATGCATACTGACATTGTAACAATATTGTAACATAAACCTTAAAGTCAATGACAAGGAGACAACCATCATCATCATCATCGTTTATCATAGTCAGCATTTTCCCTCTTACGAGGGGTTATATACCGACATGAATTACAAGTCTTGGGTAGATTATCAAGCACACCTAAGCAGAAATAATGAGATGAAATGACTAATTCTCACCTGAGAATGGCTCATTTACCCATTTAGTTGTTCTCTTCTCTGTAAAAGTCTCCAAGGTGTACTAAAAGTGATTAAAGAAACAAGACAATCATCAATGGTAAAACAATCAATCAATAGTCAAAGCCAAATAGCTCTCAAAGGATTAACTGATATTTTCAAAAATTTTGACTGCGACAGATCAGATATAAATCTAACAGTACTCCAAATTATTGGGAATGACATAAATAATAATCAATCATAATGATAATCTTTTCCAAATATAATGTAGATCAGTATCAATATAGTGTGGAAAAAAAACGCAAAACATTTAAACTACCATCCATAATGTCATTTTATATATATATATATGACCTTCCAACTTGCATTACACTATAGACTTGTTTAATAACAAAAATAAAGAAAAAAAATAAATGACTGTCTCAAACCTGAACACTGATCCCATTCATTATGTAATATAAATACTAATTGATCTTCAAATAATAATTCTGTTATCACCATGGTGAAACAAGATGTCAATAAAATGGAACTAGTATAGAGCTCAATTCATGACTTAAAGAGAATATGAACTGGAAGTTGGAAAATCATTTTTTGTCATTAGTTTTCATAATACTAGAGGATTTATATCAATACTATAAATGAAGGATTCTTTTCCTAGAATCTCATTTATTGTTTAGATTTCCAATATTTGATAACATGTTCTAAATGAACCAAATCATTCATCATTCTACAAAGAAATAATTTGTATACAACTTACATGGAATGCAGCAGTGTGTTTGAGGTCATTCACATGAAGGTTTTTGGCAGCTTTCTTGCCATAGCAACAGTTTTCTGCCACAAACATGAGAAGGGCTTCTCTAGCTTCTTCATCGGTTAATGTAGGTGTTCTGAGAGATAATATATCAATTGAATGAGGCCTTGTTCACATATGACCAAAGAAAAATCTGCTAAGGCAAAATAATGACATATTAAAACACATTGCCTTTCATATTTCTATATCTTATAACAATGGAAAAGTGGGTATGATTAGGGGCCTTTGTTTTACACAACTATTTTTTTTCCAGCACCCCAACTTGCTATTCATTAACATTGTAACATGTATCAGGACCATGATGAAAAACAGCTTTGCTGATCATGTTTATCCTGAATAAAGATGTTCAAATAAATATATAAATAAATAAATAAATAAACATATTCACTGCAACATTTTTTTGAGGCAGTATACCATACCATGGGTGAACAAGGCTTGAATGACATTGACATGATTTTACCAAGTTGCAGTTGTCGTCTCATTTTTCAAATCCTGAAAATTTGTTCTTGGTGGAGTTCAAATTAACATACTGAATCTCAACTTCATACCTTCATGTTTTTTGTCTAGGAAATAAAAAACACTACTCGGCAATACCATTATTATGGTTATGTTACATTTGAAAGAGAAATTTTGTGCTCTTGGCCCCATTAAATTAAAACTTGAGCATGTTCAATTGCTATTATAAACTAGTGAAACGGCCGCAAACATTTGCATATGCGCATGTCAAGTGTATAGATTACTATGGTAATTCAAATTTTTTTGAAAAATTCACTCATTTGCATATTTATGGTAATTTATGAAATAAGGTAATAAAATTCACATTTTTACCCTTAATTCATATATTCTTCATGTTTAAACATTAGTTTTCACTACATATATTCTTTAGACCATTTGGGATAATAATAATAATACAACAACAAAAATTGGAAGAGCTAGGTTATTCCTTATGTTATCTATTGTTTTGATCATTTCTTATGTATTTCTTTGTTTTTTAACTTATGTATTTTATTGTTTTTGTTGTTTTATTTCATTTCTAACTATAATTTAACTATTTTTAACCCCAAAATAAAACACCTAAGCTATAAACAAGACCAAATAACTAATGTTTTATCTCTTTTTAGGAAAAAAGAGATTTCTATGTTTTGTACACAAATCACCAAAATGAGCGATTTTCAGGCTGACATGCAAAGACAAAAGGTCACATGACTTTGTAACGTTAGGTCCGATTTTCGAAAAAAAAAATGTATTTCAAAAGATGAGCAAGACTCGAAAGAAAAAAGTCATAAAATTTCAGCTCAAGAATCTTTTGCGTTAAAAAATTATCGCGATTAATGGAAGGATAAAGGATAAAGTTAATGGTAGACAATAATTCCACTATCCTACCTAGACATATAGTCCCCATTGCAACCATCTTAGGCATATAAAAGATGGAAGAATTATGGATTAAAAAATTGTTTGTCATGTCTCATAATTCAATTCATGAAATTGCCCTTATTAATTTATTTCACTACTCATCTACATATCACACTGATAATTTGTGCTTTTGGGAAGCATTTTATGACATTCAAAATTTCAAATCCATATACACATTTAATTCTTAGTGAGAGTTACATGTACCGGTATGCATGTTCAAAATAAATTCAATAACAAGATTGCTTCACTTTATGGATAGCAAATACAAACCATCTGCAAAATTGATACAAAGACTAAACCTCAGGTTGATACTTACTGTTGAATGCCTGCACGTTCAGTTGGCTGGGTAGCCTCATCATATGAAGGTGGTGGGGGAGGGGGTAGAGGCGCATCCATCTGGTTGTAGCCGGCTACGTGATCCATTGTCTCCAAGGGAGGAGCTGAGGCCATTGGAGCTGCACCGGACTGAGGAGAGGCAAGAAATGGGATAATAACAAGACTAAAACAAAACAAAACATTAAACAAGTGAAACGCTCTCGGCGGTCTCGCCTGTATTACGCAATTCAGCATTACGCAATTCGATATGATGAAAAATTGAGGTTGGGACATTATTTTTATAGGCAGGGTGGCCCATTTGCAGACCCCCGAAAATGAAATCCTCTGAATATAATAAGCATTTTGAAGTGAATATTGATTATGAATCATCAGAATAATTATTTACTGTATCATAAGAATACAATATAATGAGATTTAGTGTATGGGTAAGACTATAAATGTTTCAATGCTTGTCAGTAATTTACAAATAAAGTTATCTAATAAACTTTTTAAGAAAAGAGGATTTTTCAGCATTTTGTGTAAAAACAATTGGAAGGTAAAGCCCATCTACATCACATCACGTCTCATTAGCATAATGAGAACATTATTATGAGATATACTCCAATATATATTATCGAAACATCAATATTGTCACCTAGCTGTAACTAATCATGTACATACTAGGCCTGGGATCAAATACTAAAATTACTATTAGAATATTCATGGAAAGTACTCAAATGATTCGAATATTTACTTTCATGAAATATGAACAAATAACAACAATTTATTTATTAATTCTCATATTAAATTTTGAGAACATAATCCAAGTCTACTGACCTAAAATGACCTTTGACCTTGACTTTGTGACCTGGAATTTGTGTCACATGATTTGTGATACTTGATAGCCCTTGGGTACAAGTTTCATGGAATTTGAACAAACACTTTTGAAATTATGCTAAAATTTCAAAATCTTGATGTTGATGCCACAACAAAGTCTAAGTTTCCAGACCTGAAATGACATTTGACCTTTACTTTGTCACCTAAAAGACTAATAACATGATTGGTGATACTTGATAACCCTTATGTTCAAGTTTCATGGAATAGGAATGTATACTTTCAAAATTATGATAACAATTAAAAAAATCTTAGCCTGATGCCACAACATAGTTAAGTTTGTTGACCTGAAATGACCTTTGGCCTTGACCTAGTGGGCTGAAATTCTACTCACATGACTGGGGATACTTGATAACCCTTTAGTCTAAGTTTCATTGAATAAGAAGTTATACTTTCAAAATTATATTACAAATTCAAAAACTTAACCTCAGGTTAAGTTTTTGATGATGATGCCACAACATAGTCTAAGTTTGTTGACCTGAAATGACCTTTGACCTTGACTTTGTGACCTGAAATTTTCCTCACATGATTGGGGATACTTGATAACCCTTTAGTCCAAGTTTCATTTAATAGGACCTTATACTTGCAAAATTATATTAACAATTCAAAAACTTAACCTTAGGTTAAGTTTTGATGTTGACGCCGCCGCCGCCGCCACCACCGGAAAAGCGGCGCCTATGTCTCGCTTTTTGCTACACAGGTGAGACAAAAATGATACAGATATATATGCTCATGTAGGAAAATGGAATGCATGTTGAAATAAACTGGTAGGAAGACAGTATTCCCAAGACCTATCGTTTGAATTTAATTTTAAAGAGAATACTACTATACTACTCCAGCAGCAGACCCGATGGGCACAACCAACTGGTGTTTCCCATTTATCAAAACCAAATGTTTGGCAAAGTGTGAAGACACAGAAAATATGCACCCCTGACTAAGTTCTGGTGCCCCTTTAAAATTTTCAATCAAACAGACATCTAAAAAATATATTTGCCAAACTATTCTAGAAACTTGCCTCTTCCTGAATCCTTGATTTGCCCTTGTATTATAGTACCTGCATTATTGCTACAATCTCTTCATTTACACTACTGAAATATACTTTAGCGCCCACTTGTCTCTAGTTTTGATTATCCATCTAGTTTTTGATGCCTTTCTACTACGACAGATAGAAAGGTACTTTATAGCTAATTAAGATTTAGTTGTAGGCCTATAATTTATATCTTACAGCACTGTCAGGGTTGACCTCGACATCATCATCTGGTATTTCTCCCTTGTAGGAGGGTTCGTCGGTCCCTTGAGCTCCAGCAGGAGCACCTTGATAAGATCCCTGAGAGATGAGAAGAGAGAGACAGAGGCAGAGAGAGAGAAAGAGAGAGAAAGACTGATTATTCATGGTTACCATATCATTTTCATCTAATACATTCAACATGTTTCTATTAGAAGCCATTATCCGATTAATAGCCGATAATGGATTAATTTCTCCTTATAGAAACCGACCTTCTCCGCTATTATCTGGATAATGCCCGTGAGAGCAGTGATGCGTTCACCGGCAAAATTATCCTTCTTTTAGAAGGATAATTCAGGGGAAGCTAACCGGATAACGTAAGTAGAAACTCACACCGTTCGATAGAGTGCACATAACGCAGAGAAACCGAAATCGGTGTGATCACGTGATCAGAATATTTGACCCCGACAATAAACTACCAGGTTGACCTAGCAGTCCCACAATAATTTACGGTGACCTTTAATAGCTAAAGTTAGATGAACTTAAAATCGGAGCAGTGTATTTATCTGGATAATACACGTAGATAGAAACTGCCCATTCCCTGGTATTGTACGCTATTTTCCGGAAAACAAATTAATCAGATAATTTCAGTATAATTAATAGAAACACGCCGATTGTCATCCTTGAAGGAGGGTTCAAGAGTCTCCTAAGCTCCTCAATGGGCAATAAAAACAAAGATGTGAAAATAGATAAATACATGAATACATAATAATAATATTCAGTTCTTGTTTAGCACATAATACGTTATGAAATAACATCTCTATGCGCTTCCAAAGAGCTTTGGAAATTATTACCCTAGCTTTAGCTCCGGCAGCCGTTTTTCAGCGCACATTGCATTTCAAGGAATAATCCTACCAGGTACCCATTTACCTCACCTGGGTTGAGTGTGGCAAATGTAGATCAATGTATTGCCAAAGGACATTAGTGCCGGGCGGTATCCACCCGACCACAACACCTCTATGTAGAGGTGTCAGGGTCTAGTGGATATGCCTTCGGACTGTGAATCACATGATTCGTGATTTGAGTCGTGCCGCAGCACTAATGTCCTTTGGCAAGACATTAATCTACATTGCCACTCCACCCAGGTCTTAAATGGTAGGAAAGAATTTGTTTAATGCTGTGAGCACCGAGATTGGTAGTGTAGCAGAGCCAGGGTAATATTGAAGCACCTTGACCGCCTTGTGTGGTTGATATGCGTGCAATAAAAATATTCAATATTACAATTATTATCAATATTATTAAGAAAACATGATATTGATCTAATGGTGCTGAAAGCAAAATATCAATATTTCAAATTTCTCAGCAAATTCCGGTTTAAACAATTTTTTTCTTCTCCACACTACTACTGGTACTAAAGATGTGCTGCTAGAAATATGAAAAAAAATCAGATAGCAGAATTTTTCTCCTTGGTCTTTCTCTTCCTTCAATATGTTCTCTTATAACTGGAATAAAATATTGAGGATGCAGAGCTGCCAACATTGGAAAACAGTTGAGAGTGAGATTATACGAGAAGCGTTAGCGCGAGGGAGTGAAGCGACCAAGCCCGACCGAGCGGAGCGAGGGAGTGGGGGTGGGTGTGGAGCTTTTTTATTTTTCAAGGTGAAATTGTGTGATCTGGTGCATACTTTAGAGAGTATTTTAACATATAGCTATAGGCAATATGGAGAGAGAAAATCATACAGAGAGATCGATAAAGAAAATTATTAACATGGAATACCTGATTGTTTTCGTTCAACTTTAAGTTGTTACATATAATCACAAGTCATTTTTCACTCTCAAAACTCACTTTATATTTGTATAATCCCTCTCATTCTATTCTACTGTATGAAGTAATATTAGGCCTCGCTGCTGGTTCGTACGTCCGATCCATCCCTAGCTATCCAGGGCGCGTCCGGGCAGGCTTGAGCCGACCCGGCTAGCTGCATATGGATATTATGGGTACAGTGCGAGGATATACATCAGGCTAGCTAGCTATATAGGCGCCGATCTGGCACGCACGCGCACGAGAAGTGAGATCGAGGCTGTCGTCTTCGATAAAAGGGGATAAAACTTTCTAAATTCTTGATTTTGGTCGCATAATTCATTCAAATTTATCTGTTTTTATTATTATTTAGTTATTTAAGATTTGTGCGTGAGGAATTTCATTGTTAGCGTGAGAGCGTGAGAATTGAGTGAAATGGTTGAGTCTCACGCTCAATGCGTGAGTGTTGGCTGCCCTGGGATGACAATGAAACTAATTCTATTAGTTAATGAATGAATAAAATATTTTGGTAGGATTTTTCCTTAAAATTACACCTGTATTGGAAATAGGCCAAACTGAATCCTTAGCTTAAAGATACAGATTCTTAGCTGGGGACACATTCTTTTGGATACAATACAAATGGGAAATAGTATAGGAAATATTGCTTGATTCCCAAGACCCCTCCCTCATAGATGAATTGTTTTGTTCAGTGATCTAATTCCAATACTAAAGCTTGATAACAAACTAGAACATGGTTTCTATTTGAAATATATAATATATTAACTATACTATCTCAATATTACCAAATGTGTACTTGTCAGCTTATACATGTTTACCATTACAGTCACAAGCTCAACTTACACACAGCACTTGATAGGCTATGTCAATATCCTAGGTCTTTAAAATTATTTGTTATCAATTTGGGAACTTTGAACGTTAACGTCATGAACACATTTGTCCTTTCTTGTCTCTCGTACTTTCTTTTTCAATTGGTTCAATATAAGTTCAATAGGCAAACTTTACAAAGACAACTTTTCAAAGTCTTCATCTAAAAATAGAAATGACTTCAATAAATGCAACCTTCATGAGATCAAGTTCCATCTCCAAAAATATAAAATTTTAACTTGTTGGATATTTTAATTGTTCTGACTTTACATTATCTTATCCCACCACTAAAGATAACAGCAAGCCGATAATAAAATTCCAAAGTTTTCTTTCATAAGGGGCATTTACACTGTCATCCAAATACGCCAAAAAATGCCAAACCGGAGCCTGACCGCGATGTTTACCATGGCAACTACCCTTTACCGGCAAAAATGCCAAGCCCGAAAGATTCCAAAACGAAGTGTGATCTTTTGGCATATCTTGGCGTATTTCGCAAGTATAAACGCTCGCTCTTGTAAAATCGCGATTTTAGGTCACGTGACTTTAGGAACGTGTCTAGCTTTCGCCTTGAAGCCTTAGTTGCATGAAGTGAACAACTTGTTTACGCTGAACCGCTACGAAAGAGTCTCAGCTAAACTGTAAAATCTCGCTTTAGAAACCACTAAATGAATGATTGAAATGTCAAATGGAAGAAGAAGGGTTGTTCTAACTCATAAATATTGCAAATAGTTGTCAAATCCTGTTTTAATATGCGAAAACTGAGCGAAACAAAGCGCAATCCTGTTTGTATTATTTTATCTGAAAATATTTCAGTATTTTTAATATTTTCCGTCATTACACCAAATCTATACTTTCGCACGTGATAAATCAAAGTATATCAAAGCTCTCTTCCAAATATCTTCTCATAATTCTATGTCCCACGGTTGTTTCGGGAATAAATCGAAGGCAATGTCATCAACGAACCCATGGCGAAACATTCACGGAAGCGTAAATGTAGTCCCATCTATAGGGGTACGTGCGGTAACATGTAGTCCATGTAGTCACACGTACCGTTATACGTGCATGACTGTTCGTGCTGGACTCGCTGTGTATGATTGAGCATTTTGCTCGCCAAAACACGCCAAAACACAAAACACGCCAAAACATCGCTGAGCAGCTCAGTCGGTGATGTTTCGGCACAAGTGTAAACGGGTGCACGAAAAATCGCGATTTTTCAAAATGAGGTATTTGACAGTATAAATGCGCCTATATTCAGATCTTCTCCTTGAGTGAGAACTGAGAAGGCATGTGATTCACTGTTATCTACAAGTACAACTCTGGAAATAAATGTATGAGGAAGACTTACGTGCTCCAGGAAGTTATGACCTTTGTCCTTCCGCAGAGCAAACATGTCAACAAACTCCTTCAGCAGCAGTAAAATTAGAATGTGCGATATGATAACATGTACAATTCTCATGGTCTAAACAGATATCTGAAGAACATGTGCCATCTAAATAGAAGTATTTGCTCCTGGTTTCATGGCATAAATAAGAATTACAGGTACAGTCCTATGATGTGCATTAAACATGTTCTCGTATGTTCTCTTAGACTCCAGTTTAAGCAAAAAGAAGTAAGAAATAAAGAAAGAAAGAAAGAAAGAAAGAAAGAAAGAAAGGAAGAAAGAGTTGCAAAAATATGATTGCACATATGTTTTGGATCATTAATGAGACAGCTCTAGTGCTTTAACCTATTAGCAACTAGAGATTTTGTAAAAATGAGATTACTAAGATTACTCACTGGAAGATGTTGCAACTTTGCTCTCATTTTGACATTGTTCTGAACAATATGAAAAATGCGCCATTTTTCTATGCAGAATCCTACTGTAGACATCGTAAGGATTACGCACCTATACATTATCACGGTAGACCCCACTTTGCTCTCATTTTGACATTGTTCTGAACAATATGAAAAATGCGCCATTTTTCTATGCAGAATCCTACTGTAGACATCGTAAGGATTACGCACCTATAACATTATCACGGTAGACCCCACAGAAGGATATACTACAGGGCGTTGAAAACGGACGGGCGGTTTCGGACGGTTTAGTTGCTAAAGGGTTAATTGGAACTGGATCGGATAGTGCTAGCTTTGGTGTCATTATAAGGTGCATTCCTTCCAATAATGGATGGCAGTATAATAAAAGGAAACTTGTACATTAGTAATCCAGACACATATCTACTGTTTGTGAATCAACAACTCTAATTAGTAACAATTTACAATCTACAATGAATTCAAAGTGAAAAAAATCACAATGATTAAATATGGGAGGTAATATACCAGAATTATATTCCGCATAACATACAAGGTATTACAAAGGTCGCGTTTATCGACTAAATTTTTGCCTAGAATCAGCGTTTTCAAACGTCTTTCAGGCAAATTTTTAAGGCGATAAACGCAAAGCCCTATTTCAAACGTCTTTAGATATGGGCATATTGTAACGCCGAAAAAGGTGCGTTTTGAATGTGACATACAGCCAGAATCACGTTTCTGAGACACGATAAACGCAAAGCTGTTTTGAACCCCACATACAAATCGGACCTTCCCATATAGCTCTATGGACCTTCCCAGGCTAATCCGCTTCCAAGGTCAAACGGCGCAAAGCAGCTGGGCAGAGACAAGGCCTTTATTTTGAATCGTGAAGAGACGATAAACGCGACATCCCGAGAATCACGTTCGTATAGTGGGGTTCGATAGTGGGGTTCGATAGTGGGGTTCGATATGTACATATCTGATGGCAAGACCCGATAAACGCACCCAAAGACACACACAAAAATAAAAGACATCAAGAGGTCACTGCTCATACTGTATTTTGACTTTGAAGATGTATGGCTTTTTATAAGAGAACTGGAGCAGTAACGTAACAACATCAGAAGAAAGAAACTTTGATCCATTCAGCCCTATACATTCCTGTCCAGATTGGGGTGATCAGTTTGATGGAGAAACACACTCACAAGCTTAAACATGCTAGAGTCTTCCTCATTGTATGTCACAACAACAGTATTACATAATTCAAAAGGAAGTAAACCAAAACTCTGGAAGCAAGGAAGCTGGCAGCTTTTTTGTGGAAAACAGGAATCAGTTCTACTTGGTGTAAAATGAACAAATGAAACAATAGATCTATAAGAGAGTCAGTACATATTGAATTTTTATGTATTTCTTTCAAATCACATAATGTGAAAAGAATAAAGAAAACAAAACAAGAGATGGATATATACCTGAGGAGGTGCAGGAGCGGGGTAACCACCAGCACCCTGTTGCGGAGGGGGGTAACCACCACCAGCACCCTGTTGCGGAGGGGGGTAACCACCACCAGCACCCTGTTGTGGAGGAGGGTAATTACCCTGTGCAGGTGGGTACCCTGGTTGCTGGGGCTGTGGGTATCCAGGCTGTTGTGGCTGAGGGGGAGGGTAACCTTGTTGAGGAGGGTAGCCAGATTGCTGAGGGGGGTAACCCCCTTGCTGCTGGGGAGGATATCCCTGGGGTTGGCCCTGGGTGTACATCGTGTTGTTTCCTCTGCAATAAACAATAAATAAATGATCAGAAATGTTTAAACTCTATTATACTAGGCACTGATGCAGTTAAAGATAAGCATGCGCATGAGTTCTGGTAATGATAGAAAATAAATTTTCACAGAATCCAACAAAACTTACACTGAATAGTGAATGTTCAAGATTACAAATAAATGCCAAAGATTTTGGTAGAAAATGTATAGGGGCTGAGTAATGCATGAGCTTAGAAAGTTAAGGAAATCAAGTTATTAAAGTATAAGTAGGCCTAACACCGTGTGGTTGACACGTACATGCAGCTAGGTCACTATGTGCAAATGAGAGTTGTGGTTTTTATTGAAGATAATTTCCAGCAGGTTTTTTCGAGGTTGTTTTTTATTTTACTGGTTAAAACAATCAATCTACTGCAGGATAAACAATCCAGAACGAATTATAGCCATGATCTCTCGACATACGATGCCCATATACCAGAGCTCAAGATTAGCTTTAAGAGATGATCATGATCTGACTATAGCCTATAGGCAGAGCTGCTCAGGTTGGAACAAAAATGTAGCTCAGCTCACTCTTAAAACCAACAATCTTCAAAGAGAGGGACAGATGGACAGTGTTTCCAAGTATACATGTGATGAAATGCTCTTTCATCCAAAAGTGGCAGGCGTGAATTAATGCACGTTATACTCTACCACTTGTACATAGTATGGGTCTATTTGTCTGAGCATATGGTTTGAGAGAAACTCACATCTCCCTGGTTAAATTTTCTCTGAATATCACAATTCACAATATGTGGGCCAACAAGCAAGAATATACAATCAAAAATTGCTTTTAGCCAGACTTTCTAATCGAGAACCATCTTCATTATATCGAGAACCATCTTCATTATATGCACCATTTCAACCAAATTCACATCAGCATCAGTATGACATCGATAACTTAACCTGTACATCAATCATGTATACCCAAAAGCAAGTACGCAACACTGATGATTCTATAATCCATCCATATGTATATAAATGCATCAACCAAATACTGCGTAAATTTTGTAGATGCATATGAGAGCTATAGCTTCAAAGCTTAGTATGTATCTCTCCTAATGGCTAATGCAAGCAAAATATATATTTTAGCTGGTACATGGATATGCATACCTATACGTAATTATGCTGTCATATATAGTGTACTTCAGAAATACATGTATTATATTACACTTACATATCTCGAAAAATAAATTCCACTGGCCTTCACCCAAATTTGTCTTGCCTCCCTTCCTGGTTGAGCAAATAGCATGTGTTGGTATAATGTGTGTGTACTGCTGATAGTGTATGTGTGTGGATGTACCATCTCCCTAGATGTACCATGCAAGACCAAGGGTGCAGATGCCAGAAATGCAGAATTCACAATGTCATGGTGAATAATAGTCTGCAAACACAGACTCTATTAAACACTTATGCACAGCTTGGCATCATCTGAGGGGTGTATATGTGTGTGAGTGTGTGTGTGTGTGGGGGTGGGGTGGGGTGGGGTGGGGGTGGGGGCGGGGTGTTGCATCCCCTTCATCAAAACTGTTTTTTGTCAGCAAATTTGGAGATTTTAAAATCCCTTGCACTTTCTGGGAGAGGGGGAGGGAGAGAGAAAGGGAGATCGATAGATATAGATAGAGAGATAGAAAGGGAAAGAAAATATCTGCAAATTTGGTGTGACATCCCCACTTATTATGAAGACTATTTTAAAATAGCCTTCTTCTCTCAAAGTAGGTCTATGATCTGAATATAATTACGTTGGAGCTAACTACTTGCTGATGAAATAAGGACCATGTTCTGAGACTGAGTAAAATTAAATGTTAAAATCACATTTTCCTGAAGTGAGTTTTTAGAGGATTGTATATGAATACAGGTTTAGAAACAGGCATTAATCCTATGCAGGCAGATATGATTTTCAGTTTTTCCACTTTATTGTGCATGGTTTGAAAATTGTCCACACACAGAGAGTATGCTGCTGCCCCTATATGATCCATTTGGAATATTCTACATTGACAAAACATTGATATCAGGAAAAACTAATCAGACTCCACTAGAGTCCAGGAAATACTAAATAAGATGTGCAACTTGTACTATAAGGAATAAAATAAAGAGGAAACAACAGGTCCTTTACCAACACATGGATCTGCATGTACCTGTATTGGCTGCCTTCCAAAATGTAACAAGTTGTATTACATGATGTAAATTGACAAAGCTACGTTCATTGTGATGCTTTGAAAATTAAGGTCATGCAAACCCATCAATCAGCATGTTTTCAGAGTGTTTGTACATTTGAACAAACATTTTACATACTTTTTTGACAAGTAATTTATCAGGATGGCTGATAATAAAGCAACTATACAGGCTCATGATTTAAATATTTAGAGGACCTGTGACTAATAAGGCCTATTTGTGGGACTTGGTAAGATAGGAGTAACGCCTCACCAAAGGGCACTTGACTACCGTATGTTTTGAACCCGGGACCCCCTGGTGACAAGCCTCTGCTCTACTATCAACCCATAACACCTCTGCGTTCATTCAATAGATTTTTAATTTTTTAAATATTTTAAATCCAACTGATTTTTTATTCTGCTACATGTAGCTGTTGAACAATATGTTGCATATATTCTTTGTTACTACATGTAGCTACCACAAACCTTTGACAAGCCTCTCCATGATGTCAAGAATAACCGTTGGCTACAAAAACCCACAGAGAATTAACAGGAAAAGCCTACTTAAACACTCAATACATTAATTTACCCCAATTAATTTCATGAATGAAAAATTTGATGATAATATAGCAGCATTAATTGACCTTGATTGATAAACTTGACCTGTTGTTATGCAGAATGAATATATTACAAATCCTTCTGCTACCAGGAATCAAGTATTATATTTCTAACATTTAAGAGTGAAGGGTGCACTATAGTGACTTAGGTGGACTGGAATCAGTGAAAAGGATTCACTAAACAGGCAAACAGCCTATTTGTGTGCGGTTAGACTTAGACCCTGTTCTCACTCACTTTGAAAGTGGTCTTAGTTAGACCGCTCCAGAGGAACGGGTCTTGAGGAACTGTTTGCGAGCGTTCACACTCCGAGCAGTTTTTTATGGCTCAAACCGCTCCACGAGTCAAAGTGGTCTTGTTGCTAAGGCAGCTCAGGTCGATCAGCAGGTAAATTTTTTCGCGCGCGGAATACTAAGCGTATGTACCGTACTACATGTTTCGCGCGCAACGTCACTAGACCACTTCCGTTCAAAATACGCTTCCGTTCACACTCGCACGTTAGAGCGCTCCAAACCGCTCTCAATAAGACCCGTTCCTCAAGACCACCTCCCGAGCTGGTCTTCTGGAGCGGTCCAGAAGTCCACTTCCTGGACCACTTTGACCGTTCTCACTCACCTAAGAACCGCTCCTGAGGAACGGGTCTTAGTTAGACCGCTCCAACGAAGTGAATGAGAACGGGGTCTTAGTATCTTGTAGTAGGCAACAGGAATGTGAATAATCCTTTTCTTTGCATTAATTGCCAAACTTTCAATTGACTCAACATTATTCCACCCATTTGATATGTTGACTACAGGAGTACAAAACGACTGTAAGATTTCACACTTTCAAGTAAGCCTGCCTCTACTGTGTTCTCCTTGTTGTCAACATTCTTATAATCCTGCCTCCCACTTTCTTTATCAAAATAATAAATTTAGGAAATTTAGTGTACTTACCAAATTGAATGTTTAAAATGTATATGAGTTATATGTTCTTTTGCATTTGTAATTTGTATGCAATATGCTGAAATAAATTTTGATACAGTAAAAGTAAACAAAATATTGTAGCAAGCTTTTCTTGTTTTATGAGTGGAAAAGGATTTTCCGACTAAACTAAATATATACACCAATAACTCCATGATGACATGTGATCATATATGTATATGATATGTACACGTATGTATACATGTATGTATACATATTACAAGCTACATGTATATATGCATTCAACAGCTATCACCAGATAGTCATTACAGTGATTATCACAATACCATTGCACTTTAGATTCAGTCTGATGTATATCTCAAAATTCCTGTATCATATATGTACAAGCAATTACTACAAAGTACAGTATATTGATTAAAGAGAAAATAAAAACACCTGACATAATTTCACCCAGATTTACAAATGATAATTCACAATTAACAATAAATATTAACATTATATTTATATCACAGCTAGTTATATTCTAGTTACTAACTAGTAATAGTATGGTCATACTGATAATCAATCAAGGAACAACGCATTATCAAATCACAGCGAATATATTTATCCTCTCTAGCTGTCAAAGAACTGTTCTTTAATTGCAACTCATCTCTGAGTCTGAGCAATAGGTCTCACTCTCAGCGTGACTTGACTTTTAGTTTTACTCTTAGCCCTCTCCACCGGCACCCCCTCCCGTAGTGAGAGCATCCCCGAATACCTACCCTTGCAGCATTGGCTGTTTTTCGTTTGGCATCCTGAACTTCAAGAGTTTCACACAAGTTCTATTCAGTCCTGGATGGATGTAGCAATCAGGTAATCACGCGTCACGACACAAAGAAGTAGGAACTTTCTGTACTTGATTTTAATTTTCCCGCAGCTCAGCTCGTTGAGCATAAAGACTCTGGGACCGATGAGCTCTACTAGCTCTGGCATGGGTTAGGCAGCTGCTAGCTGTTCGGCCCTGTCAAGAAAGTTGAGAAACTATTTACAGGAAATACGAGCGGGTACGGGGTAGTACAGACACGTGTGGTCAAAAGTTTTTTGGTCAAAAGTTTTTGCTGTGCTGATGACGTCAATGACAACGTCACGTGCCAAGAGAATCCGGGTAGAGCTGAGATTTTACATTCACATGTACAGCTACTTGTAGTTACAGGTACAATGTGTTGATATTGCAAGCTCTGTTGCAATGCGAATTGTACATGCTGTACGCGTCATCGTCACGGCTTCGGTAGAGCAGTCACCTGACTTTTGCAAGTCCTTAACAAATACCACGCCCCCTTTCTAAGTGCTACAAACAGCAACACAACAGCAATATTTGATAGTATAAAACCAATTTGCAATCCAACAATCAATGCTATCAACCAAAAAAGTAATGAAACCATTAATCCCTCTACCTTCGATAAAATGTTTGGTTATCAAGATAATAATGTTGTGACCTACTTGTTTCTTACATTGAAATACATAGTATATTTATATTTGTAAATTTCAGAGTAAATCCTCGAATTTGCAAGGTTAACTGCTAAGCTTACACGAATACTAACAAGGAAGCGAGTGGCAAAAAGGAATAGTAAACTTCCTATACATTTTAAACGGATTTTGACTTGTAATAACTTACATTTTTAACAGCGTTTCTGATCACGTATCTTTGACCAAAAAAGAATGAAAAAGAACTTGATGTGAAAGTAGAATTATCTTCAAGTCGGTTTTCTTTTGTTTTTTAAACCATTTTATACAGTTTACATGTATGCCTCTGTTGCATACAAGAGTTTAAAGCTAGCTTACATGAATACTAGCAAGGAATCGAGTGGCAAAAGGGAATGGCAATCTTATATACTATATACAGTTTCGTAAACGGAGTTTTGACTTGAACTCATGGCCCAGTGGCGGATCCAGGGGCCCCTAGCAAAAAAACAGGTAAAAACACCTTTTTTGAAAAAAGAAGATGGGCTACCCTGGCGCCCAAGGGGTGGCGGTGGAAAAAATAACCCTTCCGTAGAGAAATTTTTCGGGTGCCAAAAACAAAAATTTGCTCACTACCCTCCCCACTGAAATTCAAATTTTCGCGTGGCCCTTAGGCCCCTCCTTGCTGGCTGGATCCGCCCCTGTTATGGCCTATTTGAAACTGCTTTACCCTTGATATGTATCCATCTTATATAAATGCTGCTTTTCCATTTGTGACTTTTTCAATATTTTTCTTTCATTCTACTTTGATTTTACTGTTAGGCCTATTCGATTGTTGTCTTTAACCAATAAATGGGAAAGAAAAAAATTGTGATAGTACATGTATATAATAAGGTGTCACAGACATAAACGAAGTATGAAATTCAGTTACAGTACAAGAGTCTTGACAAAAATTAAGATAAGGATTGTTTCGTTCAAAAAAAAATTGAAGTAATTTTAAGTTTTCATTATATTTTTGGCAGGGAAGGGGGTTCTTTGAAATTATTGTGTATCTTACTCATCAAGTTTGCGATATTGATGGACGACAAGAGTTTGAGATTTTACTGGAAATAGAAATATAAAATTGATAGAAATAATATTTATCACAGTAAATTTAATGTAAAAATAGACTTGGGATAATGAATTTCCAATCTACCCGTGGATGATCAGCCCAGCGGAAATGAAAATGTTTGGCAACTGGTTGCTAAGGGAACTAATTTTGGTACCGCGGGTATGGGAACAATAATTGGAAAGTGTGTTTTTGACATTGCATTTTGTCAGAAATATGATGCAGACATGCAGTATGTCAATTATGAATACTGGAGGCTAATAAATGGAGTTTGCATTATTTTTCGGGAGAAAATAAGTAAAAATCACCTTTCCAAAATTTTCCCTATTCTAACAAATCACACCATTACGGTATGAGGGTGAAAGATTACCAAGGAAACATCATAATATTTACATCAATCTTTTCTTGCGAAATGCAGTAGATGGATTATAATTTCCTTCCGAGCTGCCATGACGAACTGCCTTTTTTTTAATAGCATTTTCTGATCACATTACCTTTGGCAACAACAAAAAAGAAGAAGAAAGAATGTTCAAGAAGAATTATCTTCGAGTTTATCTTCGAGTCGGTTTTTAAAGCCAATTGTATAATTATGTCTCTTCGTTTTTAAATATACATATGGAAATGATTACCTGTATCAGTTCTCACTCTCTCTCTCTCTCTCTCTCTCTCTATTTCTCTCTCCTCGAGGCTCTCCTTCATCTTTGTCTCGGGGTAAGTTAATTTTATTCATTTTTACAACGTGCATTTGACATAGAGTAGGCCTTTAATTTGTTGACATGCAATAAAAAACTTTAAAAGGTATAACAGATTTAAACATTGTAGACAACAGAAGTAACATACTCCCTTTCCCAACTCCTATTTATGATTTAAAATATTTCCATGCAGAGATAAGTTTAAGTAAGCAAGGGAGTGGAGTGATCAAGTGGGTGTCATATATACGAGTAGACATAATTATATGCCCTCAGCCCTCTTATTTCTTGTTGGTAACAAGCTCTTCGAAAGAATCTTTTTTTCGATCATGGCTTGCAGTTATACATAGGGAGGATTTGATAATGCCCTCTGCTCTGTTTATTGTACATGTTAGTTCCAGTTCTTATTGTTAAACTCATTTACCCTCCTTCGCGTTGTTGACCATCAACTTCGGGCCCTCATTATATCGAATAGCCCGTGTGCGAAACTTCACAAAGCCCGCTGGCCAATAATCAGTCCCTGATTAACAATTTGTCGCTTTTTTTTTAATCCCCGAAAATCATCTGTATAGGGCTCCTGGTTATATTTTGTAGCCCATGTGATAACACTTTACAATCATTGTTTTTTTTTTAATTCTTTAAAAATGTAACATCTTGACCTTTATTAATTGGTGATGAGCCTATAGCTGCACTGCGGCTTACGATGATTTTTTTTTATTTTTACAGACGTTGAAACTATTTGGGGCCAGTGGGGGCAGCTGCTCATCTTTAAATAGCCTAAGTAGCTAGGGCCAGTGGAACTTGGATTGCATGTGATTTAATGAAGGAACTGACAGTGCAGATAACAAAGGCGGGTCGCCTCCTCTTGCTACCTATACCCTATGCAGTGGCGGATCCAGGAATTTCTTACCGGGATGGGGGGCACAGAATCGCATGGGGTGAAATATATGAAAAACGATGGAGCGAGGCGTCAACGGCAAGGGAGCGGAGCGACCAAGCGGGGGTGGGTCTGGGAGTATAGGAAGCATTTGCAATTATAGAACCACATTAGGTGCATTTTCAGGCACTTCCTGGAGTAATATGAGGTAAAATTGCTTTCTCCTACCCCCTCAAAGAGTAGGGATCCAGGGGGGTGATGGGATCTAGCTTTTGCTAAGGGGGTGACCCAATGACGACACGGAGCATCGTCCACCAGCCGCGAAGCGGCGAGGCGATTTCTTGTTGTTGCTATTTCGAACCCCCGTAAGTGATGTTTTCCTGGCATCTACTGACACAATGGAGACCATAAAAAGCAGTGCATGATAATTACGTCTTTTTAAATCAAGTAACAGTTTAAGGGGGGGGGGTTGACCCAAAGACGATGCAGAGCATTGTCCACGAGCCGCGTATAGCGGCGAGGCGATTATTTTGGGTGCTATTTTGAACCCCCGTAAGTGATGTTTTCCTGGAATCTATATACTAACACAATGGAGACCATAAAAAGCAGTGCATGATAACGTCTTTTTAAATCAAGTAACAGCTAGTTTAAGGGGGGTTCGACCCAATGACGATGCGGAGCATCGTCCACGAGCCGCGAAGTCCGAGCCGCGTAGCGGCGAGGCGATTTTTTTGTTTTTTGTTGGGGGCTATTTTGAACCCCGTAAGTGATATTTTCCTGGCATCTACTAACACAATGGAGACCATAAAAAGCAGTGCATGATAACGTCTTTTTAAATCAAGTAACAGTTTAAGGGGGGTTTGACCTGATGACGATGCGGATGCTGTTTGGGTCTGGACACAAATGATGGCGTTTTTCTATTCACATCACATTTTCACTTGGCAGCCCAAGGGGGTTAAACCCCCTAACCCCTCCCCATCCCCCATAGATCCGCCACTGGGATCTTTTGCAAACTGGAAGCAATAAGCATTACATGTAGGCGATGGAAAAAAAGTGCCTGCGAAACGGACAGAAACTTTGTGGTAGGCTCTTCGCGGCCAAGGGATGACAGAAAATAATATGACAATGAAACCAGCAACTGTGGCAGAATTAATGGCGGGGACAATCTGCATGATGAATGAGCACTTAGAATAGGTATATCGGAAAATTAATTCAAGACTAAGTTATAGTTATAAGTTAGAAGTTATAAAGGAGATAAAATCTTTGGTATTAGTCATGTTCGACTTAAGATTGCATGCCCCCCCCCCGCCCCTTATCCGGTAAAAAAAACACCTTCTTATAATATCATCCCCCTTTCTTTCTTTTCCCTTCTCATTATTCTCCTTTTCCCCCTTTTCTCTCCTCCGTCTTTCCGCCTTTCTTCTTTTTCTGCCTTGTCTCTCCTCTCTCTTCCAGGGCCGTAGCCAGAGTTTGATGTTTGGGGGGGGGGCACATATACATGTAATTGATCGACGTCCTGGGGAGGGGTCTATGAAGATCATGGGTGTGTGATCTTGGAAATTTGGGGCACGTGCCCCATGCTACGGACCTACTCTCTTCCCCTTTCCCCTCCTTTTTCTCCTCTCCCCTTTTCTTTCCTCCCTCTTTTCTTCTTCTTTCTCTCTTCCCTTTTTTTTTTTCCTCTCCTTTTTCTTTCCCCCTCCTTTTTCTCCTTTTCTTTTTTGGGCCACTGCTATGACTACCCTGGCTATGCACCTAATTCCCATCCGATATGATCGAATCTCCTTGATGCACCCCTTGTACAGCTACGTGTACAGTACAGACGGAAAACGTTGAAGAAAACTATCCCGTCATGCAATGTATTATTAGTGCAACGTATCACTTCCGTACTCTCTCTTTGCCTTGTTGGTGTCGCCGATTGCTGTTCAATTTGGCATTTCCTTCAGTCATTTGACGGTTCCTGATTTCTATAGGTAAATTTGAATACTTGTTGATGTTGTTCATAATATCTTTATTTCATTGAAACAATATTGAATGTTGTTGTTTGCATGTATGTACATAAGACCGCGTCTCAAACTGCTAAATCAAATCACTCGCTCAGTTTTCTGTGTTGGCATTGGTCCCATACGCTAATGCTGATGTAACCTAGTAAAATTGGTAACATCTGGAATATCAGGCATGAAATATGAGACTGAGACTGAGAGTGAGAGCGATTAAACAAGCAAGTGCCACTAACACTGACAATGAACGCTAAGTTACAGGCAAAGCAGTTTTCTCATCTCACACATGGTACTGAGATTATTATGATTCTTAATTCTTAATTTCAACAATCTGTAGAATAGATTGACAAATTCAATGACATCAATCATGTCGATGCCCGATGCCTTTTCGGCTTAATTGCAGAATACCCTACCATATTGTTAGTCTTCATATATTAGCCGTAGATGTAGATTGAGATTTTATTGTTTGCGATAATGGTGATACAGGTATTGAAGATTGTATAATGCAAGTGTTCGTAGTCATTTGGTGGATGAAAAGTTGAATTTTACACTGTTTTGTGCATCATTGCAGCGCTGAATTTGGTGTGTTCATCGCTAATTTGTGACAAATTTTGATGGCTTTCCTGAAGATATTTCATGCAATATTTGTGTTATATTGATATATTAATAAGCACTGATTCTTGTCCTTACCTTTTACTTGTTTTTTGTCTGTTATGGTCATTTAGTAGATGGATTACTTGAATTCTGAGCACTATTTCAGTAACGCAAAACGTCCAGCACGTGTATAGTCCCACACAACTGACTCAAGTATTTGTATGTACCTTGCGCGCGTTCGCTAACGTTTATGCCCCGCTGTATGTCTCGTATAGTATAAGCTCTTGACACCGCATAGTCTGCTGTCAAAGACCCTTAATAGATATTTTAATCAACAAGTGATGTCTCGTTCTAAAAATACGAAAGAAAAAATAGTTATATGCTTTTTTAATCAACAAGTGATGTCTCGTTCAAAAACTACAAAAGAAAAAAGTAGTTTTGTGCTTATATAGTAGAACGTCTCGTGCTAAAAAATTAAAAATACAAAAGAAGAAAAAAAGACTAGGCTAGTATTGGTCGATGGTCCTTGGTCGTTGGCTTCTTTCATTATTTAATATTTGTCAGTATCTTTGTTGATGGTCGTTGGTCGTTGGCTTTTTAAAACAAATATGCCTTACTATTTAGTCGTTGGTTTCTATGCTCTGGTTCTGTGCTCTAATATTTGTCAGACTGTTGGTCGATGGTCGTTGGACTCTTTCATTCAATAGTATTTGGTTGATGGTCATTGGTTTGGTTGGGTATTTTTTTTCTCTCCCCAAAATGCTTTATTTTGTGTAAAATATGAAAGCCATAGACTAGAGCTCAAATTTTTAAAGTCAGATATAACCCAAGAACGGTTGAAACCCTTAACTTTCAGATTTGTAAACAATGGCCATTTTTCATTGCAAGAAACTTTCCCATATTGCAAAAATTCAGTGTTGTGTTAGTTCTCATTTGTGATTTCAATTAATTCTCGGTATCAAACTTTCATGATTCCTAATTGCATGCAAATTTTCTGGTTTTACAGTATGCATTTATTTACAAGAATAAAAATGCAAAAGGAAATCCCTCATACAAAAGCACTGACAATTTGCTGAACAGAATACATGAGGCAATAATACCTGAGCAGTCAATTTTATATTGCTTTGATGTATTACAGATTTAGGTCATTATTTGGAAATCTGTTTTGTGCCATGGCTGTGCTGTACAAGTGTCAATATAGAGGAAGAAATTTCAAAGCAATATTGAAAACGTACAGAATTAAAGGAAATAATATATTGGCCTAAAGCGGAAGTTAGTCAGTGGCGTGATATTTGAATGTATACAGTGCTCTTTATATAGAGGGACTAATAGATGTTTATTGCCCTACTTGTGGAGAGTACCAATATCATTCGTTTCAAATCTGGACTTGAGAACTGGTGGAAAGATGACCCAGATAAATATGACAACCCCAACCAAAGGAAACCATGGATAGGAACAACAGTCTAAGACTGAATAATCCTGGATCAAGTGAGTTACAAGTGATTTACTTACCCTGCTTATTTTTTTCTCTCTATTTTACAGGTTTCTTAAACAGACATCACCTTACAAATATGGATCAAATTCAGCAAACGATTGAACCTGCCAAGCAGTTCGCCAAAGACTCCATTAGGCTTGTCAAAAGATGCACAAAGCCAGATAGGAAAGGTAAATATTATTTGTTATTGATCATAAACATAGTGGGTAAGGAACATCATGTTCAGCTGTTTCACACCCTTTAATGGAGAGTTTTAGGGTTCCTTTGTTTATTGTTTAATTTATTTTTATTAATTCATTGTATGTTTTTGTTCATGTTTAAACTTTTTATGAAAGGTCCTTATAATTTTTCTCTTAATATATCCATCCACTTATCCCAACCTTGCAAGAAATAGAAATTGACTTGAGTGATTTCCCTTTTTGTTTGTAAATACCTGATGTGTGAACTCAACACATAACTCCTCAAAGTATGTTCTGAAGTTTCTGTATTGTTTGGAGACTTGTAAGAACTTGTAAGATATAATATCAGTTCAGATTATTTATGCATGATCTGCAATGCAAGTGGTCAGTACTACACCTCTAATAAATGACTCCAATGAAATCATCATTACTACACGCTTACATACTATCCTTCCTTTCCTGTACAGAGTTCCAGAAAATTGCAATGGCCACAGCAATTGGATTCTGCATCATGGGTTTCATTGGATTTTTTGTCAAGCTTATCCACATTCCAATCAACAACATCATTGTGTAAGTAATGCTATTTGCACTGTTTATAAAAATAAAAAATAAAAATAATTGAGTATTTTGAGACTTTATGTAGAGAAGAATACAAATATGGTAGTCACATTTATATTTAAAAGATAAAAAAAGGTGTTTATACCTATTAAATAAAACATGCATTTCTACAGATTTGGTAACAGGCAGAGACAGCAATTTCCTCTTTTTTTCATAAACAACTTGTCTAGCCCATAGCCAATATGCCAAATTAATGCCATGTGCTTCTCCCGAGAGAAAATGACTAATTAAGGAGAGAATTAAATATACATTAAAGGAAAAGAAAGCTTCAGATATTAACACTTTTACATTCATGATATAGTTAAACGATAAACAAAAGCAATTATAATTTTCTTATTAATTGCAATAAATTGTATCTAGCCTTTCAATATATCTTAACAATATTGTGTCTTTTGCTTTTCATATTACAGGGGCTCTTAGTGTACGACCTTTTCTAGGGATATGGGGACTCTCACACACATTGGATGCCATGCTGGAAACTTGGATCCCTCTTTTATCTTCAAAGAATCAACCAAGAACATCATCAAAACCAGTCACCCATTCTCCCTTGTCAAAGCACTGCATGAACTTTGCTTTTGCTCAAATCTAAATAGAAAGACTATCTGCAGAGGCAAGCCTTATAGGGTGTCTATCGCATCAGTTTGAAGTCATCCAGAATTAAACATCAAATTGCCAATTTACATGTATCTGGAATGGAGAGATGAAACAACCCACTCCCAAGGATGACATTTTCAGTTCTGCCAAGATGTTGTGTACCATATATGACTGTTTTAGGGGACAAATTACATTTCCATAGATGTATTGTGATATGTTAAATATGAACTTATATGGAGTGAAATTAATTAATTGAATATGTACATTACAGCCAGCAAGATCATGATGGGATGTTGATAGTGTAGTTTTAGGGTTATTGAAAACAACCACACAAGATAAAAGTATAATCCTGTCAAGAATATTTTCACTTGATTTTTATTCTATCGTTCGATAAATTCATTTTTGCAGCAATGCACTTCAGACAAACCTGCATCCTTATTTCTTCTTTCTTTATTCAGTAAGCTTGTAATTATTATTCCAATCCTGTTATATTATATAAATAAATAAAGTTCCTAAGTTTAAAATTTATGTTTTTCTGCATCTACATGTACTTCTTATTTGTTCTGCAATGAAATAGCTAAGCTGTAGTTCATACATGTATAATTTATGTACAATTATTTGCAGACATCATGAGCACTGAAATATTTTGTTGGTAACTCAACATTTACTATATTTTCATTTTCTGACTATAATTTTTTAAAGATTGATTTGAGAGATGTCTGCAAATAGTTATACATGTACATACCATGTATATCAGATTGTATACTGGTATTCCTCATAAAAGAAAGTGATGTTTCAAGGAGCAACCTGATTTCACATGGTTTGAGTCTGGCCATGGCACCAATGTCCTTTGGCAAGACACATATCTGCATTTGCCACTCTCCACCCTCGCAAAGTAAATGGATACCTGGTAGGAAGAAATTCCTTGAATGCTTTAGCACCTTATGACGGCTTGGCTGCAGCCAGGGCACAGTAGAGTATATTCATACAGTAGCTGCACTCTGTAAATGGATATATTGCTACCATCATGACCCCTTTTCCATATTAGCAGCACATATATGTACAGTGGAACCTCAAAATAAAAAGAGCTTGACATAGCAAAATCCTGTAAATACATGTAATAATAATAAAATATTCTTCTTTAGCACATTTCACATTATGATATAATGTCCCTATGTTATAACAAGGTAATTTTGCTGGTCTCATCTCCTGGTTTTTGCCCTAATACACATACAATACGAAACCCGATATAATAAAGTCAGCTTCATGGTCATTTTAATGAGGTTCCACTGTAACATGTCTATGTTAACAAATGCACCATTAATAATGAAAGAAAAAAACAATACATCATAACTGCTATCAAAGATGTAAATCAAAATTTAATGATCATCTTCAGGTTAGTGAGGTTAGTGGCAAGTGACAATTTGAAATGCTACATTTGTTCTTATTTACCAGCTCCTTTTCTCATAATGCCTCTTGCATGTTATTTTTGGTTCTGATAATGACAATATATATTACTCCCACAGAATTAAGTTAAATGTACCCTGAATATTCAACACTTCATATAAATAATACCTGTCAAATGATTTCTATAAAATATCGTATAAGAAAAAATTTGTAGGAATTCCCAAGCAAGTAGTCTTTCCCACATGTGGATATAAACATGGACTCTCGAGTTGTGCTTTTCATTGAATATGGGATCTAGCAAGTTGTGGTTAGTTGATTTCACTTCTGTTAAGACTGATGCAATTTATTATAGACTACGTTCAGCTTGGACAACAACAACTAACAAACGACAACAACTATCAACCAACAACAATGATAATATTAATAATAATACTAATAGTACATGTAACGATAATATCAAAAATATAATAATAATATGCTCAGTTAAATGTAAAGTATGAATAATAAAGGCTTTAGAGATGAGGAAGCTCATTGGGAATTTTCTTTCACTGTTTCACAGTGTTTATAAGATATCTTCAGTCAATAGCTTTGTTTAATGTGTACAAAATAATGATAAACATAAGTATATATAGTTTCTATATGTATAAAGATTAGATCTGTACACTCTTACTGGGAAAAAAGAATAAGAGCATCCTTTTTATAAGGCCCTCTGCTGAGGCTTGTGAAAATCTCGTACAAAAAGTGTCGTGTTGATTTATTATGTTTATGCATATCGCATTGGCTTACACATGCTCCATATTTGGTACATCTCATGCATATATACGTTTTACTAAAATTTTCTTATAAAGTGGCTGTGCATGAAATAATAATGAAACATAACCATTCTGCTCCTATAGCAACGTAAAAAGCCTCACAGCCGACACCAAATCTTGTGCTAGTCTTTGCTCGTATTGAGGCATATTTGCTGGCTATTCATTTATATAATTATTTAATTGATTTAAAACGGTTTATTAATAAGAAATCATTCTCGGCCAGATGGCCGAATTGCAGATTCTTTTACAATCAGAATACATGTAGACAAAATGAATACATAAATTAATAATAATAAATCAATATCAGTAAAAATACAACAGTTGGAGTATACATGAGTGTAGACAAACAACATAATCCAGGGTATCAATAAAAGCTTTTCACGGTGCCTGTAGTAGGCCTAAGGGTCACTCCTGACCCATAAGTACAATAAAACCCTGATTTCTACAGTACTGTCAATTACATTTGAACTGCAACATATTCATATTCATCCTTCATAATAAACAGATGCAAGCCACGCTGGTACAATACACAATGGCGACATGTACATACAAGATATTGCATAGGAAAACTTGTACATATTTCAGTATTTTAAATTGTTATACACACCATAATTATAATCCCTGAATTAGTTACTCTAACAAAGTAATTCCAAGGTTGAGCATGTTCCCCAAGTAGAAGACTGAATATAGTAATACATGTATAACAATCACAAACACAGATATCAACTCTAGAGATGTATACAGCTTCAATATATTGCATGACATCTTGTCAGGAAAGAAATTTATTTGTTTCGCTCTTTGGTCTGGAGTGTTCTTTGTTAAGGTCAGGTGAAGATGTTAAGGTTAGATGTTTTCTTTTCAGGCCAAGATGTATTGTTCCCTATGAATAGGCCTGGGGAAGTCATTAATTCAGTGTACATGTTTTATCTGTTGTTTAGCACACATTTAGGAAGCCTCTTTTCAATACAAGTATTTTCCTTTGTAAGATCATTTCCTCTCAAAATATTTGTAGTCATGTTTTAGAATTTACTTAGTAACCGTAGGGTATATTAAGAGGTGGATTTTTGCAATCGAGGAGAACCACCTAAGCTATAATAGACTTAACGTCATGTTAGAAGTCGGCAATTAAAGTCAATATCTGAGGGTAATTCCACGTCGGGACGAGAGGCTAGCTCAACTGCCACCCGGTTCTCCATAGCTTTCGTCGGGGCTAGCTCTTGTCTGGGATCGACGCACACCATCGTATCTCAGTCTGCGGAGGTCAAGAATCCGGGCGACTACCGGGCCAAGTGGAGCAAAGACGCTGTCTGCGGAGGCCAGGGCCAAGTGGACGACACGAGCTGTGACCGGCGTCGATGTCAGACGGAAACTACCCATCCAGAATTATTTTGTTAAAGATAAGTTTAATTACATACTGTATTATTACTGAAGCCAAAACAAAGTGTGTGAAACAGGAGAAATGATTGGAAATTAAACGTTACAATTTAACTTTAATTAACAAGCTTTATTTCCCTTTATTTTGTGTGTCCGTCAAGTCATACCTTCTTCCCCCCCCCCTTTTTTTCTTCTTCTTTTCAATGATTTATTCAACATATGCATGCATAGGCCTACCGAGTAACTATATTTTTGAAAGTGCATTTTCCATACTGCTGTGTGCACCAAGTAATTTGTACACTCTAGATACAATCAATGATTCAAACAAACAAACAAAAATGTTCATAAAGCACCGTGAAATAAAAATATATTCTACACGTCAGTTTTCATGCACATAAATTCAGTTGATGAGGCCATCATTTCGAAATGGCATGGAAGAACAAGAATGCAGTTAATGAAGGTAAAACTGCTGAAATCTTAATCGGGAAAATATTACTGCTAATAACAACATGCATTGTCATCAGGGAATCAAGAATACAAAGGTTGCCTGGAAATTATAAGCTACAAAATCAAGTAAATCGATGTCTTAACTATACCTCTGGTGATAATATATCACAAAATTACTGACAAGGATTTTCATAATAAAATATCTTACGTCTTTAAAAAATGACTATTTGTCAACTTAAAAATATAAAGTGCATCTGAGATTGCACTTACTAAATGAAGAAAATAAAACATATCTAAATTAATATTTGCACCATAATCTGTTACATCTTTTTAAGTTCCATGTTTATGAATTATGTAACTTCATTTTTATAACAAAGTTTAATTCTAATTAAATCATGATTTTCGTTGGTTAAAATTCACATGTTTGAACACAAATCACACACCAAGATATATTGACTAAATAAATGTGCTTTCTGTGAACATTTAAATTCTTTGATCTACGAAATGCTAATTTCTCATGGCAATCAAATAACTGTTACCCAACATATTTTTCAATATATAGGCCTTGTGGGTCATGAAGGAACTTCTTGCTTTGATTGTTCTGATGATCCATTATAATTCAATGACCCATTGTGACCTTCAGAGGTCAAAGTTCGAATCCCCATCGTCCAGAGGAGAGGTTGTTCAGTGGATACTGTCACTTCATGTGCATCTGGTGCGTAGCTATTGGACGTACTCACCAAACCTCCAAACTGCATGGATTGGTTTTCTGAAAATTGTATTTTGTGAATGAAAATAAATTAGAAGACATCAGTGGAATATAATGGAGTGTAGCAAAAGAAGATAAATATGCTCACTGACATAAAGAAGGAAACTTTGAACTTGGGTTTGAATGTTAATAAAAAGTAAATGAATGACAACCATAAAATGGTAATGAAAAGTAATAAAGACCTCATTTTAGTATAAATTACAACCCATACTTAAAAGCAAAATAAACATCAGGAATTTTTATGAAGATCAGTGGCATATCAAGATATTGAGAAACAAGGGGTGGAATGATGTACTTAGGCTGCAAACAGGGAAGATATGGGGAATAATTATGTCATGTTTCTATTGAGGCATATACAAAGAAGGGGAGGGGGAGGGGCAAGTATGTGGTGTCTCTGCTCCATATCCCTAAGTACCCGGTACACCATCTTCATAATTGTTCACAAATGGAAAGTGTACAATTTTTTTCCACAACTGAACACACACTAATGTGATTGTGATTGCCTTTGCCAACTATAAAGTAAACCAGCTTAAGAGGTTGAAGAGGATATGGCAGAGTGCCTTATTAAAAACATTTCAACTAGGCAAACTATGCAGGCCCAGTATTAAAGCACATCATTCAGAACTATCATGCGTAGCTATAGGCACCATGTATAAGACAGGGGGTGTTGTTACATTGGGATGGGGAGGGAATGTTAGGGGCATAAACCCCTCCCCCTCCCATTCAAAATTTCTTTTGGTAAATTAAGAATGATTTAAACTTGTCAAATTTGAAAATCCAAAGACCACATCTTTACCCTTGGCAACTTTGAAAATCTGACAACCTTTTGGGGGATTTAAAATGAGATGTTAGAGGTCTCAGTCTGCAAAGGTGTCAAATCTGTGGACCTTTTCATTTGCTTTTTGTTTTTGGCTAACATGTCTGCAAATTTGTTCTGACACCCCCTACCCACATTCTCAGTGGTCTAGCAATGCCCCTGTGGCCCTGCATATGAACCAGAATATACCCATGTCCCTGTATAAAGTGCTTTAATACAGATCCTGTAAGGACTATACCATGAGCTGTATGACGTCTGTATCATATAGGACCTGATGGTGATGCATGTCCATGTGTATCTTGTTCGAGAGTCTGCCCAGCTATACCCACATTCCTGTCTACAGAAGTTGGATTACCTACCTAGATTCCACTTGAGACCCGTCGTTGAAGCCCTTTTGCACTCTGTACCAATAGGGATGAGTCCGCACCACTCGGCTTCGAGGCCAGTGTTCACCTTAATCCTATGCTTGCCCTGTAATGCAATGAATCACATAAAATCAGAGTCATTTTGAGTTTAAAATATTGACAGATTTTTTTCTTTATCTGTTGGCAAACACGCATGTTCCATGAGGCTTGTGTAATTTTGTAATTTGTTATGATATGTAAATGGTAGGCTATTTAGTTCAGAAACAGTCTAGTTACTGCTTGTCTTCATGGTTTTCTTTCATCCTAAAACAGAAATGTTTGATATAGTCTAACCAACAACAGCATTTGATATAGTCTAACCAGCCCCTAAAAAAGAAGGTTAACCATTACATTATTAAACAAATGGCCATCGTTAACAATTCAAATAAGTTTCGGGTCGCAAAAGTTTCTGGTTTTAAAGTACATAAAAATGAGGTTGTACAACACATGCTCCCGTGACAATTGTTCTGTGGTCCATCCCCTGTACTAACTGAATTCCTAACTTCAAACATGACCCAACACTATACCTAACTGTAACCCTTCCCTTAAATCTACCCTAAAACACAATTACAACCCTAATCTTGTATATCTGAAGGAGTATTGGAGCAAATGTTGCTGGAGCATCGAAAATGAACCCCACTTACTGGAAGTAGTAGACATGCTAGTGACCCATCACCAAGAAGGTACACAGGTAGGTCCGTTTTTTTCGATGCTAGAAAAAGGGTGTTGATGTTGGCTATAGTTTGATCTATTCGACCACCAAATGCTCCAAACACCAGGATGCTATCCACCTGTAAGTATAGAATCCCAACTCAATATCATCACAAAATATCAAGTACAGCAAAAACGGTGGTCTGCCAAATGCTCCGGGGTTTATTTCGTCAAATGAATATTGTTAGAGTTAGGGTTACAAATGGGTTTTAGGGTTTATATTATTAATTAATGTGGAAATAAATAATGATGAAAGATAAAAGTCTTTTTAAACAAGTCATTTGGACTTTATTTACACAGAGCATCATGGTTTTACAATTATTTAGTTGCACAAGGCACTTTCACTTTTCATTATGCTCCCCCATATGCCAAAATCATCAAGCTCATATTTTCACTCATGGGTAATATAACAAATTAAACACAGAATTTGTACTTACTGCTAAAGACTTTTTCTTGATGATATTCACAACAATATGCAGGCACTTAGTGAAATCTGTAGAATTCTGATCTGGTGTATGGATCACAGCACTTCCCTACACACATATAGAGAGAGAGATGAATACAAAGCAGAACAACAACAATTCATGAATTATAAGGAAGTATAGAATACATCTACAGATGGAATAATTTTTCCACATAGAAACTTAAAATAACATATCATTGATGAGTTGTAGCAGGGGAATATTACCCTACGTTTTTCTGTTGCTTGGAAATATTTGTTTTTTTTCTCCTTTGCCTCAGCCATCTGTTGTTAAAAAGAGCATTTACAACTAGTTGTTTGGCATTAGAGAAACCTACCAGACATTCCAAGTTGGTAATCATTTGCTTGCCCTTTCTAATCGAAGGCATCACATATTCAAAGAAAACTGATATTATACCCTCTCTTTGCAGTGCTGGACTACCTCTTCTCTCACTGAATCAAAGTCACCAGAGACAATATCAGGAACAAGTCTGAAAACAATTTAGATACAAGTATTATTGAATTGGTGAAGAGAAAAATAAAAGGTACCATAAGTAGATCTACATAGGAACAGAATAGAGGACAATACCCCTCCCCCAATTAACTTGCTGTCTTACCAGTGATCAAGAACTTTTATGAGTTTGTAAAATATCAGGCCTCACTTTCTTCAAAATTGTATAGCTCTCATAAAAAAATCATGGAAAATAAAAATGAAAGTTAAGTATCTGGTGTTTAGATTGAAACATTGCAGTCCTTTTGCTCTTTATGTGTTTTTACTTGTGAATATTTACAATTTCCAACAGAACTCTTGTACTTGAGTGCACGATATACAGATACATAATCCAGCTTATTCCACGAATGTTGTGTAATAAAATAAATACAGGTTTTTCTTTGTTTTACAAACAATATACAGTGTCCTTCCTCAACATTTTGGCATTATTCCTAAACATAAACTCTGAACTGATTAAGATTTTGCCAGATAAACACCTGTGTTCTTCTTGTGACATGCATTCCTGTAGACGGTTGGCACCACCATCAGCTGCTGCTCTTATAACGGCACCATCCCATATACTTTTGAGGAGAGGCTGTAAGTCATGGATTGGTCTGTTCAAAATAATCAATGCAACATTGGTATCTGCCCAAAATGAACACAAAAAGAGACATTAAGATTTGGAATGAAACATTTTTTTCTAATTGGCAAGGAACAAAAACGATGACTATAAATGATCAACAGTTTGTCTGTTAGGAGCCAGAAGGGTGTTAACTCATGTCATTTTTCTAGATGGATAATGCTCTCCTAGCTCTCTAAACTGACAATTTGATAATCTATCATTCAGCATAACGAATTATTAAAATACCATCTTTCCCCAACATGGTTTATAATTTAACTCATTGGATACGATAAGATTTTTGTAGGACATATTTTCAATAGACTCCAGTAGAGTCACAGTAAATCTTGATCTTGGTTTTCAACAAGTTGTGTGTATAGTAGTAGTCCCTGCAAGAAGAAGTACCGGTAGTTTTCTCTCGTCTTCAAGTTTCTTCAGACATCCGTCAAGGTGCATACACGGTAGAACAAAAATTTGAACTGGCATCAGAGTTGATTAACATTTGAGTCATTATTTTTTTGTTTAATGTTAGGTACAACATAGATCCTGGAAAACTTGCTTATATTTTGAAGCTGACCAATATTGACATCACTCCACATTCATATAGGTATATATGTAGTGACAGTAGTCAATATATATATATATAAAACTAACAAATATTGAAAAAGGAAGAAAAAAGGGGAGAACAAAATTAAATGTTAGGTTCAAACTGAATTTTTAAAAAGGAGGGTATAACTATAAAGAAGAGGAGAAAAAGAAGAAAAAGAAGGGGAAGAGGAGGAATAGGAAGAGGAGAAAGAAGAAGAAGTTGATGATGATGATGATGATGATGATAATGATAATGAGGATGAAGAACCGTAGAGAAGGAGAAGAAGAAAAAGTAGCAGGAGGAGAAGGAAGAAGAAGTAGAAGAAGTAGAAGAAAAAGAAGAAGACAGAAGGAGAAAGAAGAAAAAGCAGTATAATTATTAATTCTTGATACTATGATAGTGCAGTTTCTAACCTTTCTGCAATCCAGGTTGAAAACACGAGAGTGGAGACCAAAGTTTCTCTGCTGCCATTCTTGCACTGGTGGAATCTGCATATGATACACACCTTCCCAATAACCACCCAATATGCAACATTTTTCTCACTGCCGGTCTCGCTCGTCTTCAGTCAATAAAGTCTAAGTAAAGAGGATAAATAATGTTTTCTTTGCACACTGTACTATGTACTATGTAGACCTATATCACAACTCCTGATCCTGATGATGATCCTGTCATGGCAAACAGCTACAGTGTTTAGTCTACATTTGCATTTGATTTATTATTGTGATTTTGTGAAGAACATCAACAAGGTCCAGGGATTTTATGTCATAGCCAACCTTTGTTCGAAAATGATAATCGGTCAACTGCGTCCTTCTCCTTTAATACTTTCAGCTTCCTTGTACTGACCTCGGCCTCGTACATGCATGAGTGGAATCCAGTCAATATGTCATACACGTAGGAATCGCGTCATCTGATATCTGGTCAACGTCAACTTAGTTCATAACAAGACATGAAATGTAGTACATGGTACAATAATGTACAACTTCCCTGAACGATCGCGGTCACGCTTTGCATTTGGTGAAATTGAAATATAGAAAAATCTGGTGGTTTAATGCTATCAAGTCATCTCATCAGTTGTCAAATATTTTCGAACTCATTTTCAATAAATTACCTGCCGTGCGTATAAACATTTGTGTGCCGGGCCGAGTTCGTGCATGCTTTACCACATATATACGCATGCTTCACCACATATGCGCATGTCTACTATAACTGCCACGCCCATGTTGCCGCCCATACGCGACCACGCCACGCCCATTTACGACTTTGTTCCCGCCCAAGATGTTGCGTTTGTGCATGCATGGGCTCTACTTGTATGCAATGTTTCGACAAATGAGGAAAATGCCCTTACGTTGAATTGAACGAGTATATCAGTCTTTTTTTTTTGGGGGGGGGGCCTATAAAAAAACTAAAAAGTTAATATTTACATTAAGATCTAAAGGGATATGTAATTTTCATAGAGTGTTTTCTGACACTTTAGCAGGATAATGCGCACTGCACAGGGTTAGCAATAAAAACAGGGGGACTTTCATTTACCTTGTTTTTATTTGTTTCATTTTTATATATCCTCCATGTTTATTTATGTTTTCAACTTTTCTTCCCGCTGTCTCTCCCTATTCACAACTTTAAAGAGTTTGTCATCCATCTGTATATTCTGACGGTCATGCACATTCAATATAGGCCTATCTGATAAATTTGGGAGGACGGAGAAATGAGGAGGAGGAGGAGGAGGAGGAAGAGGGGGAGGGGAGAGAGAGAGAGAGAGAGAGAGAGAGAGAGAAGAAGATCTGAAGATCGACTCTCTGGCTTTTTGAGTGGGAAAAAAAGAGAAAAGGGAAAAATTAAAAGATCGGGGAGAAAAGGGCACGAAGCGGAAATTGGTGCTTCAAATAGTTTTAAATGGTTATCATGAACATATTCAGTCAACTGGACTGTTTCTGGGGCACGCTCAGCCCCAAGAAAGTTTGTATTAAACAACACCCCAAAAAAGCCCTCTCTATGTGATAAAGTTGAATACGTTATGACAGATGACAGTCGTACCAACCTCAAAATTAATGGCGGTAATCCTAAATGTCTTAAAAGGCTGGTCGATTGGAGACAGCCCCATATGCTATAATCAGGTCCTATTGTGATGGAGAGGACGATAAATGGGGTTTCGTCCATATTTTGTTGTAAATAATTTGCTTTATCGGGATGAATAAATCGATTTGAATGATTTTCTTAAATTTAATATACAGGAGTGGAAATCCAATTTAGTTTTTTGGGGGGAGGGGAGTAATATTAGGAATTACTTCGTACGGTAGTGGAATTCACATTGAAAAGAATGAAATCCATTCTCAAAAGAGAACTAATTCACAACTGTGGAGTTGATTTCACGATGATTTGGAATGGATTCAAATCCAAGGAAAGTTATTCCTAATAATGATGATTCATAGAACTAGTGGATGTTCAAAATATCAGTAGGAATGCATACGGGTATATATTGTATAACCTTTTTTTATAACCTTTATCGTTAGATGTTATAGATCAACTCAAATGTCATACCACATAATTATAATTATGCCGAATAAGCTCAGACTAATATCATAATTATATAGCTATATAGTAAATGATGTAGGTTTTGTTTTTTTCCTATGCCTAATAAACCAAACTTAAATTTGTTCGCTATCAGGCCTAACAATTATAATTGCATTCAAGGCAACTTGCTTTGCTGTTTATAGTAAACCAGCCAAGGCGTGATTTATTTTTGATACTTTGGACGCCATTTTGGGGGTCATACATGGCATCCATGCTAAAACTCTTGCAAAAACACCAAGGAATAAGATAGGGGTGGATGCCACGTGCATTTTTCACTTTAAAAAATGTCATGCACTTTTGGCTCAAAAATTTAAAGTATGTCAAAATTCATGATTTTAAATTTGTTGACCAAATATGTATTATCTGATAAGGAGCTTTCGATTGGTATAATTTTTATTATGAGTTTGACGTAATAAAACTGTTTAATATTTTTTTGAATTTTGGATATTCACACATTATGTATGGCGAAATGAAACATAAAAGTATGATTTACTAAGGATAGTGGCTTATAAAAACTAATTATATTTCAAAGGTTTTTACACACAATAAATCTGTCTATTGAAACAATTCTTCCCGATTTAACATGTAATAATCTATATGCTGTCATGCTACACACAGGAAAAAAATGATCGATAATGAGATGGATGAGTCATTTTATGTTATCCCAAATGAATTGATGTCTCTTTACAGGATGCTCTTTTGAGTGGAAAACATTATTATATATACATCTATAAAATTCTATACAATGTACATGTACCGTATATGGCAATTCTCACAGGTATAAAAGCAGTATTAGGGCACATTCTTAAATGCAGTTGTTTTGTTAGTTAGGAGCCCTAGCTATCAGAATGTGTTTTTTTTTGCACTAAAGTTGGTGGTGGGTGTGCCCACTAAAGCCATTACCTTAGTAACGGATCAAGAAAATTCGAATTTTTGAAAATGTCACGTATTTGTAATTTATAAAGTTAAAAACATATTGTAAGCATGTCATGTATTTTAAAGCTTCTCACTCGATTACAACCCAAATGCGAGTTATTGCACGTGTCGGTCATGTTTGAAACTAGCTGTTGCTATGGAAATAGTGAGAAAAATTGATGTTTCTCTTTAAGAAATGAAAATAAATTTAAAAAAAAAAAAACACAAAACAAATGTTTAAAAAAAGTTAAATAAATGTATGCATAATTGTAAAGTATGATTTTCTGTTCCCTAGGACCCCCAGGTATCATAATATGTCTGTTTGCCATTACGTAGGTGATGGACGTGACCACTGGGCAGTAACATGGTAACATATCAATCAATATTGGAATTTTAGAAATACTATATTATTGTTTTTCAACTACATACTTACCAACAAAATGGTAAGCGTATTATAATTTTAGCTGCCTCATTGATTTGAGTTATTTGAAGTAAAGTCATGTTTTTGTTTAAATGGTCCTTGCCATGGAAACAAAATGTTAATAAAGATGATAACTATGAACCCCCAAAAAAAAAACTAATCTATTCAAAATATAAAACAAGCAGAATAACAAACAATATAAAATGATACATTTATGTTATCTAGTACCCTCGGTAATCAGAATCTGCTCGTTTTGCCATAAAGTTGGTGGTAGATTAGTCCAAAATCTGGCCGATTTAATTCTTTAATAATCTCCACCGGTGCAATCTCCCCCTATACTTGTTGCCATCCGAAGATGACACTATCCCCGAATTTATACACCCGGCGAAAAAATCTGGCGTACGAGTTCGTTGATAACGCCATCTTCGGTGGCTTGCAGCAAATGTAGGGAATAGATATGAAATAAGAACCGTGGTAGATGTGAACATCATGACCCTTAGTCCCTTACCAATTTGAATTTTTATAAATACATGTACCCCGTATTTGTAATTGAACAACATAAAAACCAATGTAAGAATCTGAGACTATATGTAATTTGAGCTTCAATCTAATCTGGGCCATTTGAGGTCATGATAAGGTTTGAACAAAAAATGTTGTTAGTACAGTGTAGTGAAACGATATTATTGAGAAATTGAAATTTGTGAAGAAAAAAAATACTTGTGTTATTAATTAATATGTTTTTCTTCTTCAAATAGCAGTGTCTGCGTACACGAATTTTTAACTCTCTACTTGATTCAAATCCAGATCCAGAAAATCTTTTTCCAAGTAATAGAAAGAGTAATTGTTACTCGATTCATTCAATATTTTTACGCAGTAAACGGTTCATATATGTTTGTTTATAGCCCTCGGATAGAAGAATCGTACTATATCAGAGTTGGGGGGAGGTGGGGGCACAGTGCTCCCACACTTTTTCAAGTACCCCTAAAGTGCTTCTTTTTTACATAGGAAAAGTGCCCTTTTACCACCTTTGATAAGTGCCCCCTTTTTTCTTTCTAATAAGTGCCCTTTTTCCTTCTTATAAAATATGCCCTTTTTCTTTTTTAATAAGAGCCCTTTCCCCTTCTCATAAATGCCCCTTCTCACACCTCTGATAAATGCCTCTATTAAAATATGATAGGTGCTCCTTTCCTTCGACAAGTGCCCATTTTCCTTTGTAATATTCATCTCAGGTAAGTGCCCCTTTTTAAGGTACAAGAAGTGCCTCTTACCGCATCTGATAAGTGCCCCTTCACCTCATATAATTGCCTCTTTTCAAATCTGAGAGGTGCCCCTTATATTTAGACAAGTGCCTCTTTTCCTTAGTATGCCCCCTTCTCATTCTTAACAGTGCCCCTTCTCATCTCCGGTGAGTGCCTTTATTCAAATTTGTGAGGTTCCCTCTTTAACTTTGAAATAAGGGCCCCTTTTCATTTCTGATAATTGTCCCCTTTCCTTTGTAATAAGTACCCCTTTCCCCTTCTCATAAGAGCCCCTTTTTCATCTCTGGTGAGTGTCCCTTATTTGGTGCGAAAAGTGCCCCATTTCCACCTCAGATAATTTCCCTTTTTACTTTGAAACGTGCTCCTTTTCTTTTCTAATAAGTGTCCTTTTCCCTTTGGATAAATGCACCCTTTTCCTTTCACCATAAAATGTACTCCTAATTAAAATTAAACCTACTAAGAGTAACCTTATCTTTAATTTCACCCAAAGAAGTTGATATAAATTTGTTTCTTATTAAAGATCTTTTCATTCTTTCATGATAAGATTGTGCCTAAAACCCTATCACGGTCGTTTTTTTTCCTCTGTATAAGATGCAATTTTTCGCACTGCGACCTCACAAATCTTTTTTTTGCTCGCTCGCAAATGAATATTCAGACCATTACACCCAACTGTAAATTATGATGCTTAAGCAGTATCTTGGACCATGTAGAGCCCTTTTTTGTCGGTGCCCCCCACTTTGAAAAACGCTCCGTCGCCCCTGACCTTAGTTAATAAGATATATTCTACGTTCAAATAATAATTGTGGTGGCTTCTTGTACAGCGCTCAGGTCAGTCGCGCCGTGACGCTCTTGGCGCTCCAACATTAATATACATCGGTCCCAGCGGAGCTTTCTCAAAATGTAGCGATGTGGTGCTCTAACCTATCGGGTAACCATTTATACCTGGATGGAGAGTGTAAAACATGGATTGCCAATGACGTTTGTACCTGGGATTCGAACCCTCAACCTTTCCATTTGGAGTCAAGTGAATGAAACGTTATATATACCACGGCACCTCCACTGAATCAGTCTGTTGTTCATCCTGACAAGCAACTTTTGATTTTGTTTTTCCTCATCCACACACTAATTTACTAATTTGTTTCCTTTTTTGTCACTTACTTCTTTGTTTGTTTGTATGTTTAAAGGCTGACGAGGCCACCTGGCTAATAAGACTGAAATAATAAACTAGTGGAGCAAATTATAATGTTGAGTTTCTGGTCGTGCACATGAATTATGCAATCAACATACGACTTTTCTTGAATGAATGATTATTTTGAAAATAGGGATAAGTATGTACCATATGGTCTTTCATATGGTATTAAAAACAAATCTCAAACATGCCAAGTATTGCTGAAAATTACAAACAATGACAGGTACGATACACAGATTTGGGGATATAAAACTATTGTTATTCATAACTAAATGACATTTGTATGCACGTCATATTCGAAATATGAAAGCATTTCAAGAGAAATAGTTTTCATATTACACTACAATCTACAATCCGAAAAAGAAAGAGAAAGACATTTAAAACCGTTACTACAGAAGATCAAAAGTTAATTCAAATGCAAAAACAATATATATACATTTAAGGAGACTGTTGAAAATGACAAAGCTCAATATTACACCATGACTCGCTGTTTTGTACAATACAAACATGAGGATTTAGTTGAATCAAGAATTGATTGATTGATTGATTGATTTGTATTCGCCAAGCCTCCAACATACAACAATATAAAATAATAACAGATCAAAATTAAGTCAGCTTGAACGGGATAACCAACGAAAGCTCGAGAGCTTATTTCCAGTGGGGTCCCCGACATATATGTACAAAATTAGTAAGTTGAAATCATATTATTTACAGACAGATGAGGAAAAAAAACGTATTAAAGATATAAGTGATGATAATAATAATAACAATATTAAACTGATAATGATAGAAATGATAATAAGTACGAGAAGAATAAGAAGGTAAAGAAAAGAAGAAGAAGAAGAAGAAGAAGAAGAAGAAGAAGAAGAAGAAGAAGAAGAAGAAGAAGAAGAAGAAGAAGAAGAAGAAGAAGAAGAAGAAGAAGAAGAAGAAGAAGAAGAAGAAGAAGAAGAACGAGGAGGAGGAGGAGTAGGAGAAAGAAGAGGAAAATAATGATGAATATGTTGAATTTCTATAACGTACAAAAACATATAAGTATATACAAAATTAAAAAGTATGAACCGGCAGAGAAAAGAAAAGTGTTCTGTATTTAGGCTATTTCAATCATCATAACATGTCATTCGCTTCTCTCCTCTGACTCTCAGGTGATAGATATTCCTTTAATTTCCTCTTAAAATGAGTAAAGTTTTCTATTTCGTTTATATCATTAGGAAGGGAATTCCAATGATTTATGGAAATGTAATACAACGAATATCCAATATACGGTACCTACTCTTTCTGGTAAGTTAAAGTTGAATCGGCTATTTCTTGTATTATAATCATGTAAGTCAGTAACAAGATCGAAGTTGGATCGAATATAATGATTCGACCTAGTATGAAATATTTTATGCACGTGATGCAATACGAGTTGTTTTGATCTTTGGTTGACTTCAAGAAAACCAGCTTTAGAAAGTTTGCTGTAGCCAACATGAGTTCATGGACCAGAACAGTTGATGAATCTCACCATTTTGTTCTGTATAATTTTCAACTTCTTTTGATCTGACTTGTTATGTTACTATATCATGCAGGGTATAAAATTAGAAGATTGGTTGACAGTCAAAAAAAAAAAACTTTAGTAAAAAACAAAAGTACATCGATACATTCTTTAAAAGCTTCCGTGATTTTGTCACTGAATGAAAAGTTACGTACTGGAACTTGTAGAGTGGTTTGTTTGTCGATTTTGAAATAACAAACAAATCACTTCTTACTGAGCATTGCGTTTTTATGAAATGAATATGTTCAGCATGTTCACTCGTGAGAATTTTGCGGTACATAGGATAACCCAAGCTTTATATAACAGCATGCATGACGCTCATATTTCTACACACAAAAATTGACATAATTTACTCGCCTTTTGCTAATATAAAACGACGATGGAAAGCATATTTTTATTCCTTCTAATTAAATTTTGGCATAATAATTTAATGCCCTATGTTAAAAAATGAAAACTTCTATACCAGTGCAATATTTTATTAGTTATGAAGAGTTTGACCATGTTTATTTATACTTTGAATCTGTATAATCTGGTATAGAACACCTTTTTTTTTAATTGTTTAAATATTAAGAAGGAAATCCCCATTTTTTTAAATTTCAGAAATGTTATGAGCACAAATGAAAATACAATACAGGTATATCAAAATTTGAAGAAAATGAATGCCAAATCTATTTCAAAATTACGCTTACTTGTTATTTGATACATGTTACAATGATGTTTTCCGGTCTCTCGGATCGCCAGTAACTAAAATCCTATCAGGTTTACCTACAGATATTTATTTAATGTTGATATGGAGTAATACTGCCTTATTTCGCTTGACATAACATTTAAATATCGCCCCTCTCTTGTGGCGTGGAGGCTTACAAATGATTTTTCACGTCTCGGATGGTGTCTATTAGATAGTCTGGGGTCTATTAGTAGTTGGGTAATCAGACGGCTCCAACAGGGAAATGGTGTTTACATTTTTTAAAGGCGGATTCCTAAGTAAAATTTGCTGCTGGAAGCGATGGCACCGACTGATATTTTTAAAATAAAATGTGCCCCAAATGCCCGATTTTAATGTTTCAGTGGCCCATCATTGATTCTATGCATTTCAGAATATATTTTCCTGAGAATGTTCGTTTTGGTGTAAAAAAAAAAAAGGAGAAAAAACCTTCTACATGTATGAACCATATAATAATAATAAATTTGGATTTATATAGCGCTTAATACGAAATACCGTCTCTATTTAAAGCGCTTATTAGTGGAATAGGCTTTTACTAGTTTTATGAATACGGTCCATTGTCTCTAGTTAATAGGTACACATAAGGCCCCAACATGGAAATAGTGTTCACCTTTCTTGTAATGCGGTAAGGTAAAATTTGATGGTGAAAAACGAGCGCACCTATAAAGTGTCCATAGAGTCCAAAACTTAATGTTTTATATAGGGGCCCACCATTGCTTTTTTTTTTGCTTTTCAAAACAAGTATTTTGGCTGAAAATGTTCGTTTGGTTTAAAATAAAAAACAATACAATGACATAGAGTATAGATTAAAACCTACAGAAGACCTCAGGGGGCCTGAAGTTGCTCAAAAAGGGCCCAAAAGAATCAGTTTCTCTAGACAGTCAAGGAGACTACTTTAAACTATTTTCTGGGGTAATAGGAGCATATTATATCTCTATTTCGGTATTAAAATACAATGACACATTGAGGGCATGAGGCTTTGATAGCCAAATAAATTATGTCGCATGTACCTAATATGTTATTTTAAGGGCACAACAGTACTGTAACATATGTGATTCAAGAAACTATAGTTATATGATATATATTATGTATAAAAACATTTGTAAGTGTTATACTAAAGGTACACACTTGTTAATTTAATCACTATTATATCATTTTGTGGTACCTGAGCCTCCTGAGGGACCAAGCAAGGACCCAACAGGAAATGCGTGAAAAATCATGTATTTTACTGACTAAAATATTAAAACATATGTTATATGTTGTGCTGAGCCCATTGATCTATTCGTGGATAATAAATTATACACAGCGGGCACCTACCTATTCCATCACAATGCTTAAGGTCAATTTTCTTGATTAAGTCGTATGGGCCCACCGAATGGCTCTTTGTCTTGCTTGGATAATATAGTAATCATTAACAATATTCCACGTTTTCATTTAACTCATTATCAAGGAAGTACGTTATAAAATACCTAATTTCGCAATTCCAGCTTTCCAGGAGAAATTGAAAACTCCTTATCAGATAATACATATTTGGTTTTTAAAAAAAATCAAAAAATAAAGATTTTTGACATTCTTTCAAATTTCGAACAAAGAATGACATTTTTCAGTTTAATGAAATCCGCGTGGCATCCACCCCTCTCTTATTACAAGTATATTTTGCAAGAGTTTTAGCATGGATGCTATGCATTACACCAAAAAAGACACGGAATCTTTTTTAGAGCCCTTTTTTGTGTTTGGTGGTATACTATTAGGTTTTCTTTAAGGAGCGGCGGAGCGTCTAAAATTGTGTGGGGGCGCCAACAAAAGGGGGCAACTACAAGGGGAATCCTCAGAGCGAAAATATACAATTTGTAGACATTGGCATATACCCCTACATTGTGATTACATTATCAGGAATGATTTTAATGTTTGTTTCTCTCTTTACATGGTGCAAGATACTGCTCACGTATTCTACTTGCAGCTGTGTTAGACCATGGGCCATTGGACCCACCTCTGGTAACTACCCAATTTTTTGTCTGAGAGGAGATAAAAACTCATAGAATAGGAATTCATAACTCGGAGTGTGATGGTCTGAATATCCAGTGGCGAGCGAGCAAACTTTTTTATCATCTGTGAGGTCGCATTGCCAAAATTACGTCTTATACAGAGGAAAAAACAATCCCGATGGGGTTTTAAGCATAATCTCATCATAAAAGACTGAAAAGACCTTTGATAAGTTCGTTAATTTTATTAACTATATTTGGGGAAATCAAATAAAAAGTTGACCTTTGTCGCTTTAAATTATTATAGGCGCGCATTGTTATGGAGAAAGAAAAAGCACTTATCAGAAGGTAAAAGGACGCTAACATTAGAAAAGAAAAGGAGCACGTGTCAAAGTAAAAAGGGCAATTTTCAGAGGTGAAGAGGTGCATTTCTCGCACCTGAAAAGGGCACTCACCAGAGAAGAAAACAGACACTAATTATGAGAATGGAAAAAGGAGCATATATTATAATGGAAAAGGGTCATTTTTCGAAGGAAAGGGGGATAGGGCTCTTATTAAAAAGGAAAAGGGGCATTTATCAGAAGGAAAAAGGGCACGTATCAGAAGGGAAAGGGGCACATATCAAAATAAAAGGGGCACTTATCAGAGGTGAAAAGGGGCACTCATCAGAGATGAAAAGGGGCACTTATCAGAAGGGGAAGGGGCACTTTTCAAAGTAAAACGGGCACCTCTCATATTTGAATAGGGGCAACTATCAGGGGTGAAAAGGGCACTTATCAGAGGTGAAATGAGGCACTTGTGAGATTTGAAAATGGACACTTGTCGAAGGAAAAGGGGCACCTATCAGATTTTAATAGCTTCGGGCATTTATCAGATTTGAAAATGGGTATTTGTGAGACGTGAAAGGGGCTCTTATTAAAAAAGAATAGGGGCACTTATCACAAGGGAAAGGGGCACTTATTAGAAGGGGAAGGGACAATTCTTACAAAGGTAAAGGGGTACTTGTCAAAGTAAAAGGGGCACCTCTTAGATTTGAATAGGGGCAATTATCATAGGTAAAGGGGGCACTTATCACAGGTCGGGTAAGGGGTACTGATATGAATGTGAAACGAGCACCTATTGGAAAGAAAAAGAGGCACTTATCTGAAGTAAAAGGGGGCACTTTTCCTACGTAAAAAGGGGAACTTTGGGGATACTTGAAAAAGCCTCGGGGAGCGCCGCTTCTGGTTTTCTCTAAAATCTTATCCCCTCATTACATTTCCTATAAGGGAAAAATCAAAACAACACATCGTCAAAATTGTTACATGTACTACAGGTAATTTCATTCCCAATCTTTAGCACTTAATTGATTTCGTGGTATAGCGCCATCATTACTACACCTGTTTGCTTGTTGCCTGAATGATTAATGTTAAATGTTAGAATGTGAAATGTTGAGGCTTCCAAAACTGGAACTTGATATGAGCTCAGGGACAAGTGTTCACTCTGTTGAGAACATTAAAACATTGCAGGATAACTTTTAAGAATGGTCAGCGACATTTGACCGGAGGGGTGACGCTATGAAGCGGAAGAGCCCATACGTCAAATAGTTCGATGCTCGATTCGCGCGCTGAGTTACCATTCGGCAATGTCGAGGTCAAGTGTTCGCCACACCACTGGCCGAAGGTCTTTGTATCCCTCCTCTGAATTTGTAGTTCGTCATAATAACTTTGGACAATCAAACTTGTGCTGCGATGAAACTCTCGGTGTAGTGGACACCACAAGAGCATGGAAAAATTACGTTTTTAAATCGGGAAAACAGCCTTTATGGCGATGCAACGTTGTCGTCGACAACCGTGGATTATATTCCTGTGCAGTGTGATTTTAGGAGGTGAGATTTTGCCGTTGTTTTGGTTGGTTGCACTGTGCGTTACGTGTGCGGACAGTTTGTTTGGTTGATGCAAGGCCGAGGTTTCGGTGATCATAATGGCGTGCATTGCATTGGTCGTGTTGTGAAGGGCTCGAAATCAAGGACGGACATGTCCATACACACGATATATGTGCATGTGCGTTGTACTTGTAGAAAATATCAAACATCATGGGCCCAGGACAGGCAAAATTAGCGTGTTATAAAACATATTCGATGATGAAAATGACAGAGTGTGAATTTTTAATGTATGAACTTGTGACTGCTGTGTAATTGAAATTACTACTAGACCTACTACTAGATCTAGACCCTGGCTTATGTTATAATTTATTTTAATTAGCATGTGTAAATAGTCTAGATGATTAAATCTAGATCTGACCAATTGCAATCAAACTCTGTTGAACTAGATCTAGATCGATCTAGAAATAGAATCTACATGTACTACCGTACGTAGGCTACTTATTCGTCTAAGTTAAAGTTAGATCTAGACAGAAATGAAAGTCTGGTTTGGGAAATTCTTTAATAAAACTTACATTTGTCAACCTTTCCCAGGCCCATACACATCTGTATCAAGGCGGTCAGTGGAGCCAGATGTAGTCTGACTCTCAGCGGAACAACCATTCACTGATTCAGACTTGAGAGACTGTTGACCGAAAGCTTCAGTCCTTGATATCGACGGTTCCGCTGAGATTACATCTGGCTTCTCTGACCGCCTCTATATATAGACTGAAGTACGTCGTATAAGCCTTATCGCAAATAGCCATTGTCGCTGGGTGGCGCCCTCCGCGCAAAGGCCTCTGGGATAGAAAAGGGAGCAAACACGGACTCGGCTTTCAGGAAGCCGTACAACGCCATATGTTTTGTGTAGTATTACTCGAAGTCTAAGCTATTTTTAATCAAATTCACTGCTCTTTCAGCTGCAGTTTTTAACCGATTTGATACTCGTACCCAGAGCTATAGAAATAATCTTTGTTTTGTGGTACTTCACTGCAATTATGGCAGACGGAGCTCGTAGGTTTTTACAGTTTTCAGCCACTGAACTCAAGAAGTTTTTGAGGCCGGGATAGGCGCATACCAGTCAATGATGAAAAACACGCTGCATGAACTTGCTGAAAAGCCTACTGGGCAGAAAAGCTTGATTTGCAAGTAAAGCCTTCTGATGAGAGAGCTTGTTTTTTAAGAAAGGTAGTCTCAGAAATCAACAATATTCATAATTTAAATCTCCATTAATTCCGAAAATGAATTGAAAGTTTGTTATCTTGTATGAAGCATTACAATCATGTCCTTATTTTTATGATCTGTAAATTTGTTTACATAATACTGATTGCTTCTCAAATATGTATGAGAAAGAGAGTAAATGTTCAATATAAGACAACTATCTTTCATGGCCTTGTATCTATTCATTTCCGTTGTGTATGGACAATTTTGTAATTTATGGAAGAGATATAAAAGGAGAAAATATCTTGATTACTCAATAGCGATTCCAAAATTTAATAAAGCTATCGCAATGAGTGACGATTCAGAGAAAAAATAAAATTGATTCAGATATACAACTTGTTTAGTGATGAATAGTAGAGAGAGGGAAGAGATGTACGTGTTGAGCTAATTAAAGTATAGAGGAGTAAAGAGATGTACTTGTTGAGAAAAGTATAAAACGGGAGTGAAGAGATGTACTTGTTGAGAAAAGTATATAGGAGTGAAGAGATGTATGTGTTGAGAAGAGTATAGAGGAGTGAAGAGATGTACTTGTTGCATGAGAAAAGTATAGAAGAGAGGAGGAAGAGATGTAAGTGCCAAGAAAACTTATGGGAATGCCACAGCTCACCCCCCACCTCATCCACTAATTTGGCTATATACAACATTGCTATAGCTGGGTATCTCAATTACCGGTAGGCCTATGTTATTCATCTATTACACAACTTTTTATATCTGTAATAATACTTAATCACATAATCACATTCTCTTTCACATGTTTATCCTCCATCTCATACTGCTTGTAATGTAGCATTTTTTCCTTCTATTCTTTTTTTATTTTGCAAGCTCTCCTTTCGCATTCTTCAGACATTCGCACTTGTGTAAATGACTCATTCTCTTATCTTTTCCATTTCTGCAAATCTCAAATCTAAATAAAAAGACACACAAGAAATGTAGGTGCACATGTATTTGGATGTCTTCGCTATGATACAAATATTAAAGGATTGAAAAACGTGAGATTGGCTACCCGATTCGGAGAGCAGAACTCTCAAAATCAAAGTAGTTCCGGCCGGGATCTGTGCACTTGTGAAACCTTAGGTTGCCTAAATCATGATGGTCCTTCACAACATATCTATGGGGAGAAGAAAAAGAAGACACAAATTAGATCAATGATCATCTGAATCATCATGTATATGATTTAAAATTGTCAATTGAAATAATTTTCTCATTTTCGTTCGATCAACCAAGTTTTGCAGAAAACTTCAATAAAAATTATAGCAACATGTTTCCCTAATTCTGAATTCCAGACAAAAATTTTGATGATTGATTTGAATGTATTGATAAGGCAATTCTCTTTCAAAAATGGAAAATCACAGGGGCAATCAAATAAATTAAGCCAGGTAGATGAAAAGCATTATTAAAGAATTGCAAAGTCAGCTTTAGCGCCTGTTGTTGGAAACAACGCCGTAGCTGTCCCGGCATGTTGGTAGGGAACACAAGGAATTATACATGCATGGGTTTTATGGACAGCTATCATCTCGAGCATTTATAGCTGTCATTGTTTTGGTTTAGGCAGGGAGGTGGGAGTTACACCTCCCTGGTTTAGGGCATGGTGTCATAGTGATGGGTGTGAAAATGGCAAATGTGTGTGATGTTTGTATATCAAGCTTGTGAGTCCACTTTCTGCATTCAATTCAACTACTCCAAAAGAGGGCTGTGTTCTAATTCATGAACTTCTAAAACACAGTTGATAATTCCTCATAGAGGATGATTAGATTTTAAAGATAAAGACCAGTTCTGGTTATGCGATTGCATTGTGAAAGAAACGTTGTGGAATCGATCAGAAATGGTTGATAATCTAGCATATGAGTATTGGTATGTACTGCAAGGTTCTGGAATCATCAAAATGATAAGAAATTTGGCCCAGTCTTGGTAAAGTTACAAGCACTGTACACAGAAAGATGTATATGGGACTACGCGACCACGTGCGCGATATCTATTTAGTCCCAATAGATATAATAATTTACCAAATATATCAATTAGTAAGCGGTTTCCCGGCAAAATTTGTATCATCACATATTAGTTAAAACATATTCTTTCACATGACTGGTAATGAGAGCTTCCATTTCATTTTTTGAGAGAGGCGTTTCCAAAACTGGTTTTTACCTTTAAACTATCTTATTCTCATCATGTTAATGATTTTCAGAGGAATTCTGTACATTTTATGAGAATTAGGATTTAACTTGGAGGGTATTAAAAAGAAAACTTCAAATTAATGCTGATACAGAACTATTTAATATTTGATACATGTTAATGTTGTAATTTTTCATTATTTCAATCATGAAATTACTCTCCACCACCCAGTAGATATGAAATGATAAAGAAATCAAAATTAAGTTGCCTACCGTCGTAAGCATATATAGAAACATACAACTAGAATGTTGTCATGTTGACAGTTGCTATAAGAAATAAAAATAGAGCAGCAGTTATGGGGAACATTGAGCAATCTTATGTGATTTAGGGAGTTTTCATCACTATTAGCTTTTTTGGGTTATTATTGTAAACACTCTTGGCCTACCAATCATAGAAATAACAAACTAGTTTAATCAATAAGTCATTTGTGTTGTTTACAGGAAGTATTTTAACATCTGTGTTTCATGGAAAACTCTTTCCCCCTATTTAATGGATTTCCGGTAGAATATTTAATGCAAAGTACCATTTTTTACCGTGATTGAACCATTTTTTACAATTTCAAAACTCTTATTCAAAAGTGTTTCAGAAAGTGACATCAATTTGTATCCATCCAATGAATTACTTGATTGTTCCCCACTCAATGTAGTCCACTGTTGGTTTATTTTAGCTAGTTTTTCAAAGCACATGGAATTCTGTCTTGTCGATACACACTGTACAAAAATGCTCTGCTAATCATACACACATCACACACACAAATGGCAGGGCCAAGGCACTGACATGTGTAAACATATTACTGCGTTGAATGCCCCATTCACATAATGTGATCCCTGGCCTTCATTCATGGATGCATGAGTCATGGCTATATGTGTAGTATGGGAGTGTGTGTGTGCTAAAAAAGATCCTCAGTGTGTATGTGTGCGTGCTTTGTGTGATAACATGCATGACTATGGGAATGTGCACTGTATGTGTGTGCAAGCCTGAAAGGGCATCAACATATTTTTACTACAATGTTTTGATCTTGCAAGGCCTAGGATTACATACATTGTGTTTAGTCAACCAATGTAACATTTCTGAATGATGAACATGAGTGTATGCACTTGCATTTTGTTCTTAAGTTAAAGCTAATCTTGAGCTCTGGTCTGGGCATCATATGTCAAGAGAACATGGCTATAATTCATTCTGGATTGTTTATCCTGCAGTAGGTTGATTGTTTGAACCAGTAAAATAAAAACAAACCTCACAAAAACTTGCTGGTAATCACCTTCAATAAAAACCACAATTGTCATTTGCACATAGTGACATGTGTTAAGCACATGGTGTGGGGCCTACTTACATGTACATGTACCTTGATTTCCTTATCTTTCTATGCTCATTACTCAGCCCCTATACATTTTCTATCAAAATCATTCGGCACAGTACATGTATGTCATTTATCTTGAATATTCAGTGTAAGGTTTGTTGGATTCTGTGAGAATTTATTTTCTATCATTACCAGAACTCAAGCTTATCTTTAATTGGTAAAATTAATTACCGTATAGGCCGCACCCCGGATTTTTGACATTTCGTAGACAAAAAAAAAAAAAAAAAACACGGAAGGAAAAAAAATGGGGAAAGGTGCAGCACTACAAGACCAAACAAAATCATCATTATTTTCTTGTAGAAAAATATTTTTTCTACAAACTGATACCAAATTCATCAATATTCTTACAAAATTTAAAGGAAAAAACTACATGTAAGTTTAAAGTTGTATTTACCTCAAAATGATCGTAATTTAGCAAATCTTCGTCGATTTTGAAGCTAGTACTGTATCGCAGGCAGTTTTGGTATCCGATATATACCCCTACCTACCACAATGCAATGCGAAATTGCCTGAAATGGATCTGAAGAAAATAGACCTCATGCAGAAATCTGATGCGCTGTTGCGTTGCCGGTAGCTCCGTTGGGGTCCCAGAGCTACCAAGTGTCACGCATTATGTGTGACAGTCACGCATCGGCGTCTGAAAACGCTCTCACGCATGCCAGCCATTTTTGTCATGTATCAGGGCCAGACTGGGGGAAAAAAAAAAGGTAGTAATTGCTAGACTACGTACTGGCCGACTGCCTCAAAGCCTCAGCTAGCTCCTCGCAGGGTTTGTGTACGTATATCGCATGCACGTAGCATGCAGGCTGGCTATCACGTTGCGTCAAGCACGCGCGCGATTACGAAATGTACACTATACGCTACACATGTACGTACGCTTATTGTACGCTATACGTTATGCCCTTGCGCGCCGAGTCATGAAAATGTCACGCATAGCTGATCTTTGAACTTGGCATCTCTGCGGTCCCTACATAAGCAATGCGATGGCACAAAGATTGATCTAGTTCTACTGGTAGTTTTTGTTTGAAAAATAAGTTATGAAGTTAATTCACGAGATTGACAAAACTTCATGTCAACAATGCAACACAAAAGTGTCGGTAAGATGTGTGGAGTTATTCTAGAAATGTCCTGTACCAATGTACATTAACTGGTATAGTCATTGTAGTCCCATATGTACGCATATATGTGCTGTTTTGACCGCCGATTCAGGGTTCGAGGTGACCTGATTTTGACTGTTGTTGCGCATAGGCTGCACCCAGACTTTTTGATATTTTCTCTACCGAAAATACTGCAACCTTTACGCCGGCAAAAACAGTATGTTTCTGTTTTTGTTATACATGAACTGTATATATATTTTTTTAAAGCTTTACAAGTTTAGTGGAGCACAGTTTTACTCCCACCTCCTCAAATTAAGGACATCGATGAACGGCTGCTAAATATTTTTTTTGTTTTAAAAACGGATGTCGTGGGGGATTATTGATGTCTTGATGATGAAAATGACGATGATTTCCAGCGTTTACATGGTGCTATATTTCTGTTTAAAAAAAACAAACATTAGAAGGTGCAGACTCTTTCAGATGACTTCTACTATAAAGCTCAAATAGAATTTGCCCAAATGAAAAAGATATCAACCTAAATAAATAATGGAGAAGCTACAAAATGTTGTCTTTTGCATTCTTCCGTTTGCAATAGCATGGGCCCTCTTCCTTCCTGAGGCCTAAATCTTTGCCTTTGATTAATCAAATTACATCTAATTTCTGCAATTTCTCCCAAAATTCTTGGAAACAGAAGATGTCATGCCATTTCCTCCTTAAACTAACTAAAGCTATTTCCTGAATGATTTTATTTCTCCCTGAATGCTAACCATCTTTGATTAAGATACAGTTTTGTAGTGTCTGTGCTGAACTGTGACTGCTATGTTAGGGCCCATTTATTCTAGACTTCTAGGCTTAAAAAAAAAATTAAAAATGCACACTTAAAACTGAAATTTATGGCATTGTATATGATGAAGTAGAAGAACCTAAATAATATATTATACAGGTGTAGTGCTATCTGCATTATACATTTATTCTAACAACTACTATAAAACCAAGAACTGTTAAGACATTAAATTTTCACAAATTTTAAGTGACGGCTGTTTTGTGGTGTTAATCACATCAATTTTGACCCAGTTCTCACTCACTTTGAAAGTGGTCTTAGTTAGACCGCTCCAGAGGAACGGGTCTTGAGGAACAGTTTGCGAGCGTTCACACTCCGAGCAGTTTTTTATGGCTCAAACCGCTCCACGAGTCAAAGTGGTCTTGTTGCTATGACAGCTAAGTTCAGTGGGTCAATTTTTTTCGTGCGCGGAATACAAACCGTATGTACCGTACTACATGTTTCGCGCGAAACGTCACTAGCTCACTTCCGTTCACATTGCACGTTAGAGCGGTCCAAACCGCTCTTAATAAGACCCGTTCCTCAAGACCACCTCCTGAGGTGGTCTTCTGGAGCGATCCAGAAATCCACTTCCTGGACCACTTTGACCGTTCTCACTCACCTAAAAACCGCTCCTGAGGAACGGGTCTTAGTAAGACCGCTCCAACGAAGTGAATGAGAACGGGGTCTTTGACATGTGTGGTTACACATCATTTCCACCTTGAAAAAACACAATGTGGCTTCTATAGGATCATTTGCCTTTCAAGTCTTGCTTTATGTTTTTTTCAAACCACAAAGATATGCAATTGCTTTTGTGAATTTCTTGTTAAGTTCATGTGTTTCTGATTTTGATGAAAGGGTAATGGTGCTGTTGTTAATTCGCAATCGCTTGGTGACTTAGTCGCTTCCGGTCTATTTTGTGCGGCTGTAATGTGCCGTCCAGTCTGAAAAGGTTGCTCTGAAAAGGTTGCTCCGAAGGCACGATCGTGACTCTGTTCGCAGCATTTTGACATAGAACAATTACAAAATGATAGTTATGCAGTGGGATTCCCCAAGTTTTTCTTCGCGAACAATCATGGACTTTCAACAAAAAAATCCAAGGAAGTCATAGCAGCTGACAAGAGAGAAATATAGAAATAGCTTTCGGATACGTATATTGCGCAAACATAATACACCTGTATGTGTTCCGCACGGATGCACCATACACTGGCAGTAAGTAAGTCCTGGAAGAGGCTTGAAATTACATTGCTCGAGATACGCACATCTGGCAATTGGGGGTATTGGCGATAGCGAGAATTAAACATTCATATATAAACCTACTGATTTGACCACACAAAAAGGTGATTACAAGCACTCTATGAGGGCCCCAATCTCTTTTACCTGCAAGGAAGTAGGGTTGTCCTATTCCTTTTAATTAATTTATCTCATTATCCAGGCTGGGAATTGTCAGCTCTAATCTAATTAGCACAAAGGGGTGGATAAATTCCATATGTCACAACACCTTTTATTTAATCTTCAATCTTCTACCTGTGTGTCTTACTTTGTGTCACTTCTGGGCGGTGTATGAAAAAATAAAAGAATTTTGCAAACTACATTAGCTCATGTAGGTTCACATATGAGTCTACAAACTTCAAGTTTAGCTTATCATTAAGTTGGTTTTAATAGAAGAAAAAAAATGAGACAAAAACATTTCAGTGAAATCCTATTAAAATGAGAAAGTATTGAATTTATTAACGTTGTCATCAGTGAAACACAAAATACAAATTGGCAACACTGTGACGCATCTTGCAAGGTCCTCTTCAATATGCTCTGTACAGAAATTTAATATACTTTCATTTTCATACAGGGGTTGTATAAAACATATTTGCAATTATTATATTTAGGGTGCATGTATGTTTGAACATTTTATTTAAGGAAAATATATATTTCTGTTTCTTTTGTTTTTGTTTTTTGTAAAGAGCAAATAGGAGGGAACCTCGCAAGATATGTCACAAAGTTTCCAATTTTGCGTTTGATTGATCGCAACTTCAAAAATGTATAACTTTCTTATGTTTAATCGGATTTTGCTCAAACTTTCACTGAGCTGTTCTTCTCATTTTCTGCTTCTAATAAAACCAACTTAGTATCAGGGTGGACTTCTCCTTTGATTGTATCTTTGTAAATAACATTGATTTTTAGTTATCAGGAAGAGGGATTAGAGTTTATTTGTTGTTGGGTTTCATTAATTTCATAACATTAACAGGAGTGTGAACAGAGTCACAAACAAGCACACACAAAATAAAAACACACACACACATATACACACACATACACACACGTTTGTGAGTAGCCTACAATACATGTTATACACTCCCTCCTACTGTAGTTCTGACACCCTTCTATCCAGTGAGATCTGACAGCAAATGCTCTGGCCCACAAAGCCTATTGAAAGCCCTGTGAGTGTGAGTAAGTCGTTAGACCATGGGTATTGTAAGCAAGAAGAGGTTCCATTATTTGCCCAGTGCCAGTCTTCCCATCACAATTGAACTTGCTAATACCAAGGCAAACAGCACAATAGATCCTGTGGCCAGATAGGCTTGGCCTGTAATCTAATAAGAGATGATTACATCATATTACATAACACCCTGTGCATTGGGCCTGCATATTTATGAAGGGTATGCAGGTAACTAGAGGATGTACCATAAGCTCAAGCAGGGGATTGATAAGAATTCCTTCTTGGAAGGCCCTTTCAAAGGGCAATTTACTTACTCAAAAGGGGTACTCAGAAATAATCTATACACTGTCAATGGGAAGTAGGATCTAGACTGATTTGCATATTACTGTCCACAGTTAGATAGATAAGCCCACATCAATAAAGTTATTTTGAAGAAAAGGAAAGAAAGGAGAGAGGAAAGAAAAGGCTCTTCAATTTTATCCCATGAGCTGATCTATCAAAGCAAACAACAGATCTTCTGCTGAATCTAAGTTTTAAACTGTTGTACTGAAAATCATTAAATAAGGTTTACACTGTATGCCATTATTTGTATGGATACCTCTATTTAACGTTATACAGAGCCTTTGAAGTCTATTGGAAAAATGTAATTTTGTTGCAAAGTCAATGTGATGTAGCTTGTTATACCTATCAAAACTCTTTACTGAGATTATACATGTACATCTACTGTCTCTTCTCTGTGATATTTTCCCTACATGTATGAGTCAATTCAAACAAGAAATGCCTACAAATGCTCTCTTGATATTAAATACTACACTAAAATTAAATATGCCAAACAAATTTTTGTAGAAGTAGAAGTGATAAGCAATTCAAGCTAAAGGAAATCAAGCTACGTGTAGTACTATTTCAGACCCATGGTCATAATTTGAAATACTTATCATTTGTATGTTACATTCTTGTAGGAGTGTAAAGATTTATTTAAAAATAAAAGACTTTTAATGAAGCATTGTAAAGTGCATAGTTTGTACTGGAATCATTGCAACTCTTTGGTATTTAGTTTAATGCCAATTGTACTTTTATTTTTGTACATGACCAATAAGTTGAATTGAACTGAACTGAATTTGGTTAGCTTTGACAAATATTAATATAGCTGATATCATGTAGGCTGCATTTATTTCTGTTAGCCCCCTGAATGCCCTAGAATGTTGAACTGATGAACTCCTAATAAAACTGAATTCCTAATAAACTGAAATAACCTTTATTAGAATGTAACGTGTATTTTGTACAAAGACAGTCGGGAAGCTGGTTTATGAATCACTTCATTGATGATCGATTTTTTACCATAAAATCTCCAAAGACTCTTCAAATTCCATGTATGACAGTGAATCATAATTGTAATTAAAACTGCTGAGAGTCAGAAGGGTAGTAAATCATATACTTTTACACATCAGTAACATCCTAGCTTGCAGCAGAAGATATTTTCATCTGTGAACTCAGAAATGTCTAGGTAATATACTCTACCGCAATGGTAATCGCTAGCTAGGCAGGCTGTTTCCATCTTTGGAACTGTTCTGCCATGTTTGTGATATAGCATCCAGGTGGTGGAGAGACCTGCTGATTCATCTCTTCTTTCTTCACTAGGGATTACCTGTATGGGGCCCTTGTCTCACTAGCAGTGTGAACGCAATACATATGTTATGGAAATAAACTGAAATTGTATTAAGAAAATATACTATGTGAACGCAACATATACATGTCCCAATGGAAATAAATATACTGATTATATTGGTTCACATTTTAAGCTACCAGAAATTGTATTTTTTTTCTTCTTTTGCCCTCTACATGTAGTTTTTCTTGATCCTTGATTTTGTTTCCTCCCTGTACAAGTTATGATAACAACTGTCCTAAAAGACAAAAATCTGTGAATTTCTCTTTGTACATGTAGCTATAATAACATAATTAGTTTGTTTGTTTGTCTTTGTGGTGAAATAAAAGTGAGAGAATGACACAGTAGTTTTAAATAATCCAGATGCAAGAAGTGAGCAGAGTTTGTTTGTCACTCAGCAATAGAAGGAAGCTATCTGTTTTCATTGGGGTCATCCTCACTGGTGATGCATGCCAATTTTGAGGCTAATCCATGCCTCATCCTCCTTCTTCATAATCAGGAAGTCAGAACTTGCTCTGTCATGAGTACAACCAGAATTCAGCAATAACCATGGTCTATGGAATATGGTGCATTAGCATTCTCCTTTTTAAAACAAAAGATGATGGAATAGTAAAGACATTGGCAGCGTTTCATGAAACCATCATAATGACAAGTTCGCCGACACCCCACTGAAACGTGTGTATTCAGATTAATACATGTTTCAATGAGATGTCAGTGAACTTGTTCTTGGGATTGTTTTGTGGAACATTGCCTTAGTGTCTCTCTCTCTTTCTCTCTTCGAAAGAAAGAGAGAAAAAAGAAAAACCAATTGTATTCTTTTAATTTCAACCACAAAGCATATAGGCCTTTCCCTAGATTTATAAACTAGGAATGATGTATGTTGTGAAAAAGTTTATTCTTCAAATCAGATGTGTAGAAAGATGGATTTTGAGCTGCATAAGCATTGTTTATATTCTAAACAAAATATCCATGTAGGCCAGTGAATCATGTGAGAAATGGTGTGCCGTAAATATGCCATTAACTATAGTACATGTACCTGATTGTATTTTTAGTTTGTTTTACTGTTGAATTAAAGAATTGATAATTCATATGTATTTATTTATTGATTATGTAATGGTTCACATTTGTTAAACTATTTTGATATATTGATTTTCATATTCTATTGTCACTTTGAATATTTTTAAAAGTATCCATTCTGGTATTTTACAATATACTTTCTTTCTCTCCACTTTCTTCCCTTATTTTCTGCAGGCACAACTGTTTATAGTAACATTGTTATCAAGAAACCTCAAGATGTGATCGCGTTTCCGGAGGAGCCCCTGACATGGGATTGTCGGGTGGATACACGAGGCTACTATGGACCGTAGAGAGTATGGACCTTTGGCCATCATGTTATAAACACTACTCATAATGCACACAAGTATGTGCTAGAAAACGGGTCATTGTACATAGATAGCGTGGAGGCCCAGAAGGACACTGGGTCTTACAGGTGCTGTGTCAAAAATGTGACGGGGACTCTGTGCAGTCAGGAAGCACTTCTCCAAATTGCTGGTAAGTGTCTGTGTGGTGGTACTTGTTTCACTGCAGCTTATATAGCCAGGAAGATATCCTTTGAAAGATTGGAGAAGGAACATAGAATAGTGTTCTTCGAATTTCCTCAAAGTGATATCAATTGATGGTTGATAACCAAAAAAAAGGGGAAAATAGTTAGCATGTAAAATGGCTAGTTAATTTTGAAACAAATCACTTTGAATTATGTAGTATATGGTTCACAGGGCTCCAAAATGTAATTATACTGTATAAGATATTAATTCTTTTGATGTTTCTACATATACATTGTATGTGGGGATATCCAAGCTTAAAGATAAAGTTGAGTTCTGGTCATGCGACCGCCTTGTGAAAGAAACGGTGTGGAATCAATCAGAAAAAGTTGATCATGTAGCATATAAGTATTGGTGTGTAATGCAAGGTTCTGGAGTCATCAAAATGATAAGAAATTTGGCCCAGTCTTGGTAAAGTAACAAGCACTGTACACAGAAAGAAGTATATGGGACTACACAAACATGTGGCATAAAAATCGGGCCTCATTTTTATGCTGTTGTCATATTTAGAATATGAAAGCATTTGAAGAGCCATGCTTTTCAGGGAACATTTTTTTTCTGATGTTTTTCCACACTTGCATAATAACAATGATAACGCTCACAAATTATGTTTCACGTCTCCCCAGAACTCAACCTTCTTCTTTAAGGGATGCCATAATGATAGTATAGACTTCAACTTTAGATAACTAACAAATTTATATAATTGCTCTGTATATTTTGTGTAATGGATCATGTTTACCTAGGAAATATTTGTTTGTTCTGCTTATAGTGAAGTACTTAATTAAGTAAAAGTTATATAGAGTTATATAGAAAGTAAAAAAACAAGCAATATTCCGCAACAGCTAAAGACCCCCAATTGAATTAGTTTTTAAATAGTCCTCTACTGGTATTACATTCCAGCAAATTTGATTGAAGTTATTAGTTAAATGATAGCTAAACATAATCCATTTCAGCTGGATCAGGTTGAGATATGAAACTGTAAATCCCATAAACATGAGCTGTAATAAATCCAAGCTATTAGGAGATTTGAAACACAAGTGGTAAGTGGAAATTTATTCTGTACATAAATCTTTGGATTCTCTAAATCATGTGTAAATTTCACAATTTAAGCTAAAACTACAAAGATATGACTGATTTTGTTAGAAGTACCATTTCTAAGATGTTACAAAGAGAGCTTGTTATGATATTAATCTGAATTCTCGACATCCCCTGTTGATGCAAAAATTTAAGTTAATCTGAGAGCCTGGCACAAAATGTTCAGGAGCCAGGCATTTGCTTCTTATGCACTGATGCTATTCAACGCACTCTCCTTGTAATATTTGAAAAAGGCTATGTCTTACAAAAATGATCAAAAGTTTGTAGATTTTGCTCACATCCATATTCACAGGAAGATGACACATTATAAATTACACACCACCTATGAAGTTTCAATGAGGACAACTTTGTACATTTTATAAAGATTTTGCCAATCAAAATCTTGTTGCATGTTTTTTTAAAACACCCGTATTGTTCACCTCTCTAAGTAAAATAAATTGACATTTTTAAATATCATTCAGATTTTGTATAGATACATGACAAATATAATTGGAAGGTGTTAACAAAACCTTTTTGATACGTGTAAACAAACCTGTGTTTCCCTGTATACACTGTAGTACAAGGCATGCTGATCTAAAGTAGTGACCCACGTTAGATGGAAGATCTTGTTGAGCACTTGTTATAGGGAAGTGGCGACAGGTTGTTATGAATTCCCACAAAGGAGGTCTTACATCTTCATGAACGTCCATTGCTTGTTCTCCTAGTGCAAACACACTTCAAGAAATATTGAACTGTTGTCTAGTGACATTTCTAAGCCCTATCTTTAGTACATGTAGTTTCAATTAACCACTTTGTAAAACTAAAACAAGAAAAGAATAAAATTAAATGCATGTCATTAACATTCTTTTACATGATACCTTTAGCTGACCTTAAAGGCATCGTTTAACAATGTTAAATCTGAGATGCATGGCCCTACGTGTTATCAGTGTCTGTGATATGGTGTAATATTGAAGCCCTAAAAAAATTGCGCTTCAAAATGATCATGATCAAGTGCCTCAAAAAAGTAAAAATCCTTGAGTGACTGGTTTTACCATACTCATTTTCCCCAATAGACTGTAGTGTTATAAAAGTGTTAGGAAAACGAAAAATGAAATTTTGATTTCCAATCATAAATATCGTGATAATCAGACAGGCGATCAACTTGTAAAAGTCATCAGATTCCTGACTGACCTAAAGGTTTATAATTATGATAACAGCATGAGCTATACCCAGGATTTTGTTTCAGAATCTGAGGCAATGTTACCGAGTCACTTTAAACTTAGGCATTACAAAAAATCAAATACTAGACCAGAAGAGACTTTTAGACAACTTAAGATTTGATGAAGAGGCCAGGAGAGAAGGGATGAGCTCAACCCAATTAACAGTATCAGGAATTTCAATTGTTACATTGGTTCTGTTTACAGGAAATTAGTTTTCTTCCTAGAGAGAGAGAGAGAGAGAGAGAGAGAGACTAACCATTAATTAGTAAGTCAGGCCAGGTCTGTGTTGCATAATGGCATTCTGATCTTGTCTTTTCTCCAGAGCATTCTCTATAATTATGTAATGTCAAGCTAACAGAGGACTTTTCACCCCTGGTAATGATAAAACTAGATAATTACTGCTACTTGAATAGATGACAAGTATTTTTAGACTGATTCCCTTATGCTATTATTATTTCTTAAATTTGAGTTTAAATGGATATTTTAATAGATTGTTTAATTATTAATCATCAATAGTTGATATTAAAAAAAAAAACAACCTTGAAGGGTGATCTGCAAGCAAACACTATTTTAACATTAAAAATAAAAGGAAATTATAACACCTTGATTCAAGCCCACATCAGCTCTTTACAAGTTGTCAAAGGCAAAGGGGGATACAGGATAGAGCCTTTTTTCATATTTAATTAATCAAAATCTGACAAATTCCAAATACTTTGTGTCAGCAAACTAACTGAAAATGAGGTTATTCAAACAAACCTACCTAAATCTAATATCTTAAACATTTATATGTAGAGATCCTATTTCGGTTGATAGTATTATGTAAAATTGTAAATATCAGTGTTTTGGTTCTTCCCATCCAGATTCCAGGTGATCTCTGAATAAGCTAGAAATGACTAGTCCATGTACATGTATGTTCCCAGAATCCCAGGTCACTTTCTCCTAAGAATATCATGAATAATAGGCCTAAATCTGCATGTACATGTATGTCAGGCAAATGTGGAGTTGTTAGTAAATATATTTGTCTGTACACAGGAAATCACTTTCAAAATAGATCTTTTATTGTACATTTTGAGGCTGAAAGGAATGTAATTATTACAGCATGCACACATGGAGTGCCTAAATACATGTATCTAGTTCAAATACATTATATGCAGGGTTATAGGGATCACCTCCCTGCTCTGGGCTGGCCCATGACTATTGACTAGTAGACTGGTAAAGACAGACTGTACTCCAGTGAGGCATAACCTTTGACTTCTTTTTTGTTACCATGGAAACAAGTTTAGATGAGCGAGCCACCTGTTCAGTCACATGGCAAATTTTAAAGAGGAGATATGGGAAGTGACTTTCAAAATCATTCTTTTCATACGACTTTACTTTTACTGACTATGGATGTGTGTGAGAAAAGTATGCTTCCCAAAAAGTCAGATTTACATGTACATGTACATGTATGTGCTTTACTCTGATTAGAGTTCTTTAGCAAATAATATGATATATATTTGTGATAGTATTAATCATCTTTTAAAAATCAAACCCCAACTTAAAATAGAACAGAATTAAAAATCAACAACATCATAACAACAAACCATAGTGAAACGAACAAAAAACAAAAATAGAATAGAATTGTGAATACTGTGAAGCTGTCAGTGGGTGATTTCAGAATGAAATACTCTAGTGTTACTGTAGTCCCATTTGTAGGGATTGCTGTATCAATATTGTAACACTAACAGGATAAAATGGAAATAAACTGCTCTGAAGGCAAATGTAATAAAACTGGCACTTGATCTCAGCCGTTGCCGCGGTTGACTGCCTGTTACGACTTGGAGCCCACCCCCCCTTAAGCCTTGCCTAAGAAAAGTAAATGGTTGGATGGCATATTAAACTTGGAATTAACATTGACTGATTCATGCTTGTATAAAAACACCATTGAAACAAATCTGCAGATGGTTGTGGGATCAATAGCAATTACTACTGTGTGAAAGTGGGAATATGGATGACGAGGTCATAATCAGTGCCACACAGCTACGGATGTGGGTTAACTTAATAACACAGATATTGAGAGAGCCACACACACAGAAGGGCCATGAACTTTGTGGTCATGAGTGTTCTTGAATAAGCATGATACTTCAACCCTTCAAGGCCTAAAATGCTTTGCTATCCAAACTCCTGTCACATGATGGTCAAATGACATGGACAACAGTTGAGTCCTAAGTAAATATTTATGCAGGTAATTGCTGGCCTAGAACACCCAGTATATTAACCAATATTGAGAATATGTGATCTGTGCAATATTCAGCCATGGTTTGGAGAGGAAATCAGCTCTGGCCCATTTTTGACACGGCAATAAAATACATGTAGTTACTATTTATAAATGAAATATATCAATGGGCTGAATAATTACACTAAGAAAACTAGATTAAAATAAATTACATACTAATTTTTTTCTTTAAACTGTTCCTTTTCGTGTACAGAGGCTTTCAAAGTGAAATATTAATGCTAAATGTATATCACGCGGTTAATGTACACAATAAACATGGTGCTTTTATTGACCAATATGCCCCCATTGAAAAGAAGCCAAGCGTACCTTTAGATTTGCCAAATTATTTGTATTCGTAGTGCTTTGTACATGTATATCAAATTGGGTTGCCAGGGTAGTTTGCTTACAGATTTTCTCTTTCCATAACACTAACACCTGTATAGGTGTTTAAGGAAGCCAATGAAGCAATGCTAAATGTATATTATGCGGTTAATGTACACAATAATCATGGTGCTTTTATCGACCAATATGCCCCCATTGAAAATAAGCCAAGCTGGCATACCTTTTGATTTGCTTATTTATTATTTCCCAAGCTTTCATGTTCCCCATAGAATCCTATGTAAGAGAGAACTTTTAGTGCATAGACCTGCACAATGTATTCCTTTTCATGGGCATCGCTCTGGTTTAAGAGCAGAGGATCATCTCCAAAGGCGGAAGCGAAGTGAAGCAATGTATTTTAAAACCCATTACAAAAAAAGAAACTGTTACGTTGGCGGTGAAAATAGAAAATAAACAGGAGCTTGAGCAATTTCGCTGTGCAAAATCTGAAAATACATAGTTCTGGTAATTCAAAAAAAAGAAAGCTCAGGTAGAAAAGTCGATGAAAGAATACATGAAAATTGTTAAAAGAGAGTCTCATTTGAGACTCTTGAGTGCAGACGACGGGAAATGACATGGATGTGATTTCCATTATTGAGATAGAAACCTTGTTTACATGTACTTCTCTTACCTACCATTTTATGCTTTGCAAAGTCTTAAATGGTTTTGCTTCCAATAATAGTTTAATCATAGGTAAAGGTGAACTGTTTTGACTAAAAAACTAAGTCTACATCATTTCGGTTACAAGCCCAATGGAAGGCTATGATCCCAACAAAACCTTTACAATGTGGACAGGGTCAATGTCCATTTAATATCACTTAAATACCAAGTAGATGAACTACCTCATAAAAGTTCTTTGACCCCTAGGTATATTTACATTTTATAAGGGAAGGAAATTTCTTTTGAGGAGTACATGACTAAGAAACTCTCTGAAGCTGAATGGGTGCCTGCATATAATATATGTATTTACATGAACGTGTCTGCTGTATGTCAAAACAATGATGACAATGATCAAAACAGATGCCATATAATTGGAAATCGTTTAAATTTATGTTAGGTAGAATATGATTGAAATAAAATGCTTTATGATCACGGGTGATTGTGGTCCATGGGATATCAAAGAAATACAATTTGTTGTTGTCTCACGAATCTCTTGTTATTTGTTTGTTTAATATCCTGCATTGCTCAAGAATAGTAAGTTTCCTGACCTTGTAATTTACAGGCAATTGTCATCAGAAGGGGCATTTACACTGTCATCCAAACATGCCAAAAAATGCCAAACCGGAGCCTGACCGCGATGTTTCAGTGATGTTACCAAGGCAACTACGCTTTACCGGCAAAAATGCCAAGCCCGAAACATTCCAAAACGAAGTGTGATCTTTTGACATCTTTTGGCATCTTTTGGCATCTTTTGGCATATTTTGGCGTGTTTCGCAAGTATAAACGCTCGCACTTGTAAAATCGCGATTTTAGGTCACGTGACTTTAGGAGCGTGGCTAGCATTCGTCCTTGAAAGCTTATTTGCATAAAGTAAACAACTTGTTTACACTGAACCGCTACGAAAGAGTCTCAGCTAAACTGTAAAATCTCACTTTAGAAACCACCAAATGAAATGATCAAAATGGCAAATGGAAGAAGAAGAGTTGTTCTAACTCATAAATATTGCAAATAGTTGTCAAACCCTGTTTTAATATGCAAAAACTGAGCGAAACAAAGCGCAATCTTTTTGTATTATTTTATCTGAAAATATTTCAGTATTTTTCATATTTTCCGTCATTACACCAGATCGATACTTTCGTATGTGATAAATCAAAGGAAAACAAAGCTCTCTTCCAAATATCTTCTCATAATTCTATATCCCACGGTTGTTTCGGGAACAAATCGAAGGCAATGTCATCAACAAACCCATGGCGAAACATTCACGGAAGCGTAAATGTAGTCCCATCTATAGGGGTACGTGCGGTAACATGTAGTCCATGTAGTCACACGCACCGTTATACGTGCATGACTGGTTTGTGCTGGACACGCTGTATGATCGAGCATTTTACATTGGGAAGACCGCGCATGCGCATTACCAACCAAAACACGCCAAAACATCGCTGAGCAGCTCAGTCGGTGATGTTTCGGCACAAGTGTAAACGGGTGCACGAAACATCGCGATTTTTCAAAATGAGGTATTTGACAGTATACATTGTAAATGCACCTAGAGATCACAAAATATATATCTTTTTAATCAAAAGAAACCAATGTGTTTAAAAAGATATTGGTAGGCCTATCTGTTTTTATGTTACCATCTGATATGTAATATTTATGCTATTTTCCAGTTTAATCTAGAGTTATCTCAATCTTTAAGAAGTTGATGATGAAAAAAAAAATGGTTTCTCTGAGAAAGAGATATCAAGAATTTACGAATACAAGTTGTTCCATGGATTGATTCCTAAACTGATTTTGCACATAAATGTCACCAACTACATACATGTACAGTTAATGTGATCAATCTAATCTTCAAAGGCCTATTCAAAACAACTGTTTTGTAGCCAGACTCAAAGTGATTATGTAGGAGTGTATTTGGTTCATGGCCTAGATACATTTTCAGGGCACACAGCATAGGAGTTGTACCGCCTATAAATTGTGCGCCCTTAAATCACAATATGGACATCTGAGATCATGTGACTCTTATTTACTCCAAGCGGCCTTTTAGGAACACATCAGCCTGCAACTCTTACACAGGTACTCTGATGGATGAATAAATGCATATTACATGCACACGTCAAAACACCTTGTGGGTTGTTATGCATGCGGTGCTTGTTGTAATTCAGTACGACCATGCATTGCTGCAGCGCACTGAAGGAAACCCCGCTTCGTGCTTTGTCCCACGTTCGGCCATGCAGCTCAGCAGTTCTTGAGTGTGAAAATGGTGCACTTGGCTTTGTGCCCAAAATTCATGCTTAGAATTATCTGGTGAGCTGTGCTGACTCCATGGCTTGCATGAAGAGAGTGAACTTGTCCTATTCATTCTCCCCTGATTCACAGAGGCGCTGTTATATATTTACTGATTGCTGCCAAAATAGCTTACATATCATAAGTAGATAGAGTTTTATCACGTCTTATACCACAGGCCTTGTTTATTTTGAGTCACAATGTTTACAATCCATGAATTATGAAATAGCATTGAGTTATTGAACTCGTTCTTTTTCAGTAAGGATAGGAAAATAATGCAAGCCAATTCTCTACCTGAGAAAATGTTAAATGTAGAAGAATTCTGATAGATGTCGAAGTGGAAAACAATTATTCATATGAGTCAACAAAACCTCTTATCTTCTCTAATATGTTTATGGACTATTGTCACTAAATAGGTAAATGAGCAAATGTCTAAAAACCAAGGAACTGAAACTTAACAAAACAAAACAAAACAACACAAAAATGAACAAAAGAGGAGTTTGGTTTCTGGTTCTATTGTGTTTTGTATTTGTGTTTTGTATTCGTGTTTTGTTTGGAAAGTTCGTCATGGCAATTCTTTAATGATTGCGCGGGGGAACTGTATTTCGTGGAAATGAATGGTATACCTAAGAAGCACCCTGAAAAGCTCTTCCTTCGTACAAAATAGTTGACATACCAATCCATTTTTATCCCTCCGTGGTTGAGAGAAGAAAGAAAACAGACCTGGTATCAATGGAGTTGGGGAAATCAAAGCCAAGTTGAGGTTGCGATCTCCTATGCTTGCTCAAAGTCCTGTTTTGTGTGGGCAGTGGACTTGGCTCCACGCCAATGCAAATCACAAAAATTGACCTCTGCAAACTAGTATTAGACTTGAATGTCCAGCAGGTTTCTGCCCGCTTGTGTGGGTGTATCATCATCTTGAAGAGACTCGGTAAACAGGTGTTTGGTGTTTGAAAATTATCTTTCTAGACTTTTTCGCTTCTGAACTACAGGTAGACTTATTTGATGCATGATAATTGCGTTCCATGAAAACTTTGTTACGGTATTCACTCTCCTTCAAATCCGACACATAGTCAAAGGCATGGGACTAAATTGCTGTTTGTACTTATTGTAACAATATTGCTGAAATATGAAAGAAGCCCTCTCAATCTTATGCCAGTTTCATAGACATGATTGCGAGAGAAAGCAGGGTTAAATATATATCTACATATAGACACAGCCTAGAGTTTACAGAAAAAGGCATACTTGTATTGCAGGCTGTATTCGCTGTACAAATACCAGAAGAGGCATCACAGATTTTTGTTTTCATGTGAAAATCACTTGGGATCATCAGCAATTAATGATTTGTTGACCTTTACGATTGTAGAACAGTCTTTAAACCTCAGATTGATTCTCAATAGTTCACTGCACAAATATGAAATGGAATTCACTGGAGGTGTTCCAACAAGGAATATATATTGAATTAGAATTAAAGATTTGTTGATTAACCATAAAGGTATTATGACTAAGTGGATGTTTCTGTAGCTACATTGTAATACATGTATTTAAAGATGCAATTACATGTAAACCTATTCATTTAGTGCAAGCTTTTACAGCTTGTTACGGAGCTACTTTAGGATATCATTTTCATTTTTTTTCAAGAGCTTTAATCACTCTCAGCTCCTCTGTATTATTTTTCTCTTTTAGCAGAACCTTCATTTCTGATTCATGAGATGCAGATGGTTGTAGAAATATTGAGTGTTAGTGGCGACACAAATACGGAAGTACCATGTCATCAACAACTGGTTAGTTCTTGAAAACCCATTTGTAATTGATGAACGATCTTTCATAGGAATAGGGCTATATACCGGGATAAAGCAATCTATCATGTCCATTGATCTTCTTGTTCATTATGAAATCCTGTTTCTGATTGCTTCATGATCCGATGGGTGTCGAGTTTGAAAATAGCTTGCCGGTACTTAGCTGCTTTAATACCAACAGGGTTGTCATGATTACATTAGTTCAGATGCCTTTAAAGTGTACCAATCTGTGGGTGCGTTTATCGGGTCTTGCCATCAGATATGTACATATCGAACCCCACTATCGAACCCCACTATCGAACCCCACTATACGAACGTGATTCTCGGGATGTCGCGTTTATCGTCTCTTCACGATTCAAAATAAAGGCCTTGTCTCTGCCCAGCTGCTTTGCGCCGTTTGACCTTGGAAGCGGATTAGCCTGGGAAGGTCCATAAAGCTATATGGGAAGGTCCGATTTGTATGTGGGGTTCAAAACAGCTTTGCGTTTATCGTGTCTCAGAAACGTGATTCTGGCTGTATGTCACATTCAAAACGCACCTTTTTCGGCGTTACAATATGCCCATATCTAAAGACGTTTGAAATAGGGCTTTGCGTTTATCGCCTTAAAAATTTGCCTGAAAGACGTACGTTTGAAAACGCTGATTCTAGGCAAAAATTTGGTCGATAAACGCGACCTCTGACACATATTTTATTCTGTATGTTACTAGTTCCATCTCGTACTACTACATTCAAAATATTTGCTTCAAATATTACTTCTGTAAAGAGACTTTCTCAATTTTAAATACACTCTCAGTTGACATAGAAGCAACATGTGAGTAGACTTTTCAATGCACCCGTGCGCGCTCGCAAGGAAGAGAGCTCGCAAGGAACCCAAGTCTGACTTGTGTTCCGTGTATGCAGTTTTATGTTATTCTTTATTTTCTTCATACACTTTATCTGTTAGCCCGTTGAAGTTTTTTTTTAATGTTGAGTTTATCTGTACACAAATTATTCAGCGCTGATTGGTACACCGTAAAGCTTCTTTTCATATAAGTTTGATCTTAATTGTACATTTTGACATGGTAATGAAAGTACTTGAATTGTATATGAATTTGTCTTAGAATATGAGAAAAAAATGTCCTTTAATAGTTCACTAGAAAATTTATGTTTTGGCCCAATATTTAAAATTTGAAAAAATAGTTTCCATATTTAATTAACTATTGGAGTTCTATGATATTCTATACCTTTCAATCTGGCATCCTATGACCGTTTTGACTAAATTTTCAACATGTATTTTCAAAAGTTGTAAGGTCATAAAGTCATGAAGTCATAAGATATTGTGGATACAAATCTAGGTGTACACTGTATGTGTCATGTGTGTTGGAGAGAATCTCAATGAACAAATGTAGCCATGCTATTAATTTAAACACCCTGTCGGACGTTAAAAATGAAATAGGTGAATTATGTATCAACGGAAAGAGTATTTAAGCCATAGACTACAACGATATCATTTATATGCTATTTTAGTGTCTGTCAGAGGACTACTGTAACAGCTCTTTGAAAACTTGAATCTAAATCTTTGCAAATAGGAATTTGTCAACCTAAAAACTAGCTATTGACTTGATGACATCATCTTATGTGTAGTACGGATAGTCACAATTACTTTTCATTAATTAAGCACGGCTCATCGCCTCAGCTATATAGGTGAGCTGATGGGGTGCATGTGTTATGTCGTCACTGTAAATGCAGCAAATTTGACGCCTGTTGACCTGCAATTTACATGTAGAGACGTGTGGAAAATGAGGTATAAATTTGCTTTTGTGCAATACTGAAAGGGAAATTATTATTTAATTCCTTTATATTTGTATTCTACATTCATTCAGCTTTCCATTGATATAAAGTTCAAACACCTTCAAAAGAATATCATGTTTACAAAAGAAGAAAAATGCTCAAATGTTGATACTTTGTATGATCATATAAAATGATACCATCTTTTAACAATTAATTTAAAGAACTTATTTCATTATTTTCATGATCCTTATTCCAGTTATTTTAAGTGCTACACTGGTGGTGTTATTAAAAAAATGTACTACATGTAAACAATAACGATTTTTGATATGTTTTATTATCCTATAGCTAATTTTGATATTACCAATTTACCAATACCATTACATAAAAGTAGCATAGCAATACCAAGCAGCAATCTAAAATATGTGACCAAAATGAGAATATGGTAGGTGATAGCATGTGTTGGTCACAATGGCTCTTGAAGTACTTGACCTTTGTAAGTTGAACATGTTTGCTACCTAGCTACATGTACTCTCTAGAACTTGGTCATCATTGTGGAGGCCCCCGTAGAGCCATGACACTTGTCATAGATATCCCTTACCCGATTTTTCAAAGTTTTAAAATCTTACTTGGTTCCTGTACATGCACACTTGTGATAAATGGAGTAATTCTGAATAAGAAAGATGGATGCAGTATTCATGAACAAAATCAATAGGATAATCCATAAAATAAACAAAAAAACAAAAAATAATACTCCTACAGAAATGCATAATCACGATTGTTGTAAAGTGGAATGATATTTTATGAAAAATTCTCATACTGATTTTTATCTTAACACCTTTCCCCATAATGAATCATTTAGTCTGTTTAATAAAGAGTAGCTTTATCATTTTTCTTCCATAGACGTTTAAAGATGGTAAGTTTTCAAAAGAGTTTTCAATTATGATTGTCGCGTTAAAATGAGTTGTAGTGAGTGGTTAGTCACACCTATCACATCAAGCAGCTGGCAACCCACCACCAACCCACCACCAGACATTTTTAACATTTTTGAAATATATTGAATTTAGTTATATATTCATTTTATATGTTTTCTCTCAGGAAAATAAAAGGGGTAGTACAAAATACTTGTGATGATGACATTATTTCATATGTCATTCATCCAATTTCAGGCAACCTTCTTGACTTTTTGAACCGCTTCTTCTCTAATCTTTTCTATAATGTCAAGCATACAGTTAACAACTAAATTATTCATACCCCTACCAAGTTTTGTAATTTCTTATGTGTGTGAAAAATTGATTTGTGCCAATTTATGTTTCTTGAGAATGTGACATATTAAAGCTTACATCTAAAAGTATTCATCAAGGGTCCTTATTCAACCAGTCTACCCTTCATTCTTGAATTAAAAAAAAACAAACATCAAATTTACAAGGGGTAAGATATATTTACAAGGGGTAAGATATATTTACATGTAATTGCTAACTGTATCTGACATATTGTAATAGTAAAACTACAAGTCATTATCATTCTAAGTGGATTCTTATGATCATATTTAGACTGCTCCAGGGCTTGAATTTCCACTTTGAGAAATCATCTCCCTTCTGAGAATTTATGTCTGGGACACCCACAGTTTTATTTTCATGACTGATGTAAACTTAGATTTGAAATCTTAGCTGGGTACGTGAGTAACATACATGTACAACTTAATGGAGCTTCCATTTTGCAGGAGAATCGCCTAGCCTTGTCACGTTCCACTGGCCCCTTCTGTTCTCTAGGTCAGTCTAATTCTCTCCCTTGCTCATATTTGTATAAATTTCCATCTTTCTTGACTTTGGACAATTTGGACAAATTCTTTGGACAATAAAATGTCTCCAATATATCCACTGTAAACCCAGAACTTCTCATGCAAAAATAAATTCAATAGTGCTCCAGATTCCTGACAGATTCGTTTAGTGAAATATTTTGAATACTTTATATTTTGTGATTTTCAAATTGTCTAGATCTGAAACAGTTTCTGGTTTTATGGTAGCCTGCGCTTGAAAGAGGATTCACACCATTGAAATTTGATGAATCAGACTTCATTAGAATAACTCATATCCCGTTAAGTTTTAGCGCCTTATTATGGCGATTCAGCTTTAGAGTATATTCATATAAGTAGTAGCTGCGCTATGTAAATGGAACTATTATTATTATTAAGTTACTGTGTATATATTCAAATGTCTCTTTACCTGTTCTACCCACAATCAAATATTCAAAAATTTCAATCAAAAGTCCTAAAGCTTTTTTGAAGGAAGCAGTTTATGTGCAATATGATGTCGTAACTTAGTATATCAATCCTTAAAATGATGATAAATGCCATCATAAGAAATCGATAAAAACAGATAAAAATATGAGCAAAACACTACAACTGCTTTTCCACTTGATTAAAAAAAAGAAGAAGCTGATATTCATCTTGCAAAAGAAGAGACTGATATGGGATGTGATAAGCCCACAATGAGGGTATTGAGCCATGTAACTTGTATTAGAGTCATCAATTTCTTATTCTATTTATCCGCGTCCTTCCCCACACGAGGATTAGGATTGTCTTTGTTCCCAATAAGTCCTAATTCTATGCAAGCAATAGCCAGTTAGATTGATCGATAGACCATCTCCTCCACATTTGTTTCCCTTCAAAATATTTCTCATTGTATTTAGAACTTTCCAGAAAAGAGCACTTGTTGGAATCTAATTGCATCCCTCTGCACCAATGAGATGTTACTCTGGTGAAAGGCATCTTTTTAATTGGTCTCAGAACTTAAAGAATTACAAACAAAACAAAACAACAAAACCAGTGTTTTTTGATTTTCACTACTCCCAACTTGTCCTGAAAGGAACATTTGCCTTAAAGAAAAAAAGAAAGAAGTATTGATCTGATATTATATACCGCATGTCTAGATTCTAGGCCCCTGATTGGTCAAATTTGCGGGCATGAAATTCACTACGGAGTACGGACTGCCGGGCGGTATAGTGAAAAGTATTGACCGGGCAATATTTTGGCTCATGCGTACAATGCAAATGTAGAGTCTATGCAAATTACAAAGACAAAGGATACGCACCCGGTTGTATAGCTCCAAATTTTACCGCGCAGGCAAGGGCTAGGCTAGAGCGCGTCAAGGATAATTATGTCTTTGTATGTGCGCACGTAGCTATGGCAATTTAGATACGCCAGCGTGCGGCCGGCATCATGCATACACCGAACGAAATTTCGAAAGAGCGATCGATGAGAATTACGTTACGGTACCGTATTTCATCCGTCTTTTAAATTAATTTCTGAGCTAACAAAGGATACGGTATATAAAACAAATGTTGACTGCTTCTTTTTCGCGTCATGGTAAAAATTATGGCCCTCGGTGATCTCGCAACTGTGAAATGCCCCGAGACGACAGTCGAGGGGCATATCACAGTTGCGAGCTCACCTCGGGCCATAATTTTTACCGTGCCCCTCAAAGCAGTGAACATTTGTAATTTTGTATACTATTTTCACAGATGCTCGGGTGGTGGGCCATTGATCAAAATCTTGCATTAAAATACTTATAAACCTATTCAAGTTTCAAGTTTTCAAGTTTGTTTATTTTCCACATGTGGTTCATAAAAAAACAAATATACATACATGTCCAGACATATGATGGAGGTTCTGCTTTATCATCAAATTAAGTTTGATTCCACTCTTTTATTTAATCTGGTCAGTTTTGGTAGTTCTTTAAATCTTGTCCATGACTTATGATATTGATAGGAATCATTATTGTAGGAATTTAGATTTCTCAGATATATCACAAAGGTTACTTTTTATCAAAAGAATAAATGTGAAATGAGATGATTTCATTAGAAAACAAAGGAATGATCAAATTGTAGTATTTTCATCTGATCACTGTTTAAAGATACTATGTCCCTTTTGCAGCCAACATCAAATTCTGTAGAACTTTGCAGGAATTATGAATATGTCATGTATGTCCTATCTGTGAAATTTAAACTTTAGCAATGTCCTAATATTCAAATTATGCAAGGAAACCCGTTTACTTGCTAGACTTCACTGTCAGACACTATTGAGTGACTGACTGGCTTTTTCATCTTTGGTAATAACATACATAAAATGAGCTGTAAAGGGTACATGAGCATTTGTCTACATCAATAACCCACTTCTTGTAATGGCCAAAATTAAACTGATTGAATCTTTGCGCAGCATAAAACGTACGACCATTCGGTACAATGGTCTGAAAAATCAGACTATTACTTACTGGCTCTATAGCTCCTAAGTCGATTCGACAACTAATAGTCGTTATTTTCCCACTTAAAGACATTTTCAAGCCCCCTTTTTTTTAGGGAAGTTCTAAATTAGTATTGTCTTTCAAATGCCGTTGAAATTTAACCTTTTCATTTTTTTGGCCTGCAAATGGGATATAGTACCTTTAATGATACAAAGAAGTTTGTGATCATGGAGAATACATGTACACATATATACCCACATGCACATGCATATATGTATACCGTATTTGCCAGCGATAAGGCCGCACCGCCGCATAGGCTGCACCCCCAACTTTAACATTTTGTAGAGGAAAAAAAAAAAAAAAAAAAAAAGGTAAAAAAAAAACAAACGGACCAAACAAAATGAGCGTAATTTTCTCGTAGAACACTATTTTTTTCTACAAACTGATACCAAACTCATCAATATTCTTATAAATTTACAGGAAGTTTACCTCAAAAATGATCGTAATTTTGCAAATTTTCATCGATTTTAAGCTAGTACTGTATCGCAGGCAGATTTGGTATCCTACATACATGTATAATACCCCTACCACGATGTGCGGTGTAATACGAAATTGCGACTTTGGCTAGATGCGCAGTTGCGTTGCGCGGTAGCTCCCTAACGGTCCCTTCTTTTAGCAATGCAATGGCACGGACTTAAATCTAGATCTACCGGTAGAATTTGTTAAAAATAGGTAATGAAGTTTATTCACGAGATCGACAAAACTTCATGTCAACAATGCAACATGAAATAGTCGGTAAGATGTGTGGAGTTAATCTAGAAATGTCCTGTACCATTACTGGTATAGATCTAGTCATTGTACCGTTGGGAGTCCCATATGTACGAAATTATGTGCTGTTTTAACAGCCGATTTTTAACTGTTGTTGCGATTGGCCGCACCCCGACTTTTTGATATTTTCGGAAGAGAAAATACTGCGGCCTTTACGCCGGCAAATACGGTAATTGTTTAAATCAAATATCTAGCTTATGAAATTGAAAGACAAATAGTTGCATCATCTGAATACCTTTCACAATCAAGTAGATATTTGAGAGTTGATTTTGCCCCTAAAGCTATATAGTCTGATCATGGACCTATTACGTATGGACATTTGTTGTTTTCTTAATAATTCATTGTGATTGTCTCCGTCAATGTCGTCCCAATAACATTCCGTACATGTTTCTTCACTTTGATCTCATTGAGGGTCGCCGCCAAAAAGCCGGGACAGAATCAAGATAGTGATTTTACACATGTTAAATCTACATGCACAGAAGATAATAACTCGCTTAAATCATGGAAAATCGATGTGCAGTTCTGGTTTATTATCGGAAATTGTTGTTCCGTGTACTCTATTTTATTTTGAAAAACATGTTGATATTACCAGATAGAGGTTATATTTGGATTGGTTGTGATTTAAAATCTCGTTTCCCCCAATTTCCTCATAATATTCCAGAGTTACAACGCACAGGGCTTATAAAGATCATGCCATCATGGCCTTCTAATTGTTTTATAAGGTCATGGGTGTGTGCGAAAGTGTGCGAATCAGTAATAATACATTTCATATCACCAAAATCGTCTGCTTTTCAACTTTGCTGATCCCCATTGGGGATGTTTTTATTTAAGACACACTCTTATACTCTTTTCACACTTGTTTTGCTTAACCCCGTACTTTGCTTAGCCCCGTACTATCCTTAACCCCGGACTAACTTTTTTGGCTTTTCACACACGCTTATTTAGTCCTGTACTAAGCGCCTATCCCGGATAAGAAAATTCATGCTGTTCTCACTGCAATTCGTTAACCCCGTACTAGCTATATAGCGTGAATATCAATTAATTCGCTCCATTGCGTAGTACCGGACTATTTTTCGTTTCTGTTCTCATTCATTTCTTGGCACCGCAATTGCGGAGTTAGCACCACAATTGCGGGTTAGCCCTGCTATTTTGCAGGGCCAGCTAATCCCGTACTAAAGGTGGGGCTAGCCCACTTTGGTAAATGCAAGTCTGAACAGAAAGTGGAATAGGCTTAACCCCCGACTATAGGTGGGGCTAAGACCCCCCTTTAACCCCACCTATAGTACGGGGTTAAGCAAAATTTTGCCAGTGTGAAAAGCATATTACAGAGCACACCATCTAAACAAAACCCAAGAGAGGGAAACTGCTCCTTTGTCAATGACCGAAAATGCTTACGCAGTCGTTATTGTTAAAACAGCTGAATGTTCTCATTAAGATGCACATAATCAGAAGGCAGTGACTCTCATTGGATCAAAGAAAGAATCACGTCGAATGTCTATCCGTAATAGGTCCATAGTCTGATCAATATACATGTAAGTGTACAGAGTAGGTTTCGTCAAATCATCTATTCCTGGAGGAGGAAAGGTTACTAATGTGCTTCATTGATATGCTCTGTTGCATGCAAAATTCTCCTCAAGTGTGTTAGGCGATTAAGAGAGATCTCTAGAATTGTTCATCCTTTGTTTAGGCCTGCAGGTAATGCAGGCAGCATTCATGTGCATGTAGCCATTGCATTCGCAATCACTAATCACCACTTCAGTGGCGTTTTTAATGAACCAATTAATAAAGACAATTGAAAATATGCTAAAGGCTAGTTTGTAATGTACCGTCTCCAACCTTACCTGGAGACCACAATAATATATAGCAAAGTTTCATAAGGGATTGTGTAATATGCAAGGGTAAGCTATTATTGAATTGTAGCAAGGTAGGGCCTAGAGATCAATGTTTTTGTTTTTGTTTAAAGTGTTTCTGGATCCCCCTGACCCCTAACATGATGGACACAAACAGTTACCAGAAGCCAAACTGGTTTTTATTTTGCAATTGTATGATGTTAAGTATCCATAAACATAGCAAACCATCCTTACATGTATACTAGGTCCATGGACTGACATGCTGCTTTGGCTGGCAAGCACATCATGCATCCACAGGGGAGAGTCCATCCTGAGCCTAGGCCAGGGTGTGAGGGCAGAGAGCTTATAGGAAGGTTTTTTTTAGGGGTGAAGAGTCATAGAACTGTGTGGTCGTCTCCAGATATCCCCTTGAAAACCTTCTAAGTCTGAAAGTGAGTTAGTCCAGGAAGAAAGGAAGTTAGGGTATACCCAAGGGAGTCTGGATAGTAACTGGGTGTCACAGAAACAAAATGAACTCTGATATATTACAATTTGTGCCAAGAAGTACACAAGTATAGGGAGAAGCACTTGCATTTGACTTAATTTTGAGTTCTGGTCATGCGACTGCATTGTGAAAGAAACAGTGTGGAATCGATCAGAAAGGGTTGATCATTTAGCATATAAGTATTGGTGTGTACTGCAAGGTTCTGGAATCATCAAAATTATAAGAAATTTGGCCCAGTCTTGGTAAAGTTACAAGCACTGTACACAGAAAGATGCATATGGGACTACACGAACATGTGGCATAAAAATCCGTCCTGATTTTTATGCTGTCACATCTCATATTTAGAATATTAAGGCGTTTGAAGAGCCATGCTTTCCAGGGAACATTTTTATATGATGTTCTTCCACACTTGCATATTATAACAATGATAATGCTCACAAATTATTTTTCACCTCTTCCCAGAACTCAACCTTCTCTTTAAAGCCCTCTAAAGTATTGGGAGCACCAAAAATTTGAAGGCAAAATTTCACTTAAATTGTATCATAATGTGAAAGAGGATGTCATTTAAGACACATTTCTGCAAGGATTTTCAAAACAAATGCGTTTGAAGTGGAATATTGATGAAAGAATACAAAATTAGGTTTAGGAATACAAAAGTTGTTCCAACACCTTTTTTCTATGACCTGCCAAAATTTCTTCTTTCTATGGGGTTCTAAGATGTTTAAAACATGGTATTTGAAAATGATCTTGCATTTCATTCTCTATCATATAACTGTTAGTGTTTTTCTTAATACCATTCAAGATTGGTTAAAGGGAGTAGCATGGGAAATACTGGTTAACGCCATCTACGTCTTCTAGTGGACAACTGCATGTAAACGAATGGACTTGATTAACGGTAGTCAGCGACTTAATCTCTACATGGTCAGTGCGCTAGAGTTTGCGAAACAGACCGAAGTTCTCCTCACGCTTCGGTTTCGCGTATGTTGCACGCACGTGAATGCTGCGGTCGCGTCGTCCGTAGTCGTATTATACCTGATTGGCCCCGAGTAGGGCCACAGGAAAGACACATAGTCTCGTCATGCTACACTCCCTTTAACTGATAAAAAGTCCTTTCTGCTTTGTGCAGTTCTCACACGGATAAAGGAGATAAAAATAGAGTGTGGCAGAAGGGGATAGATTTATTCCTGTGGTACTCTTTTTCCAGATCTTCAGTTCAGTAGAGTAAATCCTTCTATTATGGTTTCAGGGAAAGAGCAGTTAAGATGATGAAAAAACATCGCAATCCTACTTTTTGTTGGGTTGAATGGACAAAAGCCAAAGGTCTAAAATTGCATAACAGGCTCATAAATAGAGGGAAGAGAGTCGTGATAATGATATCACAATTCAGGACTTTCCAACTTCCTGCCTTTTATTGTAAGGGGGAAGTGTGAGGGAAGTGTGGGGGAAGTGTAGGTTAACAAAATAAAGCCGCACGAATGTGTGTGTGTATGTGTGGATCTATCAGTGGTGAAGTTCATAACCAAGTTGAACAAAGCCCCATGGCCATGGCAAGATAAACCAAACAGCATCAGAACTGACCTACTAACCCTGAAACTTGTGGCATTTGCCCATTTGTGCCATCAGGGTTTGACCTATTTGATGATTTCCAAGAAGCCTCATAAGTTGACCATAAAATCTTGCTTCCCTGCTGTAGATGGCAATGACCATTTCAGGCCATTCATTGTAGCGCTTACCCTCCCTCCTGCTTTGCCCACACACAGCTTTGCCATTTAGCATCCATTGAGTGAGCCAATTCTGATTTGTAGCAAACACAAAACGTTTTGCAACTCTATCTCATTTTGATCATACTGATCATACTTTACCCTGAATGGGCCCCATTGTGTTTGCATCTAGGCTTATTCTAAATGACCTTTGATGCTACACACAGGCTTTACTCTACTAGGAGCTGAGCTAAGCTGATGCACTTGGCACTGACCTTCCGCAATGGTCAGTGTGTGCAGGCATTTGTTTTTGTGTACTGTATGCATGTGGTCTGTGTTTGGTGTTGTGTAGGAAGCATCCAGTGCTAATAGCACCTGGTGAAAATAGTTCCGTCTGGATGACCTCATCACCGTTTACAAACACTACGAAACAGTTAGTGACTACAACTTACATTCCTTGCTACAGGTTAATCGTAAATGTACCATTGTCAATGAATATACTGAAGGGAAGAGGGGCCCCTTTTCATGTAGGAAAAAAAAATGGACGATGATACGCTGTAGAATCAATACATGTTGTGAAGCAACGTTGCTTTACTCGCATGGGTCTTCATCCAACGCTGAAAATACAGATGACTCTCCATCTCTCTTTCTCTCTCTCTCTCTCTCTCCCCTCTCTCTCTCTCCCCTCTCTCTCCCTCTCCCTCTCTCTCCTCTCTCTACCTCTCCCTCTCCCTCTCTCTACCTCTCCCTCTCTCTACCTCTCCCTCTCTCTCCCTCTCTCTCTCCCTCTCTCATCTTGTGGGTTAATGCTTAGGGTCAGGTTCATGGTATAGCTGAAATGGTAGACATGTGTGATGTGAGTGGCATTGGCCCCTTGTCTCTCTAGCTGTGTGCCCTTGGGAGTCCCAGAATCCACCTGACCTTTCAGACCCCCCTTTGTACAGCTCAACTCAGATAATTTACATCCATACTCTCTTCTGACTCTCTTCTCAAATCTCAAATAGAACTCTTCCACCAGTTTTGCTTCCTGCATTTTCTTTCGCAAACCCGCTTTTATTTAATAGTACACCTATTTCAAAATCGTGAAGAACATTAAAGTACATTACACAGATTGTATTATATAGAGTACGTTATAGATTTTTATTATATCGTAGTTGTAACGATGAGTGGGAAATGACAGTTGCTGCTTTAAATGAGAAATTATAAACCAAACAGGAAGGAAAGAGAAAAGAAGCCCGTTTTTAACTTGCATGAATTGTTTTGTCCAAAGCCAGATAAACTTTAACAGATAGTAACTATTTCTAGACATACAGTGTACATTATATTTTTTATTCATATAATTAACTTTGATTTTTTTTTTAAATTCCATGATATCAGTGTACAATTTTCAAGCTACCTTAAATTGAGCTATGGCAGATGATGAATTATTCCAGAAAAAGAAAGCATTGTAAGTTTTCTAGTACCAGCAGTACAGTAAAAATTGATAGATTGTCTTTTTTTGTAAATATAGAATTATATTCAGATGGTATTATTATATAGGTAACTCTGTGACAGTTTCGTGACAATGGGTTTTCACTTGAGTTTGAGGGCCCTTTTGACACAAGCAAGAACAAACTTCTAGTTTATGTCAAGGCTAGATCTACACACTCGAGGTGAAAAACTTTTGCGTTAAATGTGTGCAATTGCCATCATGAATGGATTGCAGTCTCACATGAATGAACTTATTCATTCAGACAATTTAAGAATGTGAAAGGAAGAAGAAAATTATAACACAGAGCCAAATATTTTGTTGTTGTGTAATGTCTTTTTGTCAACATACTTATCTTATAGACCCTACACAAATCAAACCAATCATATTAGGCACAATATTTTATTATGGTTTTTGATTTGTATATGTTTTTGTTTTGTTTTGTTTTGTTTTAATACTGACCACAGTGGCAAAAGACTTTATTAGTGATTTCAAATGTAAACAAAGTTTCTCCTTTTCTGAAAGGAGAGATGAAAGTTCTTATTAAGTTGCCTGATTCAGGCTGATTCCCCTTATCACATTTCATCCTCCTTTTTTCTAATAAGGAGGTCTGTCTCTGAATGTTTTCTTAACAGGCCTTAGTTTTTTATGCAGTATACACCATAAATCTAGCTGAAATGATACCCCCAGGACTCGGGCATGAGATATATAGTGTAATTTAGATTAACTGTGATATAAGCTCTCTGTAAATTATTCCAATAAATATAGGCACATTTACACTGATAAAAAAAAAAAATTTGAGAATCTATTTTGTTTTTTGAACAACCATTTACACTGCTTGAAAAACCTGTAAGGAAAACGTTGATGTTGACTAATTCTGTTTTTTGGGTGAGTAGTGCTCTCCTTGTGGTAGCGCAGAAGTTAGGAGAGTCGCGTAAGCGAAAAACGGAATGATTCACCAGTGTACAGTATAGAGAGTGAGCATTTACACTGCAAAAACCGGTGGAGTTGCAGCAGGAGTTTAAAGAAACCGCACTCCAAGAGGTGGGTTTTTCGTTGTGTTTGTCCAACGAAACTCTGCACTGAGAGGAAAACCCATGTTTTTTGCTTGGCATTGTAAATGCCCCTAATATCTTCTACCTCTTTCACCACAAAGCATTGCATGGTCAATGGTATGGTCATGGATGGCCCATGGTTGAAGCTGATGAGCCTTGGGAAATAAGATCCTGATAGAGTATATAGTGTTTACTTTTTAGCATGTCCGTTTCAAACCCAGGGGCAATTTTATGATAGAATGATTGATGTGCATTAACTTTGCTCCATCTTTTTCAGAGATTGGGTTTCATTGGTTATTTTCCTTGGTCATTTTAACTTAAAGGGATCCGGTAACTTTGTCTCAGATTCTGAAACAAAATTCTGGATTTAGCTCATGATGCAATGATAATCATAAACCTTTAGGTCAGTCAGGAACCCCATGACTTTTACAAGCTGATCGCCTGTCTGATTATCAAGATATTTATGATTGGAATTACAAATTTTGAAAACCGTTCGCCTGATGGTTTTCATAACACTATAGTCTATTAGGGAAAATGAGTATGGTAAAACCGGTCAATCAAAGATTTTTACTTTTTTGAGGCACTTCTTGATCATTTTGAAGCGCAATTTTTTTAGGGCTTCATTATTACACCATATCACAGACACTAATAACATGTAGGGCCGTGTATCTCAGATTTAACACTGTTAAACGATCCCTTTAAGGTCAATGGCTGTGGCCTTGTTCGGAATTATGAGTTATTTCTGAGAAAACAGCTTTTCCCAAGATATATACCCGCTTACCTTCTGTATTGTACATGCAAATTGCATGTGAAGATGGTTATATTTCCGTATATGAAGTGAAACTACCCACAGGGTGGAATTTCCTAGTTAAAGCCAGAATATTATCTGTAATTATTTGTAAATACAACACTTCCAGAAGTACTATATCCCAGCCTTATGCCTTGAACTGCAATTTTCAGATATTGAATTGGATTTAGAAGTTGTCTTGTGTAGTGAATTTTATTGGTAGTGTTAATCGGAATTGGACACATATTTTGTTTAAAGTTACAAACAATGGCAATGGAATCTTACAGGACAAAATGCTCTCAAGCCATGATTTTGTAGGAACATCAGAGGTTTTGAATTTTCTTGTCAGTTTTTTGTAACCTGTCTGCTTGACAAATATTTAAAATAAGTTAATGATTGTTTATAAGATATTAGTCATAAAATATCACCTTTTAACAAAAATTGTGGTCAGTAAAAAAATAAATATTGTTTACACAGGATTCTGACCAGTCCCTGTAAACTATATCCTCCAATCTCAAGTTCTGTTTGCTTTCAGATTGTCAGGTTCAATTCTGGTACAATTCTGGTCATGGTTGTAAAATTTTATTGATTACTGTGCACGTGAATGTTCATCAACAGAAATGAATGGACATTTGTTGGAGAAGTTCATGCCTTATAAAATGTATATGATGAACACATATGCGATATACAGGATATGTTAGCTACAAATTAAGGGAGATGTATTCTGACATTAAGAGTTCAAAAAATGATTATTGTGTTTGGATAATGCCTAAGATTACAGCAAGGTAATGGGCAACAGAAACAGTCCATAAATTATGTATTTATCCAGCACCCTTAGGCGTATGGTCCAAATTCTTCCTTACCTAAGATTCAAAGCAAACCATCAGCCATTTCTTACTCTGCTCAGAGGTTATCAAACTAATCACTCAATTATAATCGGAAAAAGGAGAGTAGTGTTTTTGTTATCTTATTCTCTGCTTGTAAATAATTTGGTTGCTTGTTATCAGGATAATATGTGGGAGAGATGGACTTGTAATATTGGGTGTAGTCGCGTGCTGAATAACTTATTTCCTTAGTAACGCTCACATTTCTTGTTGTAGTCTGTTATAGAGTGAAAACTCCCACGTTATCCCCAGATTTAACCTGACATTCAACTTGGAATACCGGTACCTTGATTACTCTTCATGTCAATTTCAGTAATTGTTTTTTTTTCCAGGGATTGACTTGAAGATTGACATAAATGCAAATGAAAAACAAATACTGATAGTACATTGCTGTTGTACCTGTAGAATATATTGTATGTGTATAATTCTCTGAAAGTTTCTTAATCTCATGTTGTGCTCGGTTTTGCTATTTCATTTAATCCTTCATCTTTTGCTTTTGCCTTTTCTTTGAAATACAGAACTACCTCAATTTGTAACTCAACTCGAGCCTACAATAGCTTATCAGGGAGGGGTCGCCAGGTTTCAATGCGATGTCTATGGTGTCCCTAAAGTAAACATAACATGGAAACATATCAGGAGTGGCAGTGACAGAACGAATATCAGAATAGATGCTATCAGGTAAGTGATACATCCCTTTTTATGCAACTTTGATAATGCAGGTTTCAACATTTTTTCGAATCCATTTTGGAGGATTAGTTTGAGACCCAATAAAAAAACGAATAAACTTACATGTACATATCCAGGAGGGATTACCCTTTTAGTTCAAGTAGATTATTTAAAAGATGGTGAAATCAGCTATTACTTTGAAATATCCTATTACAACTTTTATTTATTTATTATTTGCATGTGAATATAATTTGAAATATCACCAATTCAAGGTTCTTATTCAAGGTGCAACATTCCGATTCATTGCGTAATTGTGTTAATAATAGTAGGCCTAATCCCCCCCCCCTTATCTTCTTTTTAGTGTGACCACTGCTCAAATTTCTGTTCATATTATATTGTCAACACCCAAAATATTGTGTTTTCCTTATGCCAGTGCCAGGCATGTAGTCCTGCCGAACGGCGTACTTCAGATTCACAATGTAACACAAGAAGATGAGGGCAGGTACAAGTGCATTGCATCCAACTCCTTGCAGACTATGCGGAACAACTCCGCAACATTATCAGTGCTACCTCAAGTGATGTCTCCGAAAGCTGCATCTGCGCTATACCTCATGCAAGGCCCCGTCTCCCTACGACTACTACCAGGAGAAGATGCCCTGTTAGAATGTCTGGTGGAAGGATCACCTCTAAGAGTTACCTGGAGGAGAAAAGGTATGTTCCTACAGCTTTAAAAAGGGAATAAATGCAGAAAAATGAGAGAAACAGATTAGTGAAAGTTTGACCAATATCGGATTAAAAAATAGGAAAGTTATGAATTGTTGAAGTTGTCATCAGTGAAACACAAATTGGCAACACTGTCACGTACATGTATCTTTATACAGAAAATTTCATAAACTTTCATTTTCTTAGTTATTGATGATGAAAGAGAAGTAAAACATATTTGAAATAATTACATTTAGGGTGAATGTATGATTGAAAATTTTCTTGAGGGAAAAAAAAAATTATTTAAGTTTTTTGGTACAGGGCAAATGGGAGGGGAGCTCGCAAGATACGTCACTGAATTGCCAGTTTGTGTTTGATTGATTGCACCTTCAAAAATTCATAACTTTCTTATTTTCAATCGATTTTTGCTCAAACTTTCACTGAACCGTTTCTCTCATTTTTTTTTTGCTTCTAATAAAACCAACTGAATATCAGGGTGGAGTTTCCATTTAAAGATTTGTCTCAGACTGTTGAAAGGCTAAATTATTATTTTTGTAATAACTTAGTGAACCAGCTCTAGTTTAGATGTTAGTTAATTTTCAATAACTTGCTCTTATGCATATTTTATGTTAAGCTATTGAATCTTCGATCCTAGATTCTTAAATGGTGTCCCATCAATAACATAATTAAAGTGTGATTTTGGGTGGTTAAATCCCATACATTGTTACTCTAATACTAGTAATTGAATTTTCAGTGAAGAGCTGATTTTGTGTCATTCAGTTGTAAGTATGAATTTGCAATGATGCTTGTTTATTCCCCCTCTCTTTATCTTTCTCTCTCCCTTTCTCCCTCCCTCTCTTTCTCCCTCCCTCTCTCTCTCTGACTTTTTTTTCTCTCCTCCCCCTTTCTTTCTTCCTCTGTCACTTCATTGCATATGATATGCGGCTATGATTTCAGCGGCCTAGTATCTTGTCACTTTTAATCAAAGCAATTCCAAATTCCAAATCTGCATTCCTGATGTGATCCACAGATTAATTAATGCATTATTGAATTGGTATGAGTAAACTGGGTCGGCAATTGAATAAGTGATCCACAATGAATATTAGAAGACGATGGGGCACAGATGTTGTGGACATAGTAGCTCCACCCTCGAGTGCCTATTTAGTTTTCCATCCCTTCAGGCTATTTTCCTGTAATCTATTTACAACATGTATATTACATGTAACTGGGGCACAATCTGTTTTTCTTCCTATGAGATTTTGTTTTCATCATGTATGAAGATTAATAATTCCCTTTCATTGAACAATTTTATTAAAAAAATATCTGTCACTTTGTAAATCTTTGTCAGATGTTTGAATATAAATTGTTGTCACCAGTTATCCACTTTCAGAACTCAGCTAAAGATATACCTATTTCAGATTGCTTACAATTAGTCACTGCTTTTTTGTCTTTCCCGGTTAGAATCATGAACAGACATTTTTGGTATTTTTTCAGTCTCATCAGCTCCTTTGATTAGGCAACTAGATATTGGCGCTATATAAATACCTGGATTGGATTGGATTGTTTTTTATTATTTTTTTTCTCATTTAAAAAAAAAAGGGGGTCAAATTTCAGAAGAATTTATTGATTTAAAGAAGAAAGAAGTAACCATTTCAAATGAGAGAGGCCATACTTGTACTACATATTGTACTACATATTGTACTTAACACATACTTAGTAGTCTTAAATATTAATGACATTACAACCTAAAATTAAATTTTTAGAGTGTGTATTGCAAAATTGTTAGAAGTAAGTCAATGGAAAATTTGAAATTTGTCTCTATTTTGTAACCTGTGCATGATTACATAAACCAATTCTAAAAGCAGCATCATAGAATAATCTGTATACCTTCTTGTTCACGCTTGCTTGGTCTCAACTTCTTTTGAAGCAAATATATCCACAGTCCTGTTGTTAGTAGACATCATTCAGGGCTTAAACGTACTATGTCTTCGTGGAATTTCTCTTTTTCCCCTCTCTTATCAAGATGTAATTTGGAGAAGATTTAAAGATTCAAATGAAGACAGAAGAATGGTGTAATGTGTAAAAGCTAATGAATAATTGTTAACAATTAGAAGGCATCCCTAAAGTATTTAAAGATAAAGTTGAGTTCTGGTCATGCAATTGCATTGTGAAAGAAACAGTGTGGAATCGATGAGGAAAGGTTGATCATCTAGCATATAAGTATTGGTGTGTACTGCAAGGTTCTGGAATCATCAAAATGATAAAAAAAATTGGCCCAGTCTTAGTAAAGTTACAAGCACTGTACACAGAAAGATGTATATGGGACTACACGAACATGTGGCATAAAAATCCGCCCCGATTGTTATGCTGTTACATGCCATATTTAGAATCTTAAGGCATTTGAAGAGCCATGCTTTTCAGGGGACAATTTTAATCTGATGTTCTTCCACACTTGTATAATAACAATGATAACGTCCACATATTATTTTACACCTCTTCCCAGAACTCAACCTTCTCTTTAAAAGGGTTACCCTAGGTCATATTGAAAATAGATATGCACCTTCGCCATGTTGTCATCTTACATTTTTTTTCTTCGAGTTAGCATTCTCTTGTTTGCGGAATGTTGTGATCCAACAATTTCTCTCATTTCCTACTCGTCATGCAATCATTTCCTGTATTTCCCTCTTGTCTGTCATGAAGAAGTGAGAGGGTTAGTCACTCTTCACTCTTTCAATACCTCGCAACTAAACTTTCTCCACAACGTGCACAACGAACTTCTTCATGTACATTTCATTAGATGTTTGTAGTGTCTCCATGCCCAATATTTGTATTGACCCATGCCTCTTTCTTTGTTGCCCCGTTCCTTCTATTTTGTGACTGTCGAAGCAGATAATTGTGTCCATTCTTCTTTACCTCTTCTTTACCTCTTCTTTACCTTTAAAGATTATTCTATGATGCTGCTTTTGAGAATTGGTTTATGTAATCATGCCCAGGTTACAAAATAGAGACAAAATAGAGACAAATTACAAATTTTCCATTGACTTAATTCTGTGTATGTTTGTATGATAATTTCATGACAGATTTGGTTGAGGAGTGTCATATGTAGTTGTTTTCCTAGATCCGATTCTTGCCATTGTACACTACAAGACATTATGTGTGAATGTTTTCATTGAAGAGCTAGAAATATCAATATAATCACTCTGAAAAGGTTATGACCAGATAATCAAACAGAAGCTCTTTTAAACAATAATTTTTTTAAGGGGGGAGGAGGGTATGTAGGTATTTAGATTTTTATAGCACCTTTTGCTTTATTAGGTGCCCTCCCATCAAAACGTTTGCTAAGAGTGATTGATAAAAGAGGGCAATGTATTGTAACAAAATGATTCACTGACCCAGGTAAATATTTGTACGTGAGAAGGAAAGAGAAAACTGAGAGAATCAGGTGTGTTCTCAAGAGCAATATCAACATTTCAATAATACCCTGCTTGTGTGTTTAATACAAGGGGTACAGGGTTCACATTCTATGCTTCAATATGGTCCAAGAGTTGCCCAGCATGAAACACAATATTTTTGATTGATTTAGTTTCATACGTGATAACATCTTTATTGTATTACATTATAAATTTGGTTTGTATTATTGTATCCCTCTTGAAAATGCAGTTTCGTGTGATTGGCTAGAAAGTAAATAACATGTTGACCTACACTTATTGGACAATGTTGTTGAATAGTTTTAAAGCTGATATTTCACTGATTCCTTTCAATCTCATCTAATTATTATAAGAAATTATTTGATATCTTTATTGTTCTTTCAGATGGGCGTCCCATTCGCAGGGAAGGAGTCAGCTATCCCGGTGGGAGTAATCTTTTGATAAGAAACGTTCGCTACTCACTGGACAATGCAACCTATCGCTGCCAAGCTACAAACCCACAAACAGGCCAGTCCATCATTGCTGAAGCATGGCTGGATGTCATGTGTAAGTTAATCATACAATACCATCTTTTATTAATTAGTGTGTTGAATTTCATTTGGCTGTATCTTTAGCCTATAAGCAATATTAGCACTGAGTTGGATTTTTATGCCTCTGCCCACCGAAGGTGATGCCGGAGGCATTATGTTTTTGGGTTGTCCGTCCGTCCGTACGTCTGTTCTACTTTCTTGTTAACGTGATATCTCAAGAACCACTAGAGATATGAAGCTCGAACTTGGTGATAATATGTATCACAATAGGAAGATGATCTGATTAGATTTTGGAGTAACTACTGTACGTCAAAGGCCAAAGATCACAGAGGTCAACTTATGACATTTCAGGTATTGGCCTCGTTATCGCAATATCTCATGAACCACTAAAGATATGAGGCTTAAACTTAGAGATAATATGTATCACCACAGGAAGACAATCTGATTGGATTTTGGGGTTAACAGGTCAAAGGTCAAAGGTCACGGGTCGATTTTTAAAATTCTAGAAATAGCCTTCTTATCACGATATCTCAAGAACCACTAGAGATACGAGGCTCAAACTTGGTGATAGTATGTATCACCATAGGAAGATGAACAGATCAGATTTCGGGTTCAAAGGTCAAAGAGGTCAGTTTCTGAAATTACAGGTTTTTAGCCTTGCTATTGCGATATGTCATGAATAAATCCATCCATTTCCTATACTGAATTTAGGGCGGGGGCATAGAGATGCAGTGGCATTTGTCTTGTTTTTCATAGGATAGAGTAATTATGAAGGCACGATGCATGTTTGAAAACAGTTTTATTATCACTAATATACTATAGTTTTTGCTATTTATTTATCTGTAATTTTTCACCAAATGTGATAATTCCAAACATTATTTTTCAATATCAACATGGTGAAATATTTCTGTGCATTTTATGATCAACTGCATGATTTGTTATCTTTCTTCTATCCCCAGCTCCACCTGTAATCACGGTGGTACCTCCAGTCATCCACAACAAGGTCATCGGAAGCAAGATCCGATTCTGGTGCCAGGCAACGGGTAAGCCACGCCCGAAGATCACCTGGCTTCACAACGGCGTACCGGCTCTCATCGATGACTACCATAGCCACATGAACAACAATGACTTTGTGATCTCCCAGCTGTGGTGGGAAGATGAAGGCATCTACCAGTGTGAAGCCAAGAATGATGCCGGCAGTGCCGTAGTGAGTGGAGTGGTTACCATCGATGCATGTAAGTGGTTTCTGGACTGGATGATAGCTGAATATAGTCATTAGCTTGATTCCTACGTAGAATTATAAGAGAACGTGTTATTCATTGGTGATTTAAGATGAAATCGCTCTCACTTCAGTAAGGCTGAACTTGTTCTAGATCTGTTGGTGGTAGGGCTCATGGAATCTTTCTGAAGAAGATGTACCATTGTCTGTATTACCACCTAAAGGCCTGTTCAGATACGAAGTGGCGAACCGCTGCATATTTTTTTTAATGCGTGTAAATGAATGGTATCTGTGCACAACAAATGTACAAGGCGTATTCACTGAGCTATGTGTTATAAAATACAGAAATGGGAATCGTATTACATCATCATACAAAAAAAATACCTCCATGTTTTTTCAAAATGAATAAACCCATGTGCAAGGGTATTGATTTGAATCATATTAGGTAAAGCCCAAGATATACTGATCCTGATGCACTTGCTAAGTAAGACCATTTCAGCGTGTATAGAATAGGATGCTCTGACATATACTCTGGCAGCAATCGCTCCAGGCGTTGTTTCATCAAAGATGTAGCGTTAGGGTAAGGGATGGGTTTTAGAGTTAAAGTTGGGATTTGCTAGGCTGTTGATTGAGGTATTGACTTTGGAGCAATTGTTATTGGAGGACGTGTCGTACAACTATAGCATAGAGATACTCAATATAGGGTGCTATATTACAAATTTATTTTTGTCTTTCACATGGATAGGGAAGACACCTATTACTCACAGTTAACCTGTCATTGAATTGTTTCCTTGCCTTGTCATACAGATCCCGAGGACACGTACCCAGGGCCTATCCGTAACCTCTCCATCAATCTGATCTCAAGTCGGAGAATAAGGGTGACATGGGAGCCTCCTGACGATCTACCTGCTCCAGTCATAGCTTACCACCTGGAATGCAGGGCATTGGTAGAGGGTGAGTAATAAGCCCCTCTCCTGGGATTCACTTTGCTCATTTTGAGGGGGTTTGGGAGAGGGTTGGGGGTGGGGGTTGGCAAGAAAATGAACAGGGATGACAGTTTTCAGGCCGTGGTCTAATTTTAGGCCCTTACACCTCCCAATTTGAGCCTATTTAGACAAGATATTGTACAACACATATGGAAATCCAACATGTCGGTTATCTCTTTTCAGGCTCATTGGGTAAAACCAATTGGTGTCCCTGAAAAGAAGGATAGCAGGGAAAAGAGGAAGTAGTAAACTGAAATATTTGAGAAGTAAAAGCTTTAAAAGACAAACAAGATGGAGCTTCTTCTTGTCTATTTTCTCTTTGATCATAGAACTGAAACAGTGTTGTCTGGGTCTCAAGGCATTCTCACCTTTAAAACAAGTAATCAAAGAGAATTCAAAGTAAATGTTTGTTACAGACTACTAGCTGAGCTACATCAATCTCAAGTGCAAACAGCGTTTTTATTCATGTAGACAGAGATAGAATCTGATTGGATGGAATCATGTATCCTTCCTTCTGATATAGATTCGGATGCACACGAGCGAGTGGTGTCCAGCCCATCCTGTGACCTGACCACGCTGGAGCCGTATACCCAATATCGGATCACCGTGCAGTGCTTCACCAATAAGGCACCATGTCCACGCTTTCAAGAATATGTGATGACTGAACAGGATGGTATGTATCGTTTCTTTACTGATGGTCGTCGTCGTCGAGGAGATTAAGAAATAGAAAGAAAGAAATAGTTTCTTTGGTTAAAGCATCACACCTGACAATAGTTTATTCATATTCATTGTGCCATTTTGTAATCTTTAGGAACAGTGGTATTGCTGATTACAGACAGGGAAAGGAGAATTCAACAAATTTAGTGTGAAATTCACAGTTTCATTGAGTAAAAATCTATCTTAAACTGCTCAAAGAACTATATTAGATCATTTCCAGCAAAGGGATTATCATTTAGTATGCATCATTCCCATTCAGGAAAGGAATTGTCTAATGGCCAAATTGATTAACTTTTATTCATACTGGCTAGACCTGTTCCTCGTCTGTTGCATTCTTTAATTTTGGTATGTTATTCTTATGAAAAGCCATATATCTAAAATGAGTAGGAACCTTCCTGAGAATTTTAAAAATATCATTTTGTATTGAGAAACAGTTATTTATTGCTTCTGTATACTTGTGTCTTTTATCCCTGAACAGTTCCTACAGGTAGTCCAGAGTTTTCCTTAGGAAGTGAAAGCCCAACCACCATCACCGTCACCTGGGATGAGCTTCTCCCTCATCGTGCTAACGGCATCATCATCAACTATGGCATCACTTATTGCCGTGCCAACAGCGTATATTGTAACGTGACGATGGTAGACGGGGACCTTCAGGAGTACACCATTCTTGGTTTGACACCAAATTCCAACTACAGTGTGAGCATGGCTGCAGCAACCATGGTTGGGCAGGGGAGTTACTCGGGTAATGTTACAGTGGAAACACCCAGGAACATCAATGAGACAAGTAAGTTGGTTTCAAGTATCTCTTGATAGCTGAAAGGGAATGGTTAGTAGAGTCAAGTTTGTTGGATAACTGTCACATTTTGTGGCAGATAGGTTAAAGAGAGCTAGTGTAGGGACAGTGGCTTCACAGTTCATCTCTAATTTACTTTGCCTTAGTGCCCTATTATTTATAAAGTCTAGAAATCTTGATTTGTTGCTTAGCTGCTATGCTAATAGTGTTGCATATTTTGCTTTGATTCCTGTAGGGAACCCAAGTGTGGATATTTTGTATAAATACAGTCATCATCAAGTAAAATGCATGAAAATTTGATATAACTTATGTGTGAATATGCAATCGAAATTCTCAATCACAAATAACCTGTACAAGTGTTTTTTCATCAGGCATATAACATTGTTATTTTTTGCTTGAAAGTATGTTTTGCCTCTTTACCTAGGTGATGTACCATGATGTTATAATGATCACCATTACAACATAAAGTGGTCATAATATAACTTGGCTTTCTTATTTGCTCCTTGTAGCCCCAAAGCCACCATTACATTTACAAGTGTTACCGGTGAACCATACCACATTGAGAGTAAGCTTCCAGCCAGCACCCACCCCACCCATCACGGAGGGGTACAAACTATTGGTATCCAGGAACCTGGCTAACAATTGGATCACCTATCTCTTACCTGTGGACACCATGGAGTACTATGTTACAGACCTAGGTAGGTTGACTTCATCTCATATCAGATTCATTTTGGAGTGTTTTCTATGTTTCTTTTTTTTTGGGGGGGGGGAGGAGGCAGTATACTGTGTTTAGTTGGTTTTATTTGGTCAAGTTTTATGATTTTTTTTTTTTTTTGGGGGTGGGAATTTATAGCAGATCTGGTAGGAAAAAGTGGACAGTTTGTAACAGCTTATTTGTGAACTGTTAAGTCTGTCCTTATAAGACTCCTTAATTCTTTGCTAGCCTTTGGTCTGGAATAAATGATACACTTGTACTTGATGCCTTAGAAATTGTAGTGAGCTTTTGATATGGTGCAACAAACGTGTTCTGTAATGATTGATGTTATTTTGAGGCATTTGTGCATCTGGGGGCTCGCTCTGCTACCCCATTGCCTATAACCCCCACCCCCCAAACAAGATGTAGGTGATGATCCAGTCCATTCGCTTGGTTGTAAAAACCGATACTGCAATGATGGAAAATTAGCTAGAATCTCTTATAAATTATTAAAATTATCACTGTAATGGTTGAAAGGAATATCATAAACAGGACATGGATAATATAGGTTTTGAAGTAAGCTAAATCTTCACTTGTTGAATCTATGTGGAAAATCTAAATGTGTTTATGCATGGGACAGATCTGAGATCTGTGTATGTCTTCATGCTGGAGTAACTTGTTGCAATGGGTGTTCTGTGTGAGAGAACCAAAATCTCCCAGTGCCAATATGAGAGAATTGTGTTAATAGATGATATGGTTGTGAAGCATATGGTTTAGTAGAAATTTCTTGTAGTGAAATAGATGTCTTAGTTGGAGTGAAACAGATGGCTTAGTAGGTTCGAATACATCATATTATTAATTATGGAATTAGATTTGTATGGGTTGCTATCCTGAAAGTTTGTCCATTGAGTGAGATAATTTTGTTGGTAAATATGTTTGATCGATTCTGAGTAAATATGCGTGTCTGTCAGATGTTATGTTTTATGCGGTGTTTTATGCGGTGTGTGAAATACTGCTGATAGATTTGTAGATGATGTACCCATTTTTGTAGAATTCATTGATAACTAATCACAATATCAAAGAATTGGAAAGAAGAACAAAGAAATGTCTTCATTTGTACTCTGGGAATCATTTACGTTTGAAATGTGAACAGATCCCTCAACATTAGATGCTCTTCTATCTGATTTTTGAAAAATGTAAAAAAGGTGAAGGAAATGTGTGCTATTAGCTTGGGGGCTCAGACAATATGTATTAGAGAGTTGGTCATTTCATATCTGGTGTATTTCACCGTAATGCACATTGTGGTTAAATAACAGATTTATTTCAATTATTCAGTTAAATGAAATCTAACCTTTGTAATTTATTAATTTATATGAAATAAGAAAACTAGAATGGCGAAAGTTTGAAATAAATCCGACCAATGATAAGAAAGTTTGAATTGTTTGAAATATAAGATCACTATATCTATGCGAATCTCAAATGGGCAATTTGGTCAGTGGATTATGACGTATGCATGGCCTACTCTCCTGTTTGTCATGTAAAAAAATAAATAATTTCTGTTCTTCTCATAAGCGCTTTCTCCGTTTGGGCACTAATCAACATATTAAAAAGAAAAGGCCCTCCTGAGTTTAACCTTTTGAAGAAAAGAAAAAAGAAGACATTTTAGTCATTTATTGTGTTGGCAAAATTTTGGGAAAATTGTCCGCCACTACGTAACAAGTGACATTACATTTCGGATTAAGCCAATTTGAAATCCCCATACGTATAATGATTACAATTTTTAAAAATTCATAACTTTCTTATGTTATGTCTCATTTCGTTAAAAATGTCACCAGTATTATACTCCTGATTTTTCTGCTTCCTAATAGATTGGTTTGCTATTAATGTTAGATTTCTCTTTAATCTAAGCTCATGTGACTTGTGAGCATTATGTAAACTAAATAATATCTGCTGGTCTTTTGGAATTAGATTGCTGTAAGTGGATATCATAGGGAAAACCCCAAATGTGTAATTTGATTCTTGAACTTATGATTTCAGGATAAGATTCCATTTACAGATGAAAAGATTAAGTGAGATGAATACATAAATCTTATTTATAAAAGCTCTATCAGGGTTCATCCCAGATATTGAGTTTGGAATTTGTAGACTTCTTTGTAACTGTACAGAGCTGAAGCACAATTACATGTTTAATTGATAACCTTTCTCTATAAATATATGTCTTTGTCAACATATCGTGTCAATATTTGTCCGACGTCGACAACTGTTGACCAAACAATGATTGGTAAATTTCAACAGTCAAGTCAACAGTCATACACTGGATATAAAAGCCATAGACTGCCAGTTATCTAGGGGTCCAATGTCTTGATCATGTTCACAATAGGAAAGAATAACTGTTTCGGAAATCTACATCATACAACATATTTTAAAATTAATTTTGACATTGTAATTAATATCCCAAACCACAGTAGTCGGCACCTAGATCTATATTGGATCCGTTCAAATATAAGTCACTTTCCAAGGCTGTTGATAATTGCGTTATAAAACTTGTGCTTTAATTCTTCAAACATCGTAAATTCTATGGCATTTCTTGGATTAATCACGTTGTGTGCCGAACTGTGTGTTCAGTCGGAGAGCTTTGTATTCACCAAAATATATTCCTGTGACTTTCCACTGTTTGTATAGCATTGACTTTCTCTCTGTGATTTTTCCTCAATAAAAATTGGTATATCCCATTGTTGCTTTATAATGCATGACTGAAATTGATAGTTTCCTGGAAATTCATACTCTGTATGTTTTACTACTATGATACATGTGTAAAATAATTGAACAGTCAGAGATTGACAAAGCTCTAGATGGTAAGAAACCACAGCTGAATAAATACTCATATTCGGTATTTTAACTTTTTCTGTATGGAAGAGATTAACTGGCTGTTATCAAATGCCTAATGGAAAAAAAAATTGTGTCATTTTACTGTTTGGTGTGATTTTAGAGCTTAGAACTAACAACTAACAGTTCTCTACCCAGCATGAGACAAATACGTGGTTATTGTATCGTAGAGGTGCCGTGGACGAGTGGATATGTCACCGACTGTGGATCACAAGGTCCGCGGTTCAAGTCCCACCGCGGCACTAATGTCCTTTGGCAAGACATTGATCTACATTTGCCACTCTCCACCCAGGTGTTAAATGGGTACCCGGTAGGATGCGAAAGTTAATGTGGTTTGATAAGCAAGTGGCGCTTGTAAAATGGCGACTGGCTGGAATGCTCCCCAGGGAGTGGAGAATGTGCATACATTGTATGCAAGTTAGCATGAATCCGATGACCGGGGTAATAATATATATCTGTAAAGCGCATTGAGAGGGCCTGCGGTCCTGAAATGCGCTATATAAGGACGAACTATTATATTATTATTATTCACTCAGATTGATTCTATCTGTTTTTTGTTGTTTTTTGTTTAAATTTGAAACACGATTAGATTTGGCAATGATTATGAATTATTCATTTGAAGTTTGTAAGCATATTGATAGCAGTATTTCAGGAAAATTACATTCTTTCTTAAAGGGCAATCCAATCTTTGTAATAATTTCATTTGTATGAAAGCAGAAACATAAAAAAGACAGGCAGAAGTTTGAATAAATCAGACAAATAATAAGATAGTTGTGAGTGTTTGAAATATGAGATCACTAAAAAGCTATGCGAATCTAAAATTTGCAATTTGGTTACTGGATTAAATCGGTAGTTATGTCTTCAAAGAGGTGCCAGATTAACTAAGATATATTTTCTCTTAAATGCTGGTGTGATGATTTAGAAGAATTCAAGTACTGGTAGAATAGATATCACAATCTTAATGGCATGGATTAGTTCCTGAAATGAACTTTGCATTTGAAATAAAGGGAAGAAAGAAACAACTATTGTGTTTTAGAATATTCTCGATTTGTCCATCATGGCTCTCTGCCAAATTGACCAATCTCAAGTGGACTTCACTACAGCCCCCTGGCAAGGGAGCTGCCATAGATTCTCAGAAATACGAGAGAGAAGTCGTAGGCGTAGAGTACAAACACCTTAAAAACTTGCTGGTAGGCAAGAGCCTTCAAGAACATTGATGAGATGTGGTCTGTTTTTTATAGCTAATTGGCTTGTAAAAATGACAAGAAATTTTTATATTTTTACGAGATCTCTTCATGGGCCTTTTTGGGGTATATTTTCCCCCAGAGTTACATACAAGATGAAAGATTTTTTTCTTCAGTGCAATGAGTCTGGAAGTAAAGGCTATGTAACAGTAGTTTCCTTTCTCTTCCTTGTTATGATATTGATTGCTAGGGAACCTCAAACTTTTTCCCATTCTGAGTAAGAATTTCCTGATGGAAACCCAACAAGGAATTCATATAGAAAATGAAAGTTTGATACTGAGAATACGCAATCACATGTGATAATAAATTTCATTTGTTAATGTCGGGGAGGATAGTTAGAGAAAGAAAAATATTTGTGTTGTTGGTCACTTGGTGTTGCAGTTTTACTTTGGGATAATAGTTGTAGTGGGTTTTTGTAGAAGTGTTACATGGTTTGTGGTTCGAGTTCCACCGGGGCCCTAATGTCATTTGGCAAGACATTTATCTACATTTACCACTCTCCACCCAGGTGTTGAATGGGTACCGGTAGGAAAGGATTCCTTGAATGCTGTGAGCACCAAAATCGGTAGCCTAGCAGATCCAGGGTAAAATTTGTGCGCTATAAAAATATCCAATAGTAGTATTATTATTCCCTAATTATTATTACTATTATTTTGCCTCTTTTTATGCAAAGGTTTTTGCTTTTAACTTTCAGATATATCTTTATAACAATTTAGAATGTATGTACAATTGAACTAGCAGAACAGATATTTTGTTTTGGGTAGCAATGCTGTCAATTTCCTTTTTTTCTTTCTTTTTCATTAGCCACTTTCAGAAAATATCAATGTATGATTGAAGATCAAGGAGTAGATGTCGAGTTCTGGTAATATACAGGCCCATTGCACCATTTTTTTTCCTTCAATGGGATTGTCCTGGATTACGGTTGAGGGGTTTTGATGGATACAGCAGAAGTATTGTATAAATTAGAGTTTAATGTAAGGTCAGGAGGTTCCATAATGCCATGTTCACACATTGCGCAATATTTTCCATGACAAAAAAAGAAGGGGGAGGGGTAAACAAAAGCCATTTTATGTGAAAATGAATGGAAGTGGGGCTGAGAAAAAAAAGTTGCAGCATGCTATAAATACTACTGAATATATTTACTTATTTATATTGTTTAAGATACTGAAATTTTTCTTTTGCCACCATGTGTTTATTTTTATTTTTTTATAATTTTTAACAGATTTACCTCATCAAGTGTTAATGAGTCTGTAAAGGGTCAGCTTGATCTCAAGTTTGTTGTGTAATCAGATGATTAGAATGAGAGCAGGGAAAAGAAAAATGAATTTAGAATATCCAGTAAGAGGAGAGAAGAAAGTTCTTTGTCCAAATTATGTAATTGCCAAATCAAGATACGTCAGAGTATACACTGGAATGAGTTCTTAGGTTCCTGCATGATAAGAGAGAAAAATAAGAACTGACCAACTTGAACCTACTTCTTCTCTCCATTGCAAATTGATTTCTGAGAGCAGATAGTAGATGGCACTTACTTACAAGCTATCAGTGCACTGTGTGATCTTGAAATATTCCAGGTCCAAGTTGTTGATGTGCTATTTATTAATATTCAGTATCGAGTGGAAGGGTTTTATTCAAGTGTCCACCTGAGAAAGGTACTTAAAATGCTGGACTCGTCATATTGTGCTGACCAAATCCCAGTTGTTTTTACAGAAGATGTTTTGCAGAATTAATTGTTAAGTTATTTTGCCCCTTTCTCTTTCATATATTGCTATATAGGCAATGCACTCTGCTTATGCTCTCGATTTAAAATTTGAAGACCGATAACATGTGTTATTTTTTCAATTTGATTGACGGGTTCATTATAATTTGTTCATACATGTATACGAGTATAACTCGAACCTGTAACGTTTGACCATTTTCCATACCTCTTTGCCTTAGTCATATAAAACTGTACCTTAAGGCTTCTACACCTATTCCACGGTAAACCGCAGCATTTTTCTCTTTTATAATGACAGTTGCATACTAGTAGTATACTGCACATTTCTGTATTGTATAACACACAGATAAGTGATTACACCTATTATGCGCACACAGCTATTACTTTTTCACTACCACTTGCCATTTGCTTACACGCATAAAACAAACAAAACAAAATGTGGTAAACCGCCGCAGTTTGCCTCATCCTGTATGAATAGACATTTACATGTGAACTGGGCTTGTAATGAGATGCATTTTGAGGTGGTTTGTTGTCACCTGTTCTGACTGCACTGAAGTACAACTAGATGACGTCAGAGGTTATTTACTTCTAGGTCACGGGTCTGTTTTATTAAGCTAGCTTGCATAATGTATTTCCTAAATATCTCTACTTTTCACGGAAGTCCTAGATATATTACTACCCTGCTCCTATTGTTAATTATTCCTTTGCATATAGATGGGTTATGTGGGTAGATTTGAAAGTCACGTCCTTTTTAAAAATTCTATCATGGGAATCGAGTTGGAGCTAATACTTTGATGTAGCCCTCCGTAATTGCTAATTATCTTTAATATATTATTCACAGTGTACATATTGATATTTGTTCACTGGTATTCTTCAGGATTGAATGTTAAAATTGTCTTTTCTCAGGGGTTCTGCTCATTTTTTTTCCTTCAATTTCTGTGCTAAGTCATCCTATGCTCCTATGTATGTCATTTTCTTGTATATACAGAGATATATCTTTATTGTTCAGTAAAATAGGAAGTCTGTAGTTATGTGTCGAGCTGGAGTATTTTTGTTTTTGTTCACTAATTTTTTTAATTGATTATAAAAAAGGAAACTAGGTAATTGAAAGAATTGTAACCCTTGCTGTTTAACCCCTTAATTTTATCGTTTTAAAACATAAGTAGCTGACCGAAAGGTTATGAATGCAGGTTATGAATTGATATTGGAAGTACATGTACCGACCGACAGAAAGAGAGTTTTGACAGCTGTATACATAGAGTAAAACAAACCATATATTGATTACCAGCGTAGAATGGAATGGGTATGACTCAGAGTGTTATTATTACTCGTTTCTCAGGCAAGGGCAAACAATCCTATCAACATTGATTGACCTATTTACTTGTCTTATTGGGCTCTTTATACATCCAACCAAAGTTGAAAATCACCATGAATCCTGTCCGATACAGACAACAGAGAACCAACCCTGTGATGTTGTGTGTCAATTCACACCTGCAGCTTCTACAATGAGTCAAAGTTTGCTCACACAAAGCTACACTGAGCGAGTTGAATAGTCGTATTTTGGTTTAATACTTGAATTAAATATTTTTTATTTGATTCTATAAAGCCTGTATGGTTTGAAATTCAGGATGTGGAATTTGTTGAATTCCTCTTATAGCCTACATAGCAGATTCTTCCTCATTTGACATCTGAAAAATGTATAGGTATATATTTATATTTATAGATATTCAGATCCTTAATTACAATCATTGTTCAGCGTAATACACATTTATATAATTTGCTGTCCTTGCAGTTTTATATCATGCTTATGACCATTATTGAAATGTTAGTTACCGAATGGATAGTATAGCCAATAACATATTTTATAGCATGCCTAGTTAAAATCAAGTTGCTAATAGTTGGTTAAAACACTTGGTTAATTGATAAAAAGTGAGGGTCGATTTATTTATTTTGCTCTAATCATTTGTTATGTAGTGGTTTACATTTGGTTTCAAGTTCATCTACCCTTGGCTTTTAACATGTAACTGATTGTAATAAATTGTACGTGCTTCTGCCTCACTAGGCACAACAAGCACATGCCTTTTGAGTGCAGTAAGCATCATTATACACTCCATGCCGCACGTACGTGTGTGTGTAGCAGCATCGCTTCTTTGCTCTATGCAGCCATGACCCATCTGTTGTCCGCTCTCCTCGCTTGTGCCTACTCTGAGTGGTCAACCATTTTGAATTTCATTTGTGGAGCGAGCGAGCGGGAGTGAACAGTCCGCTCTTCCCTTGTGGTGCCTCTTGCATCAGATGTTTACCTGGCTATTTGAGTTTTTTTTTTCTCATTTTTTTTGCAAGCCTGTTCTTTGGCTTCATGCCAAAGACCTCAAGCATGAAACGCTTGATTATGGACTTGGCCATAAGCCCTTGACCCAGAAAGATAGGGAAAAGAGGGGGGCAACAGGAAGGATGACCTAATGAAATTTAACAAGAAATGGCCACCAACGAGTCGTTCATCTTTGTGTGTGTGTGTTTGTGTTATGGATGTGTAATTCTTTTCTTCTTTTGTAGGCCTGGAAGAGAGAGAGGAAAAAAAAAACACTAAAATATGTGATGACGTCAGTAAATGAGGAGTTATGAATGAAAAGCTTTGTTAGTAGGGTGAGAAGGTCCTGTGGTATTGGTTAGATCTTGGTGATATGAATCAACATCTCTTAGGTTTGAGTGATTCTATATACCGGTATATATATATATATGGGCTAAAGTTCTTGTGTTGTATTTTGTTTAGTGATGGTTTGATGGTTTGATTAATGGTAAAAGAAATGATCAATGCTGGACATTATCTTGATGATATGTTCACACAGATATCTACATATAAATATGGTCTATTTTCTACACTTACAGCATTCCTACATTGTAATTATTTCAACTCTGGATCAAATACTATACCTAACTTTTATCCTTTAATCTAACCTAAAACCTAGTTGCAACCCTAACCCTAACCCTTCATTTGCCTGGAGCAAATGTTGTTATGATAAATATTGGCCATTGCTGTTGAAGTGGGTCTGTAAAATCATCTAATGAAAAAGTGTATCGGCATTGATGATTAAATAGGTAAAGAATATTAGGATGTAAATAGCATGCCTTTTTGTTCCCTCAATGAACATTAATAGAAGTCCTTTAAATTATGCAGTGTTTGGTAATCTTTGCTGATAAGACCACTCACAAAACTTGACCTGTACTAGATTCACACACCCACCCACGCATGCAACCACCAAATCCATTTCATCATTGCTGCTTCCTTTGAATAATTCTACACTGACCAGTACAAAATTGCCAAGCCATAGCTGTAAAGTGCTCGAGGCCATTGTTTGATGCGTAGTAGTGTGGGGTTGATGTATGCTCGGTCTTTGGCATGCAGATAGCAAGAAGAAGTGAAATATTGGTATTTGATCTTGTTGGCATTTTATATTATGAATTCCCTAATGAATCATGGTCCGTTGGACTGGAGGGCATCTTAATGGAGTTGGTTTATAATCTTTATGTGTGTACGTGTAGCTTATTCTCTCCCATTTATGATGGCTGATTGAGTTAGGGATATATTTCTAATGCCTTGCAATTATCACCATTGTAGATGTGGGAAATCTAAACGTTTTTTTCTTCTCTCTTTTGAGATGGTCATTGCCCTCTTCCTACAATGTATATTTAATGCTTTAACCATGATTCATACAAAGATAAAAGGGAAAGGGAATATGAAGTGTGCTATATCATAATGAAAACCATAGCTGATAAGTTTTCATGAATTATCTACATGTTCTATTTGGATTTAATGGTTCTCAAACTATTCAATTCTCAAACTGCATTTAATGAAAGGTTAGAATATGTTATTAATATAGATATTAATAAGAAAGTGGTATTAGACAGGCAGTGTGTTTAATACTTCAAACTCTATTCATAAGCACAGTGCAACATGCATTGATAGAGATATATTGGCAAATTTCTATATCATTTATTACACATAAGTTTTCTTCAGAAATCTTATCAAATAAGTGAATATATAGGCAGGAAATCTGCATCAGAAGAGATCATTTTCAAGATTAAGAAACCTATTAAATGAATCAAGTGAATTCAGCCTAGGGACAAATTCTATGTCATATTTGTGATGTGACACTAAAAGATATATATATGTCGTTCTCCGAAGTTACAAATATTTTAATGTTAATCAGCTATCCTTGTTGCAGAAAGTGTGTCATTGTTACGTCAAGTTGAAATGATATTTCCTATATTATATAGTTCCTTCTCAGTGGAATGCTTGTAATATCAATTTTGATGAACTTGGGCATCTGTAAAATTGTCAAAGCTAAAAATTAACAATTTGTTTACATTATTTTGTCTTTTCCCGCATTCTAATAGATCAAAACACATTGTACAATGTGCATGTTCTTGGGTTCAACAGTTTTGGTGATGGTCGGCCGTCTGCTCAAACAATCAAGACATTAGTAAGACAGCCAGGTATGTAACAAATAATTTGTTGTCTCGTGTAAACCATTTTCATGCATGAATCACATATAAAGCTTAATGATTCTTTCCAGACAGAGGTTCAAACGGTTTTATCAGATTCTGTTTTTTCTGAATATCTGAGATTCAGAAAAGCTATGTTTTGTCATATTTAATGATAATTGACAAATGAAATAAGAAATATAATGGTTGATCTGACCAATAATGAAAATGATAGACTAAAGAGGATGTTGGTTGGAATTTCAGAGCACTTTAGATAGAAGATGTTTGTGATTGAAGTGATAATATTGGTCACCTTTTAGGAAGCATCAGTAATAATAAGTTAAAGTAAAAATATTAGTATGTATGTGTTGAAAGAGAAATTAGCCTGCCTGTTCATTTCTGTTTGAGTGCATTTTGTAATTAAACTTGAGTGAGAAATCCCAAATTACTAACCACTTTCATGTTTTTGAGAGAAATATTCAATTAAGTTTAATTGGTTATCTTGGTGTTTTGTACAAGCTTGAATAGAGATTTGTCATCATTTTCCCCCATACTTCATTGATGTGTTGCAGTTGTAAGTATGGGAAAAATAAATGAGATGATAATTGAGAGATGTAACATCCATACATTTCCATTTCTTTGCATACAGTGTTTGTAGACCCGATAGACACCTTACCTCCTCCGTTCGTCTTCAACGGCACTGGGAAATCAGGCAGGACCATTCTCATTCAGTGGGAGAAACCGATGACAAAAAAGTTGGTCACTGCTTTTAAGATTGAGTATGAGGTGTATGGAGCAAATGAATCATTCATTGTGGAAGTGGATGGGTAAGCCTAAATCATTCCAAATATATTTTTTAAAATATATTATTAATTTCTTTACAAATCTACTTTGATTGAAATGTAACTCTTTGTCGAGAATGACTTGTGATCAAAATGACTATAATCATGTAATATCCTCGTATTTTATGTCATGCATGTTTGTCTTGTATTCAACTGGATGGTACAAGAGAGAACTATTAAAATTAATTTGCTTTTGTATTTTGTTCAAAATTGCATTTTCAATTTCTGCATTTTAGACAATTTCCCCTTTGTTATTGAAACATTGTTTGCGTTATCTATTAACCTCTTTTCTGCCTCTCATTTCCAACCACTATCTCAATTTGATTGTGTCCACCAGTAAATCAGTCTTACTATTTCTGTGTACTCTCCCAGATTTATGTACCGTAAGTTTATTTTTCTCCAGTCTTGCTAAACCTTTTAATGCAAAATGTCAACCACTAATGCGTGCCTTTACGCTGATTGTCTGGCATACAGGTCTACATATGAGGTACTGCTGATGGACCTGAAGCCTTTTACAATGTATACCTACCGTATCCAATCTGTTGGCACAGCACCATACCCGGGTCCATTCAGTCCTACGGCACGCGCCGAGACACTCGAAGACAGTAAGATTTAACCCGTCCACTACTGAATTTTATCATTCCCCTAGGCTTTGTCCAAGATCCAACTGGCTATCAAAGGCCATGGGTTACCTAGTCCTTATCTCATATGAACCAACTGATATTGCAGAGCTAGATAAACTCCAGCCTCAATTTTCATGATTGAAATTGCTGATGACTTCTGTGCCCTGTAACATAAAAATGGACTCACTTTCAATTGTAAATATCTTTTGTGCCTTAGTAGTTGCTGAACTTATTTCTTTTCCTACCTTTTTTGTATCGTTCTCTAATATAGAATTTATGTTTAGGTTACTAACAATTTTAAAGATACTATTACTTAGAGGGGAGATACAGTTAATCTCAACTCCTTCTGTTACAAGGCCATGGTTGTTTATTACATTGGAATTGTGAAGAACAGAAAAACAAGTAAATGAGTAAAATGGTGATGTTCTCAATAAAAATACATGTTATGTTAGGGGTCATCGAGAAGGATATAATGTTATCTTTAATGAGCAAACCGCAAAGAAACAAGCACATCGTCCAGTCACCTGATACATAGTTGTGAAAATGATCCTCTTGTCTTGCTATTACAGAACCATCAGACCCTCCATCGGCAGTGCAGGCAAGCCCAGTGAACTCTAACACCGTTGAGGTCAGTTGGAAACCTCCTGCTAGACCTAATGGGATCATCACTCGCTATACAGTCATGTATCAGAGGGACCCGTCTCTGCCTGAAGAGAGCTGGGAGTGTGAACAGAAAGATGGTAAGTGATTTTGATCTACACCCCTCCCACCTCCACTTTACCCCTCCTCTTCTGCTCTACCCTGCCCTACATCACCCACCCCTCTGTCATGTATCAGAGGGACCCTTCACCCCCTGAAGAGAGTAGGGAGTATGAACAGAAAGATGATGTGATGTTTGTCCATCTTGACCCGTCCCATTTCATTCTCCTGAAGAACGTATCCATGAATTATTCCTTGGTGTGTATGCATGAGCATCCATTATTGTACTGCCCTGTCTCTGAACTGCTTGATATAGATGATCTTTTCTAAGGTTTGGTTCATATGTAGTTCAAAGCATCCACTAATGGTCATATATTGACATCATAAGTTGAATAAATAAACGACTTGTCAATATGGCAACAATATGAGTGAGAGGGAGATTGAAGGGCCTTCCTTCAACTAAACTCCATGTACTTTTACAAAACAAGAATATTTAGGAAAACCATGTTTTGAAAAAATGTAGGAGGATCCAAATTGTTAACTATTCTATTTATTTATTGATATTGATGAAACCTGCAAGAAAAGGACTTGTGCGCTCAGAAAAGAACAAACTTTCTGAATGTCTGTGTTTTTGAACAATTTCTAATTTGTAGTTGATGCATGTAGGATATATCACTGAGGGTTAGGCCCTGGGGTCTCTTCCATTATACATTTCCATCCCTCCCCTGTATTTTACATTGTATCGTTTCCAGGTCCATATTAACTTTTAATTGAATAGTGAACTTACAAATAAAAAAATTAAAATGTTACAAAAGTGCCATTTTAAAGAAAGTAACGTGTTGAGTACACATAGTTACAATGTAGATAGACCAGTGCACATTATTTTGTTTAGGCTATATGTTGCTGGCTGCATCTAAGATTTGAGTATGTGGGAATGCTTGTATTGATTAATTTGCAAGCCATAGTACACCTTGGATCAGACTGAACACAAAGTGAAATGATAATTCTGATGGCAGTCTATGTTCATAATACTATTATAATTGGTAACGTTTGGGACCCAAATGAAGAAATATCTTGGATTTGCCCAGGTAAGGACTTGCTCAATTCATGACCTTGGCATATATGATTTCCTTTGAATGTGAATGAGGCTAAGATAGTACACTTTGTTAGGAGAGCCTTTGTAACTACATATAGGTCAAGGCCAATACATGTCATCTCTGTTAGATATATGTCTGTGGTACTAAACCAAGACATGTCTTTATGAATAGTGTACTACAGACCATCTTTGTGAGAGCCTGCTGAATGAAAAGTGCTGAGATGACTGTTTATGGTACATGCATTAGGTCAGTATGATTTATATTAACTATAGAGCTCTATTATGAGGTCAGGCAGTATATTAGGTGGGAGGTTCATATGAAAATGAAGGTAATTCCATTGAAATGAAATAGAGTATAAAAGGGTACCCAGTAAACCAGGTAGCTCAGTAAACAAGGTATCTTGGTTACGCTTGCTGTAGCATAGTTGGGATAATGTTCTGTTTAAATGTGTTTGTCAAGAAGGATGTGAAAATAATTTAAGATTTCATGCGATTCTTATTAAAGCTGTAGATGTGATAAGTGAAAGTCATTTGCATCAACGGTAGTAAATTTATTTGATAATGAGCAAGTAACAGGATGGTGAATAATATCCTTATCATATGCAGCTGAATGATAGAAGATTGTCACATATTATATTATATGAAATATCAGTGCATGTCTATGATGTTAGCTTTACAAAATTGACATCAGCTTTTAAATAAGTGAAACGAATTTGAAACTTCTTACAGCAGAAATTTGTGTGATTTTCAATCAGAGGATGGTAAACTATTCAGGAAAAATTATGACTCGTGACCAGTATTCTATTTTTTTTTTTTTTTTAAGTAGCTGTGTGGCTTTACATCCCTCCTTAAATTGGCAAACATATACCCCTACCTTTGACTCCTGAGGTGATTGTCCGTTCTTATGGTTGGATGTGTAATTCATCTCCTATTGAAGACCTGCCAGACCTTCATAGAGTGAGATGACAGGAGAAGAATCTGCGTTGGACTTTGATTAATGGCTCTGAGGGGCGCCTCACCATAGGGTCTGTCATCACCTGTAGCTTGCATTGCAAACCAAAAGGTTGATTCACTGGGGGTTAGCAACAATAATACATAGGCAGTTTAGGCACACACATGGAGGAGGGGGTGAGTGGGGGTTGGGATGGGGCCAACAAAGGTTGGCATATTAGCCTACACTGCAAGAGGGATGGGATGAAGAGAGAGAGGAGAGAGGGGGGGTCTGTTTCAATAAATAACGTGTGAAGGAAATATCAGATTAGTGTTTGTATGAAATTTATATTTGAGACTACCACTGTTACCCGCCTAAGGTCATGATGGCCCTTGCTCCTACTTGTGGATGCCAGATATAGGGAATTTACAAATGAAGGTTATAATTGTTTACAAGTCATATACATTCATGTCATGAGATGGTAAGAAAGTGCAAAGGCACTTGTGAAGAAGGAACATTGGGACCTGCAGTTTTACATCATATCCAAGGAAATAGCTAGTGTATTCCACTTCAAGATAAGCTTGTGTTCTGGTAATTCTCACAGAATCCAACAATACTTACACTGAATGTTCAAGATTACAAATAAATGACACGTGCCAAATGATTTTGGTAGAAAATGTATAGGGGCTGAGTAGTGAGCATAGAAAGATAAGGATATCAAGGTACATGTAAGTACATGTAGGTACCAAGACCATGTGCTTAACACAGGTCACTATGTGCAAATTAGAGTTGTGGCTTTTATTGAAGATGATTTCCAGCAAGTTTTTGTGAGTTTGTTTTTATTTTACTGGTTTAAACAATCAATCTACTGCAGGATAAACAATCCAGAATGAATTATAGCCATGTTCTCTCGACATACGATTCCCATACCAGAGCTCAAGATTAGCTTTAATTCAAGAGAATTTCTAGAAATGAATGACATTTTTTTAAATATCCTATTTTCGTGTAAAAGATGCTTTTAGAATTCTGAAAGAAAAAGAAGAAAATGTAAGTGATAAATCAGTAGAGAGTAGAGAATGTTTAGTTTTAGAGGAAATGAGAGTGTACATGTGTTTTCTCGGTTCACAATCTTCATATATATATTTTCAGAAATCTTATGCACCATATCCTTTTAAAATTTTGATTTCTGCAAATAGTGTTAAATGTAGATAGAAGTCACAATTTGTATTTGGTTTTGGAGCATAAATAAAAAACAACACCATTCCATGTGATGTATTGGTACACTAGGTACACTTGTCTGCTGTGTTATGCCTATAGGGGACAGGTCGTAGCCCCAGAATATATGTCAATACATGCAGAATAACTCTCTCTAGTGTTTCACCACGTCCTCATTGCCTTCCACACTGGATGTGGAGCTTTGCTCGCTAGCCCGTACCCATGAACCAGATCCGAAGACTAACAGGGTCAAGAACTTGACCTGTATGCTAGGGTTTAGATGGGATGGAGCTTAGGAGGGGGTCCTGGGGAGGAACAGTAGTGTCCCCACTGGTTCCGTAACCTGACCTAATTGGGCAATGTGATGAGGCACTGTTCTCATTGTAACCAGCAAACAGGAAGGAGATGGTTAGGCCCAGAAATGAGGCAATGGAACGGAAGTGGACCTTTCTCTATCACACAACAAATAGATATTTGATAATGAAATGGAGAACCATTTCTCTTCTAATTGATTAGGCCTACATGAATTACTCTACCATATGCACTTTGATTCATCGCTAGGCTAAAGGAATTGTTTGGGTATAAACAAAACCAGATATAGATATGTTTGCTTGAATGTCATCAATTTCAGTTTATTTTTTTAATGAATCCTAACAGTTTCCAGAAACTGAAACAATACACTTACAAATGGCCCATCACTTTTGATTGAGCATGTTATATCTGAGTGGTACCTTTTATAGGACATTAGTATTCCCATCAGCTTGTTTTATGTTTTGATAGCGGTGGTGACAACACAACTCGGATGCCCCTCTGTTACTTATTATTAGATATTGTAGCATAGCTTCAAACCTGATTAAATTTTTACCTGCATCACAGGGTCAAATAACACTGTGAACTGAGAGTTTATGTTGGTCATCTAAACTAATTATAGTTTTGATCTTAAGAGAGGAAATGCGCAACTCAACCTTAGAGACTTAGATGGGCAGGTGTTATAAATGTACATTAAAATTGTAATAGTACTTGATTCACTTTGCACAAGTCTATGGCATTTTAGCCTATTTTAACAGAGGGGGGCATTGTGATATTAATAGAAATAACTGAGGCAGTCAGCATCAATAATTCATGAGGTGTTTGATTGAGTGTGTATGTATTTTTGAGATGGAATCCTTGGTGTCCCCTGTGTAAATTAACAGTACAGGTAGGTAACCTAATTGTCTTGCAGTTCTCCAGCAATCTTGTTGTAAGTGTAGCCTTTGAAGTCTCCTGGGGAGTGACATTGGAAGTGGAGGTTAGCACAGAAATGAGCATGTTGGGTGTCCTGGCATAGTCCTCTTAAACAGACCCTGATACATGTAAGATTCTAATGTTGTCTTCAACTTGCCAAACATCATTTGTTGCAAAGTATGCATCACAAGGGTTATCTCTAGATATCTTCTGGAGAATTGGCAAACTGTCCTATAGCAAGGCTTTGCCATTTGATAGTTGGTGGAAATTTGAATATTTTTTGTTGTTGGTCCCAACAAGTGCATTTTTAAAGATATAAAGAATCAGATGGAGTGTCTAAGATACAAGACTAGACATAGCTAATGTAATAAATATTCTGGAGTACATTGTTATGAGTTATTTATGTGAGGTCTTTGGTGAAAGGTCTTTGAAATAAGGTCAGTGTTAGGAAGAACTATCCAGAAAGGTCAATGGCAAACTCCAAGCAGTCTTCTTAGATCACAATTCATTTTAAGTAGTTTTTTTTTGGTATAGAGTAAAAAATGTGCTTTCATTTCCAGGCAATTAGGCCTATACTTCAGTCACACCGCCAAACCAACTCCAGACTAACTCTAGACTAACTGCTGACTAATGCCAGACCAACTCTAGACCGACTCCAAACTTACTCAAACTGACAAAGTTTTCTTAGTGTTACATTTAGTTCAGTATTTTGTGGGTCTGATGTTGGTCTCATTGGGGTGACTTGGGTATATGACACAAGTTGCAAGGGTGAACCTACATTTGCAACAGCAACATTAGTTTCCGGGCTTTAATTTGTTAATGAAGGGTGCAGGTCAGGATTGCAATGGCTTTTAGGTTATGGTTCATGTTTATTTAGGTCAGGGATGAAGTTGATTCTGTTAGTGTAGGAAATTGATGATGTGTGTTTTAGGCCTTGGCAGGATTTAAGATCAAGTGATAATTTGTATATTTATGACTCTGTAAAATGGTTGTGACATTTAAGTTTAAAGCTTAAAGACATGAACTTACCCATGAATCAGATTATGGACTTCAAAAATGTAATCCTACATGGGTTATCTGCCTTAATTACTTTTCTTCCCCCTTTCATACTAATCTTGCAGATGGGATTCACTTCGAAAAATTCAGAGTGCACAATCTGGACCTAACTTTTATCTAATTAAAGATGCCATTAATAATAGTATTTCTCTGGTATCAGAAGTATCTTTAGTAAATTCATAATTTCGTCGAATTAGAGGATATCTATACAAACCATAATTTGTAAGAGAAGGAAAAAAAATTATGCCAAAAAGAAGAAATTATTTTGACCTGTTTGTGAGGACCAAGTCACCCTGACTCCCCTGCACTCCTGTGAGAGAAGAGATGTTCTTGCCCTCTGACTTTAGTCCTGTTACGGCACAATATGACACGTGATTGTTATAAGATCTGAGATAGAATTCTGCTTCCCTGCGGCCTCTAGTAGATTAAGTTTCAATCTTAGCATACTGAAGTATGGAATGGATCACTAAGTGAATCATGTGGACTGACACTGGTCAATTTGGCCTTGTGCCACTTAAGACAAAGGTCAAGACTCAAGAGCCAAGATTACTTCTCTCATTGGCTCCATCCTCTTCTTTGAAGTTCTTTCCTCTCATTTTTTCTTTGTTTTCCTTTTTTTTTTGGAGAGAAGTTGAATATCTGTGATCATCTTCCTCTCAGGCAAGTAGAAAAGGCTGGCTATATGATTTGCTTGCGTCATACTCATAGCTTATTCTTACCCCCAGCTAAACATGGGAAGTGGCACTCTGCTTCAAACAGTAGGTCTACCCTTTCAAAAGTTGATTGTCATATAGTAATAATAATTGGATGAATTGTAGCATCCTTTTCCATGGGATACAAAAAACCATAAGCGTATGCCTTAAGATGATTTATGAAGTGGTCATGTGAAGTGCTATTTTGCAGAAGTGAAGGACACGTGTTTGAGGAGAAGGGCCATATGACCCTTTCTCCTACCAGCCTTCGCAAAGTTTGATGAGTAGGAATTGAACTTTGTATTTTACTGTTTCATTTTCTTCTTTCTTAACTTGAAACAGAAATGTTATACTTTCAAGCAAAATGTGAAGAGCGGTATTCATCAGATGTATTCCATTATCTTGGTATTAAAGCATTTTCTTTTGTGTGTTTGAGTGGAACATTTCTCTTTGAGAGGTGAATTCCTATCTTGGTTTCCCCTTAAGCACAATATCCTGATCGAATGTTGTTAGGTTTTGGTACTCATACCATGGTTTGCATGTAAATCAGGGTGAGTAAATCTGTCCTATGACATATGTTCCTTGGCCATTTTTGTTTTTTGTTTTTGTAGAAATAGAATTGATAAATTCTCACTCTTGTTGATAGAGTTTATATAAAATCTGATTGAATTCTGGTGTAAAAAAAAAAAATCATAGCATGGACACAACCCACATACAGTCTGCAAGTGCAAGGTGCATATATATATATATATATATATAAAGTCTGTATCAAAGAATGCAGAGCACACTAGACATTCCCTTTCATACTGGGTCTATAACACTATGGACAGGTGGTGGGAAACTCTCCTTGCCTCTCTCAGGCTCTGCCATGTCCCAGGAGGTCACATACCATGCAACCTTGGGGTCATGACCTCATATGACCTCTACACAACAACTATTCAGTGTCAAGTCTTTCTTGTCCACTTGACTTCTCAGCACACACTAGCTTTCTCTCATCTTCCAACCCTCAGCCTATCAACATTCCTATCTGAAATTGTTGTTTTTCTTTTCCGTTCTGATATTCCTTGGGCAACCAACATTTTGATAATTATTACGCATGTCAATATGTGTTATACTTAAGGGATTTTCAACAACAACAACAAATTATCACGCCAGAACAAATTGGAGTGATGTGAAAGTGTACTTTTCATTGTATCATTTTCCACAAAAATTCATGCTAGAAGAAAATCATGTGCTGGGAAAGTGAACTTTTCATTCTATCTTGCAATTGATATAACAAGTTGATTTTCTCACAGACTCAGATTAATCATATTGTTTTTAGCCTGAAAAAAAAGTACTTTTTCGTTCTATCTTGCAACAGATATGAGTTGGTTAACTTGGTTTTATCATAGAGAAATCATTTTATGCTTGTGTTGCAATAATTGTAAGACTTGGGGGGGTGTTTCACAAAGATCCTAAGTTGAACTTATCTCTAAGTTGGACTTAACAATTATGGAAAGCCATTAGCATCTATGAAAATATTTTGTACAAGTTATTTTAAAAGGCATAAAATGTTGATTCAAATCATGAATATTTTCTATTTATCAAGGAGATTTCATGTTCTTGATGTGGAATTAATAAAAAGTCTAAAATACTTGAATTTTCGCTTTTGAATATATTTTTTTAAAGGCTACAACTGGCTTTCCATAGTTTTTAAGTCCAACTTAGAGTTAAGTTCGACTTAGGATCTTTGTGAAACACCCCCTTGGTCTTTTTGTTCTGATGATGGATTTAGATGCTAATGCATGTTTCCAAGGCATACTGTGATGAAAGGGGAAGTCCACCCTGATATTAACTAGGTTTTAATAGAAGCATAAGAATGAGAGAAATGGGTCATTGAAAGGTTGAGCAATATCCAATGAAAAATATGAAAGTTATGATTTTTTTTAGTTGTGATATCAGGGTGGACTTCCCCTTTAACTACTGAAAATATAACTGCTTTGCATTTAATTGTTGTAGATATTCTAATGTGTACCTTTAGTGAATTTGATGAGGAAACAACAACAAACACAATCAGCTGATCATGAGTTATCCTGTTTAAATGTGTCCTATGTTTCAATAGAAATATAGCAAAAGCAAATTAAATAAAATGTCTTTAGCTTTGTTCAGTAAGTAGAGTGAGAACAGCATACTATTCAAAGTGTATTTACTGCAGGTCAAGTGTATCCTCTGCGTTTTTCACACTGACTGATTGCCTCGAGATTGTATTGCGTTTAATGGTTGAAAATCATTTTATTGATTATCCAAGGTTCTTACAAGGTTAGGCTGGAAATTGAGTAAATTCATTGAATTGAACATATCATGTTTTATATCATCTTTTCAAACATACATTTTCATGAGAATGAATGTGAAATTGTATCGTTGAATGCATAGTAAACAAAATTAATTAGTTATAAGAGAGCTGTAGTGTAAAAGTATAATGATATCTGATGTTCCTGAAGTAGATATGGAGGATGGGGGGTCTTCTCTCGAATGCATCAAGTTTGATCATGATTTTCACAACTATACTTGTATATTATGTTGTTAGTGCTTCAAGAGACATAATTTTGTCGGCTTCATGTGTTACATAGTGTATTAAAGGCTTCCTGCATAGATGATATCTTCTATTTCTTAAAGGCATCGTTTAACAATGTTAAATCTGGGATGCAAGGCCCTATGTGTTATCAGTGTCTTTGAGACATGACACACAAAAAACACAAGAGCCTCAAAAAAGTAAAAATCTTTGAGTGACCGGTTTTACCATACTCGTTTTCCCCAACAGACTGTAGTGTTAGGAAAACGCAAAATTTGGTTTCGATTTCCAATCATAAATATCTTGATAATCAGACAGGCGATCGGCTTGTAAAAGTCATGGGGTTCCTGACTGACCTAAAGGTTTATAATTATCATTGCAGCATGAGCTAAATCCAGGATTTTGTTTCAGAATCTGAGACAAAGTTGGCGGATCCCTTTAAACTTGTTGAGGTTTTGAATATATTTTCTTGATAACCCAACTTTTTCTTGATAGTTGGGCTCTACTTCCTGTTATATATTCAATTGGAGATGTCACTTTATAGTGGTTCATTCACTTTACTCTCAACCCAAGGCTTGAGGGTTCAAATCCTTTGGCAAGATATTAATCCACATCTGCCACTCTCTACCCAGGTGTAAATTGGTACCTGGCTATTTCTGGGGTATTAATAATAATAATTAGAGGGCGCTCATTAAGAACAGCATTCATGCTGATGAGGTTTCTATGGGTAATAAAACAATTTTATTATTATATGGAAAGAAGAACATGCAGGACCTTTGGCTATGGAGAGCTCATCATAAGACTGTCTTTTTTTTCTTCTTCTTTTTCTGTATAGGTTCTATGCACCAGTCTACCATTGAGAGTTTGACTAGTGATACCAAGTATTACTTCAAGGTTAGAGCAGGTACCCAGGCCGGTGATGGACCACCTACAGACGCTGTAGCTGCTCAAACTCTTCCAGTTGACATCAGTAAACGTAAGTTAGGCTTCGGCTTTTAGAAGCTAGGAGGTTTCTATGGTACAGTCAAACCTGTCTATAGCGACCACCCAAGGGAAACACAAATAGTGGCCGTTGTAGACAGGTGGTCGTTTGCGGTCATTTTGATTTTGAATCATTGATTGACAGCACTCGCAAGGCCTCTCGCAGACCCGCCGCGACCAGCCTCAGCAGCGCAATTTTGCTCACACAGTCAGGCGATCGTCGGCACAGCGGCTAACTATATAAAGCTACATGTAGATCTAATGGTCATTTACACACAATAAAACTATTCAACCCCAAGCTCTTCAATCAAAACATTTAATTACCGACAGGATATTGTTTAATGCACATTTCATGAAAACATAACAATGCAGAGTCATTGTCATGAACTACAATCGATGACAAGTTTGTTCGTCGCGCCGCACAGGCTAGGCTAGACCTGGCGAGTGACGTAAGCGGAGCCTGTCTGTCAATCAAATTTTTCAGGCTTGGTCATCTTGATTTCTTTTAAATAATTTCTGACATGCGTTTAAAAAATGCCGGACAATTTTAAAGAAAGAAAATCATGTTTAATCATTTTGTATTTTTATTTTGACTAAAAACCGTACCACTCTTTGTTTATTAATTTTTTTGACACTGATAAAAAACCTTGCATTGTTAGATTTATCTATTGGCTCTCTGCCTCGTTTTCGCCTGACTGAGCCCTTATAAAGCCACGGAGAATCCTTATAAAGCCACAGAAAAATGAAACTTAGGAATCGGTGTGTGGAAATTCAACGGAGAATCCTTTTGGATTTTGATAAATATGTTGAATTTCCACACAGCGATTCCTATGTTTCATTTTCCTGTGGCTGGTCGCTAGCTACCCGATCGCTACAAGGCTGCTGTTGGTCGCTTTACGGCTGGCCCTGGCGGTCGTTGTGTGGGCATTTTCGGTGGCCAGCGGAAGCAAAATGAGTGGCCGCTGGTCGCGTTAGACAGGTGGTCGTTGTGGACAGGTGGTCGTTAACACAGGTTTGACTATCTATCTTTCTCATTATGCCAATCTGGGGATAATTATTTTTTAATTTGGATTCCTTAGATTTATGAATGATTTTTTAGACAGAAATTATGAAAGTTTTATGAAAGTTTTAATTTCTTATTTAAAGAGCATTTTGGCCTAATGACTGGCTTTCAATGATATGTTTTTGAAAGACCTCTGTTATGTCATCACATATCTCGGCAAAATGTGAATGTTTTCTTTACAGTTCTTAATTACTCATTTCTTTTAGTATGCAGTATACTAATATATATATGGTGTATAGGCAATTCAGTGTAATTTAGAAAGTAACACAAGACTATTCATTGCTATGTTTATAGAAGACTTATACAGGGTGGCCACCAATCCTGTCTCGTAGCATTCCAATGATTGTAATGTCGGATGTTGTAGAATCTTTTATAATTCTGAATTGTCATGTTTTCATTCAATAACTGAATAATAATGATGGTGATGGTGATGGTGATGGTGATTGTGATGATGATGCTCCTCATAATGCTCATAATGTTGATTGTTACTTTGTTGTTATAGCTCCTTCATCAGGCACCCTACAGCAAGGCATTCTGATAGGAGTATGTCTGTCTATGGTCTGTATCTGTATCTGCACTGCTCTCATCACATATAGATTCAGGTTAGTATCAGGATATCAGTGCAAGATCTCCTCCATCCAACTGAAACCTGTGTAGTCAAATTGACATGCATTTCAATTGAATGTTGGCAGGTATGCAGTGTCTCATTTAATTATGTTTGGCTGGTGGTTTTTTGTGTGTCATGTCTTATGGCAGGGGTTCTCAAACTTATTCCTTTTAGGGTCTAAGAAAAAAGCAGAGCCTCCCGCACCATCCTGATTGACATGCCTTGCGGTCCGAATGCGGATATTTTATTGGAAAAGGATCGAATCATCTCATATATATTTGGATAGTACATCAGCTGTATGATAGGACAGTTGGTTGTTGCTTAAATATTTGGTACTTTATATTCACAGTGTTTCTTGATTGATTTTGTTAAGAGTTGGAAAGAATGGAGGTCGTCTTATCAACATGACAGCAGCATTATTCATATGTAATGCAGACCTTAATAAGAAAAAGAAATAGATGTATTATTTGGAAACCAAAAACATAATGCATAGATGTTCATTTATATTAAATGCAAAGATGTAAACTCACAGTATCTTTTTGCATGTTATTTTGAGCTATTTTCAAGGAGAACATTGTTTAACTTACTCTGACTTAGAGCAAATTTCAATTTGATTTGACTTGTTATATAACAGGCATGTGTGCTGGAGGAGAAGAGCTCGTCCTGATCAGTGCAGCTGTAGAACAGCAGGAAACAGCGGACCCTGCGTCCACTACCATGCTAATGGTAACTCACAGCGTGTCTATATGTCTGTACCCAACACTGATGAGATGGGCGATACCAGTCTACCGGTTCTCACACAATATGAGAACACTAAGGAGGTAGGTGATCGCATCCTAGGCTAGGTGGTGGGAGTTTAGATTCAGAATGATGGTGACAGTGTTGGAGATGGTTGGGAGGAGGGGGTTAGAGAGTATAATGGTACTTCGAACATCCAAGAGGTAGTTGGTTGCATTCCCAACAAAATATAGAAATGTACTTTCTTATAGAATACAAGATGCCTGTTCCAAGGATGGAAATTGGTAGCTGGTAATAAAAGATGTCTTTTTGTGTCATTTATTGCAGGGCACACCACCTCATCCTCAGAATGGGTATGGTCCTAATTGGAACCACACCCATTGCAATGGCCATGCCCCTATCATGAATGGGCATGGTCCTCCTGGAAGCAATGGGTACGGGCCTCTTGTGGGCAATGGGCAACATGGACCACCTAGGGCAAACGGACACGGCCCTCCCTTGGGGAATGGCCATGGGCCACCCTTGGTGAACGGCCATGGGCCACCGAGGGTGAATGGTCATGGCCCACCAAGAATGAATGGCCAGCCAGGAGGATTGGTGGGCTGGCAGAAGAGAGAGGGCTACTGGCCCCACCTGCCCCCCGAGAGATTACAGGGGTGTGAAGAAGAAGCGTCCCACAGTGGGAGCTCAGCGCATGGATCGGGTCTTCTCCATCACTCTCAGGAATATAATAGTCAGGAGATGCCACATATGGTGAGTTTCCCTAGCCTGAATGCTGGACAGTATATATATCAGTAATGTGAGTGATGTATGGGAAATTCACATTTTTCCCCTTTATTTAAGTCGCAGGATGCTACAAAGAACTTACATTTGCCAGCCAGTGGTCAAAATGTTTTTCTTTTCTTTTGGACTAGATTGTTTTGCAGATAACTGTACTGATCATTGACGGTATACCTTTTATTTTTTCTAGTAGCAAATTAACAATGATTTGTTCCCATTTTAATCACCTGATGAGAGAGATTCGTTAGTCTGCAACCTTTTGATTGCTTTCTCTACTCCAAAGTGATAGCAGAATATAGACAGGAATTTGGGTCACCATTTAAATTTGTTTACTATTTTGTTTGTGTATTTACAGGGTGCTGAGCATCAAGAAATAGTAAACCCGTCAAATTCATCTACCTCACAGCTTGAACTCTCGGGAACAAAATCTGTAAACTCTTTACAATCGACTGCTTCATGGCATGCTAACAGTGAGAAGAACAGCAGTCAAGATAGCATCACTAATCTACCTCCCACCGTCTCTAAAGTGTCTGCCAGTATTATACCCCCTACCCAGGGACATTGTCATATCTCAGGGGTTCATTCCCCTGGGACGGGGGAACCTTCTGATGTTGGTGGGATAGCCACGCCCTGTCAGACACCCACCGGCCACAGATTACCTCCAGCACGTCGCGTGGATCCTCAACGGGTATTAGCACAGGGTCACGTAACGCCTGTCAGCTGTGGCAGGGGATCTCCTCCCAGCGGGGCTCAGGACCCGCACGGTGTCGATCCTTGGGAGAGATGGACCCCATCCCCGTCAGAGGTGTTGTCATGTCCAGGGGAGGCTGAAGAACACGCGAGCGAAGTGAGACCAATCGAACCAAACAGGACAATGAAAACCTGTACAGTGTGATCTTGGGTCATGTAATCCTCCAAACTATTTACCTCCACATGTGATGAAGCCCGGCTTGAGTCATCTCTACTGTCTGTGCCCAATTCCTAAAGGAAACCAACTCAGCATTGTTTGTGATCATCTATCTCACACCTCCTATTCTTTTAAATGTCTCCTTCTCCCAGCTGTCGCATTACGATCATTCCTTGTTCCCCACCAGCAGACAGAGGGAGCTCACATGAAGACGGGTATAAAACATTTCAGGAGTCCCTGTGTCTGTGCTTCACATCTAGCGGGCTTCATCACCTATCGCTCAGTTCCAATGTACTCTTGAATGCTCTAGAAGCTCACTGTCTCAATCCCTCAATGATCAGGGCCCTGCTGTGAGCAACCAGGACAATCTCTACAGCTTTCTCTCCATCTGTCCAAATGAGTCTAACAAAGAGACAACGGTGTGGAGTTTATATTCTTCAAGACGCCCTCCAATGTAGAACATTAAGATAATTTTTTTGTTATGTTTGCCTATCTCAGGGATATTACCTTTTGTGTCTAAGAAACTCTCTTGAAATGAAGAGAGATGAAATGATACTTGAGCCTTTTAGTCCCCTCATTTTTAGAGGTGGAGGGGTGGAGGCTGGTTTGTAATATATTGATGAAAATGGACAAAAGAGGACTATATATGACAAAGTAATGGTGATAATGTATTTTCTCTATTAAAATGGGATAAAATTCTTTTGCTCCAAGCTATTCTTTCTTGGATTGCTCTGGCATTCGCTCTTGATTTTTTTCTTATTATTACTTTTTATTCTCCTTTATTGAGCGTTGCTGTGTTCAACCAAGATTGAGTTGTACCGTGATATGAACAAACGTTACGTGTCATCTGCAAAAGCTAGGTGTGGTGTTACGAGCCATGCGTGGATGACTGCTTATATAATATATACATATATATATACATATATTGTGATACCAAAGCTTGCATGTTTGGTGTGACTGTTCATTAGAAAGAGTAGTGGAAGAAATGGATTGATGCTGCATTAATGCTGCAGAAAGACTGATTTAAAGGGGGTTAATCTAAGGTAGGAAGGAGTAGAAATATCAGGAATGCTGCTATGTATTGTCTCTGTGCTCTCTTTGTTTTCGTTAATAGATTTATATTGTTTAGAACCGTATCCATAAGTCACATGCTGATAAGCTACTGCTATTTGTAGTTTGATTCTAAATTACAAGTTATTTTTTGTGTTGAGAAATTTCAATAATCTTGCTTCACTTGGTTACTTTTAAGATTAGGATGTTCACACCGTGTATGCTGTGTTCTAGCAGCATTTGTGGTCCTTTACTCATAACAATTTAGAATAATTTCATATGGGCAAACTTGAGTTTATTTAATACCCAAGCACACATTTTGCAGCATGGCATAGAAATAGCCACATGTGTTAACAAACAAAATTGTTGTTGGGGGGAAAAAAGGGTGAGTTGGAGATGTGAAATCCAACTAATTAATTTTAAATGACTACATCTGTTATCACCATATAACAGTGACCTTCTATAATAATCATTTGGTATTTGGTTTTGTTCTAACTGTAGAATTAGAATTATTCAAGATAAGAACAAGATACAAAATGACCTTTGAATTTCAAGATACTTGCTTTTGTCTTTTGGTTTGATTTTAAGCTGTTATGATTTATACGCAAACACATCATTAAATGGATCGTTACTCCTTTCTTCATGATTCAGAGGATAGAGTCATATGTCAATTCCTATGGTATTCCTTATATCCAATTATAATGAAGACATACTCTTATCCTTGAAGATATACAAAAAGTAACTGTGTGCCAAACCATGGATGATTTCTGGCTTAAATGTGCTAGCCACTTCATACAACCTCATGTATTACAATGACCAGATAAAATTCAGAGGATATCAAATGCAACTCTTGAAAACTATCCATCTGCTCTTATAAAAGTCCTCAAACACATGACAAGCCATGTCAGCTCAGGACATAGCACATTTTACTTATTCTATACACTATGCATTTATTCATATAAAGTTGTATTTATTATCTCTCGACGTTGATGAGGAGAGAGAAACGTTGTCCAGATTTGTATGTTTGCCTCATGTCAGGTCATAATAACTACTTTCTGCTATTGATTGGTGCAATATGCAGAGTTACTATATTCAGGAAATACTTTAATATCTGGTATTTAATAAACCCTCACACCTCATTTTATCTGTGGACCTCAGTCACAACTACCAAACTCATATATATCTCATTCAGGATTGAGCGTATTCATGTAAAACGGTGAGAGCTGGACGGTAGATGTTGTACATTATACAGCTGCCAGGGATGGATGAAAATCCCACAATTGGAGAAACACTGGTGATTTAACAGAATAACATTTAACATAATTGGCAGGGACATTACCATTTATATTTCATGTGGTATGAACTCCAGTCTATGGAATTGGATTTCAAGTCATGATCAAGGATAGTTTGAAAACATCTAAATTTATTAACTGATGTTACCTTTTGATATCAATAGTCCATTTTGATGTAATCAACATTTTTTATATATATATATATATATATATAAAAGCATGCTATTTTATGATAAAAGTAAACAAAATCAAATTTGTAAAGTAATGCCTGTCATCTTTCTTGCTAGCTTTTGTAATTGATGAGGTAATTATTTTCCTACATAAGTTTATCTTATCATTTCGATATACTCAAAGTAAAGATATTTTAAGAAAAATCTCTATTGAAGAAAGTGTTTATTGAAAGACAATCTTTCCAGAATTTTTTAAATAATGGCCTAGCCCCCACTAATTGTGTTAAAATGAATTGTTCAAAAAGAAGAACAAGCAAATAGAGATAAAACCTTAATAAATGTAATAGTTCTTTTTTATTATAGAATCAGGAGGGATCATTATTCTGTGATTTTTTTTATTCTGGCGCTTTGCCCCTAAATTTCGTGTTATTTAATGGTATTTGAAATTTAGTGGTATAATTTGTTTTATTGCCATATAATGAGGGATGATTTCCTGTGATATGTTCTTTGAAAACTAATTAAGGTCTTTTAAACCATATTTGGATAAAAAATGAAATCTGAAAGGGGAAGACCTAATTAGTCATATGCAGCTTTATATGTCTTGTGTCTTGTTGGTTTGTTTAACCAAGAATGAGAGAAATTATATTTTGATGTAAATTATGCCGGTTGTAGCTGCACTTGATTAAATGCTGCCAAATTACTATATAATAAAAGTAAAATATAATACTTTTTCTTTTTTTTCCTGAGAGTTGAAATGCTGCATTGGATGTCTCCATAGACATAAACTCCATACATGGTATGAAGTGAATGGTATCAAAACAAGAAACTGACTGAAATAAACAGAGATTATCAAAGACCGTTTTAGATGGGTTTGTGCCTATGGAAGGGTAAAGGTTGGGATGAAAACAGGAAAAGATTGTGTAAGTTGTACTTAATACTAGTGCTTTTTGGAAAGTTAAACAAGGACTAACATTCACTAAAAGTTTCAAGTTATGGAGCAGTGTTCAAAATAATTGCCATGAAATTGTTAGCTAAGGTGCGAATCATTCTTTCACCTCTTGTATAAAGTAGACCACTGAGCACCAATGTATGGCTCTATATGGCTGCTGATCTGTATTTTGTGTGGCTAATATCCTGAACTCATAAAAGGTTCTTAACTGGGTATTTCATTTTGGTGATATAATGTTCTCTGTAGCAAATTGTACTATCATGATGTTGATTGGTTGAAGTGATGTTAAGGTTAGCTTCATTTTCTCTGGGAGGGTGAATTAACATGGACATTATTTAAAGGAGAGTATCATGTTTAACTCAATATTTCCTATATGCTGCTATTTATACAAAGCTGCACAAACGTAAATTTGCAAAATAATAAAACTAGAAAGCTGCTTAGATATAGATATATGAATTGATTTATTTTTAAATGTATTAAATGTTAAGTCGGGCATTGAAATGTACTTTCAAAGCCAGAATGTGAATGTAATACTTGATCATTTTTTGAAGATCCATTTTGAATTCATCTGTAAATTACCATAGAATTTGTTGTGTCAGTATGAAATTGGAAGTAGTGATACGGAAAGTTACATGTGGTATTTTTCCTTATGTTGATATTGCGAATCAAAAGGATATGTCTTGAGATGTCGTGATCACAAATGCACAGGCATCCTTATCGATCAAGCCCAGAAACAGAGTTCCAAACAGAATGCTACAAGTCCAGAAGAGTTTAGGTGTCTAGGATGTATCAAAATCATTGGCAGAAGTGAAACCCTATTTGGATTGGTTAGATGATTCATTGAATCAGGTTTGAAAGTACAGCATTTGTGTGCATGATTTACAAGGCATTTTCTTTGATGATGTATTTGCAATATTTGTGTAGTATATTTGAAGTGTTATGGAAGGACCCTGTCGTACAGGGTCATACAGTTTTCAGGTCATTCGTATTTGTACAGATGATATCGGGGAATGGAGTATGTTTATAACCTGGTTTCCGTAGTGGGTAAGAAACACATTTACACATGTATTTAAGTCTATGTAGAGTCATGTCAGAATTAATTAAAAATGTAAGTTTTACCAATTCTACCTCAAGTGTACAAACTTCATAGGAAGTTGCGTTTTAGGAAGGAGAGTAATGATAAATGTAAATAGAAAAAGAAAGAGAGAGGTAGAGAAGAAAAAAAATGATACGTTCACGGATGGTAGCATTTGCAAACTTAAACCTACTGTTCTCAGGGAATTATGAAACAGTGTTAAAAAGAGAATTTAATACAAATATTTTTACATCATGGTTTTGTTATGTAAGCTTTTCCACTTTCGCCCAATAACTTTGATTTGTCATTCATGTTGTGCTTTTTAGTTTTCTTTATATCTCTCTACAGTCCTTTTATTTATTCTGATATATGCATAGGTGGTTCACATGTAAAACTTTACTCATTTCTTCTTTTGTCAATGTAGCTGCCAATGTGATCAAATTTGCCCATTTTGGGGTTTCAATAATATCACATTTCTATATCACTATGATTTCTAGTCCATTCATACAGTATTAAGCCATCTAATTATAAACTCATCTTAATCTTGCTCTAGCTTGAAATCATTTTTCACTTTTCATTCTTATCTTAAAGTGTTATTTTTATTGCAAGAATTCAAACCTACGGAGCTAGTCTTTTTTCCTCCTAAATTCCCTTGCTTTGTCAGGTATGCGCCATATCTCAATTTGAACTTAAACCAAGCCTGTTTTTATTAGGAAAAGCCACACTATAACTCTCTTTGTGCCAAAAATGTATTTATTTACTTCCTTTCCAAGTATTTGTTTTAATTTCTACCACATTTTGGCCTTTGCATTAAATAGTGGTTTGGTATTGTGTAGAGTAATTGCCTTTAATCAATCCTTATCAAGTGAAGTTAGGAATTGATAAAAGTGTTTTCCTCTTACTCTGACTTTGGTTTTATATGATGTTGACCAAAGTTTTCATGGATGGAAAATCTACTCATTTTCAAATGGCAAGATTTTATTATTTTATTTACTTAATTTTCTTAAATGCAGCTTTAATGATAATATCATGATTTAGACTTCAATCATGATTTGCAGTTGAAATTGATAACTTGAATTCATAATCAGCTGAACTTCAATCCTATTTTTCAGATTGTTAACTTATTTTCATGTATATTGCGTCTCCTTTTTATGTATTCAAACAGTTTTCCCCTTTTAGTTAATGCATATGTACTGACCTTTTGTCTGTGTTAAAACATGTAACTCTCAAAAATAATCAGAAATTCCCAGTTTAAACATCGTAAGCATGTGTTACGTTGTTATACTTTGGCAGCATTATTTCCAATTAGTTAGATTTATCATGTCAGTTTTAGACTTGTTTTAATTCTGCTTGTAGCTAAGAGTGATTCATATTTTCCATGAAATATATCCTTAACCCACCTGACCGTAGCTCACATATTTTCACAGAGTAATTGATGAAGCAAAACCAAATGGTTGTTGGTTCTTTGAAGCAAGATTTATGTGAAATTCCCAATGGATCATAACACAATCGTCAGAATGCTCATGATTTAAAAATGATACAAAGGTTTTGGGAATAATTACTTTTCCTTCTATATACTTCCTGTGGCATGAGATATATTTTATAGCTATACTTATAAAACTCATAGATATCATAAACTTTTTCGTGCCAACATAGGAGGGGTTTAACCTTTATTTTTATTGTTATAGAGTGGTGAAGTGTGACGTCATCAAAAATCTATTTTTGGAATTTCTCAATTTTTTCTTCATTTTCCGAAAGACCTCCAAAAATAATGTCCAAATGTCGAAAACCAATTGAATATGTTAAGTATTGGCTGAGATATGACCATCGGAACTCAGTGTTATATTGCTCTGGCTCCTAATGTTATGAGCCAGAGCAATATAACACAATTCCAAAAATAGATTTTTATGACGTCACAGCTTCGGTACTCTATTACTATTATTCCTATTTTACTTCCATCTGACTTTTACATTAATCAGAATATATTGTTTTAAATTTGTGAAATGTAATTATTCAAAAAATCTTGTTGAGAGAAAATAATACATGTAAAATGTCCCTTTACTGCTAATTAGTTATCCATTGCAAATGGTAAATATTGTGGGCTGGAACTTAGGGAGTATTTTTAAGTGGTCAAGCATTGATGTTTTATTGTTTTGATTCACATTTTCATTGTTTTTATCATATTATGTCCAGATGATTCAGGCAAGTGCTTGTATTGGCATAAAAAAAAACCAGATTTCAATACCTCTGGAGTTCTCTATATACCTCGACATGTGTTAGATTATGTCTAAATACATGTATATGTATTATGTAATAATGTATGTATATATATATTTCTCTATTCATGTTCCCAATGTTATTTAATGGGAAACACAAAAATGAAAACGGGTCTTTTTTTTCTCGTAGATGTGTATGTAAAATATAATAGAACATTAAGGTAAATGTAAGATGTGATATGCATGTCAATGTCTATGTGTTCTTATATCTTTTTTCTTCTTCACATGTATTGTGTCTTAAATGTGGTGATTTATTGTTTGAATATACTTCTTGTACAAGTGTCATGATCCTATATGAATTGACCAGTAAATACAAAATATGTTAAGATATTCAGGATCTCAGCAAACAGGTGGGCCAAACTTGGTAAATACGTAATTAGAGCAAACTTATGATTGTTAGAAAATCAATTGTAAAAGATTTGCAATCGTTCCATAATGCAAATAATGTCACATTGTTACTTCCCTAAAAAAAATTCAATTCAAATTATTATTTTTTCTCACCTATGTGGACCTGAAGCAAAGAATTGAAATTGAAGGTTTCCACACAAACATTTCCAGCATAATTTATTTTGTGATCCAGAGCTTTTAATTTTCCATTTTTCCATTTGGCAAGAGCCAATTGCATAGGGTGCTTTGCTACATTTAACAATTTCTTTTTATTTATTTCACATTTTGTTAGAAATGATTATAGATATCTGTGCAATGGAGAGAATTCAGGTGTTATTTATGGACTCCAGAGAAAATAATATGTATGTCAAATCTCTCTTTTTGCCAGATGCATAGAAAACTTCTTTTTCTTTTCCATTCATATTGCCATTTTATTAAATACCTCTTCTTTTAAAGTGGTTGTCATTTTTAGGAGTGTGGTTGCACAGATGTTCAGTTCTTTGTTTTTAATTTGATGTTAAGAGTATTGGTATGTCTTTGAAATAAACTTCCATTAAGGACTGGTCTTAGATTATTCATTATTACATCACAGTTCAAAGGCTCTATCAACGTGTCAAGAGCATATGCATATCAGGGTGGTATTCTGAGGTCTCCAAAACTGCCTACAAAAAATAGATAACATCTTGAGTGTATTTGAAAAGAAACAAACTAATGCATAACTGAGTCCATGTACTCTTTTTGTACTTTTCCATCAAGAAATAGTAAAAATTCAAATTTAACAATTTCCTTTGGCCTCTCATATTTAATAAATTCAAGTGGTTTGTGATATTTCACAACATGTACCATAGTAAGAAAATGTTAGACTACCAGCATCATTCCATATGCAACAATCTATATTTGATCTTATTGAACAACGGTCTTGAAAAAGAAAAAAAATCTGATTTTGGAACTACACATGAAGATTAACTGGCTTCATTTAATACTAAGAATTATTGATGATCATGCAACGGATGAAGATCTCAATAACTGAGAAGCATAAAACATGCATGCTCATATTGGACCACATGTTGAAGATGCGGTCAGGATGAGTACCGCTATTTTCTTATTTTTCTTCCCTTGTATATATTTGGTTGACATGTTTGTCTAACATCTTTGTGTAACTGTCATTTGGTGTCAGTTTGGTTGGATTCCGTGAAATTTTATTTCTGTTCTTAACCTTTAACCTGCATATCCTTGCACTTGTTTCTCCATCGTACTTTGATATATTATATGCAAATTAAATGCTATTTCAATGGTGCATATTATTCAGGAATGCATCAATGCCACATGTTATTTTGTTAGATTAGCTAACATTTTGGATCTGAATGGGGTTTTCAGAATATCACCCTGACACTTTAGTACAAAAAAAAAAAAAACTGCCTAAGCAAATTTAAAATGTATTCACTTAAAAGTTTTGATATTTTTATGATTGTGAAGATGGATTATGGGATGCTGCGGAAATATATGAAATAAATCTTTGAACCATTGAATGAAAAGGAAGAGGAAATGCGTACAATCCAAAAGACACTAATTTAAGTGATGAAGCCAAAACAAGCACATGCCATGTCAAAAGGAAGGATGATATATTGTAGAGGTTTGGGGTTGAAATATAAATGTTATCTTTGACCAGTCCTTAGTCCACCCATTTATAATGTGGACCCTTATTATGGGATGGGATGTCATGTTTTTTGTGTGTACATTGTAGTATCACATCATCTACCTCTTGTGTATCATACTGAAAGTCTCTCCAGTGTTATATTGTACAGTCACCGGAATAAAAAAAAAGAAAGAAAATTTCAGAAAAAATAAGAGGTGATAATTTTTTACGATGACATTGTAATTTTAAGAAGATGGAGATATTGTTTATAATGCATCATGACACTATGTGTGGACTTGTATTGATGTTGTCTCAGAAGTACATTAAAGACGACACAAACTTCACAATTATGAAGTAGTCTCTGTATGTTAATATTGGTTTGCTTGATTCTTGGATGGTGAATGCATTGTGTGATAATGGATGAAGAGAAAGAGTTAAGGATATTGTAGTGAGAAGTTGTGCTACTTGTTTATGCATTTATTGCCATATTTGATATATTCAAACACTCCACACTTATAATTAAACTAGTAAGCAAATAGTCACCACTGTGGGGGGAGATGGTACATAACTATCCCTGCTAATATTATCCCTGGGATACTATCTTCACCATCATCTGCTGAAATTAAAGGGAACCAAAACCTTCATTCTAAGTTACCTTTATTGTAAAGTTTAAACGATTTGAATAAGATTAGTGAAAAATTGAACAAAATCAGGCAAGGTATAAGGAAGTTAAAGCTAAAGAAATAACTTGTCACCAGAGGGCGATATTTAATTTGATGGCGTCATTTGTGGACAACTCTCCATGCCATCTGATCATGGAATTTCATGTTTTTCCTTCTTTCTTGTGATTGAGATAATCTACTCCCCTGAAAACAAGATATAGAATGCAGAATGATATTCTACTTCACATTTTATGAAGTCGGATATTGAACACAAAATATACGAAGAAAATGAAAGAAATGTGAAATTCTATGATCAGAAGGCATGGAGAGTTGTCCACAAATGACGCCATCAAATTAAATATCGCCCCCTGGTGACAAGTTATATCTTTAGCTTTAACTTCCTTATACCTTGCCTGATTTTGTTCAATTTTTCACTTATCTTATTCAAATCGTTTAAACTTTACAATAAAGGTAACTTAGGATGAAGGTTTTGGTTCCCTTTAAATGTGTAGGGACATTGTACATATATAGCCTGTGAGATAACCAAGGCATGGATACATTGTCCATCTGCCTAAGTTAAGGAGGTGATCAGTTGCTTTATATCCCAAATCAAAAGCATTTTTCTCTTTAGTGTTACCTCTGTAAGGGTGGGTCAGGAAAAAATGGTAATGACAACGAGTGATATTTGCCATAAAGGTACATCCTCGAACCAGTATCCTTTTGTGTGTGTGTGTGTGTGTGGTATGTGCTATTAAATGTTAGCATATCCATTAATGGAATCCTACATTTAGGTGTACCTTAAACCGATAATCTCATAATAATATGCTCCCTATTTCTAACTGATATCTTGTTATAGTTATTATACAGGTCTGACCAGACATTAGCATAATTATATTCAGACACATCAAAATGACACAAAAACATTCATATACAAACTTACTTTTTATTCACAATATTTTCCACAGGAAAAAATAAGGCAATCATAAATAATCTTTTTTTCAAAAATGTGTGCACATTTCAGAGCTAACAAACTTTCTTTTAAAGTTGAATGACCTTTAATAACCATAGTCCTTTAAAACCACATAATAATGTGAGCACAATATTTTACAGATGACTGCTATTTTAATTTGGAAGACACCAATATCAGAAATAGAGTGTTAATATCCTGCAAAGCATAATAATACCTCTTTAAAAAATGCTAAAGCCTTCAATTCTCAGAAAACAATAAAATACAAAGTTTATCGTAGAAATAAAACACAGGTAGTCGATGACAGAATATGCCAGGGTTATATTCTCCTTTCATGGGCATATATTTGGGTTATATGCCTTCTCCAGGAATGTTCTGTGATGTCTTTAACAGTCGACAACAATAATTCAATAATGAAAGATTCAGACCTTTGAATCCATGAATCCATTTGAGCAAGCTCTTTTTTATTTATTTTTAATATATATGAACGACAGTTTTCATGAACACAATTATACATAACAGTTCTCAGTGTGTCAAGTATTTTGCTTTATTGGACACATTTTGGTTTCCCTGAGGCTGGTAGCCCTCTGGTGCAAAACTTACAATTCATAAATCTAACACCTTATTAAGTCTCGCTCACGTATGATGTGGTAAACACTGCATTTTTGTGGGGAAAGTGAATGACATGGGGGAGAGAGATGGAAAAGTGGCTGTGCACAACAAAAGTCTTGCGCAAACTCACTTATCAGTGTGTTAAAAGATACAGAACTGAAACTTACATGTACTACACTTATTTCGTCCAGGGCTCCGTTGCATAAAACTTACGATTGATGGTAACTTTGCCATTAATGGTAGCTTCCATGGAAACCTTGATTTGATTGGCCGTTGAGTGATGTTGCCATGGTAGTTAATATTGATGGCAAAGTTACCATCAGTGGCAAGTTTGATGCAACAATGTCCAGGTGCTTTACTGTGGCAAATGTGAACAAAGCCTTTAGACAATCTTCTTGAATGACGGCTTTCAGAGCAAGCTCTTATTCTGAATTGATTGCCCAAGGTATGCCCTCAACTTTGACAAGATACCCAAGAGGAATCGTCAACATTTCATTCTTTGTAATAGAAGTATTGAATCCAGTTCTCTTTAATACCGACCTTTTAAGAAACAAAAAATCTGACATTCAATTAAAACCAAGATTGATTTTCAATGCATTCCAATTAAGTTTTCAAATTTTGTAAATACAAAATGCATTATACAGTTTCTTTTGGAAGGAGTGAACTTACAAAGTTAAAAAACGGCTTTCTTTACCAAAGCAAGGAAGAACTGTCAATGATTTACAGTGCACTTTGATTACATTTCTCCTCAAAGCAAAATGTTCTTACATTCATCATCACCTAGGTTTACCATTAAGACCACTCACACTCATTTATTATAATCTGCTAAGATTTACAACATAAAGATGAAGAGTTAAGGTACATGTATATGACATTTTATCATTTATTCTGTTTTTTTGCTGGACCATGTTTGTAAAGACAGTAATGCAACCCTGTAAGCCAAGCAATAGAGAGTTGCATTTTCAAAAATCTACATACATACACACAAAACTCAATGAATTTGATATGTGTGCTTTGTGGAGTAGGAGAGGGGTTGCACAAATAAATATTGAGGTATCACTTGATACTGTTGGACACAAAATCTTGAGAAAACACATGAAAATGAATGCCGAGATAAGTTAGAGTGTTCAATGTTGACTTAATAGACATGAGAAAATGGTGTCGAAAAAGAATGAGGATATACCGGTAACAAAATTAGGCAAGATAGGGTCAATGCAGCCACTATGACACCTGTATCAAAGTCCATACTCATTCCTTAAAATAAAACATATGGGTGTAGCACCTTCAGTCCTTCTGCCTCCCATACAATCAAACATATCGATCCTCTTCAAAGTGTGCATTCTGCATACTTCCCAAGTCCACTGAGAACTATACCAGCTCCACTTTGAGTCTCAAGGTCTCTCTACCTCCGATGCAATCATATGATGTAACATGAGCAGGACTTAAGTCCTTCTGCTTCCCATACGATCAAAGGTATGTAAGACCTTCATGACCAGAGGATCCTCTACAAAATCTGCATTCTGCATACCAGTCAGTCCATTGAGAGCCATGTCACTCTGAGGATCCCAGTGACTAGGGAACATCGTACCACGAGGTGTGGTTGGTTCACCAGGTAAGGAGTTGACAGACTGAGAGAGTAGCTCATGCAGATACTGGAGCTTGTCTTCAGGCTCGGCTAGTTCAGCAGAATGCCACTCAAAGTACGGGATCTGGAGAAGAAAACAGTAGTTTACAAATAAACCTACTACTTTTAAAACATATGAAGGAGTGCTCACTTCATCACATGTAAGGCCAGTGCAAGAGGACAATAAATTGCAGATACTTCACTATCCCTACATCCAAATAAGCTCCAGGAATGTAACAGATAATAATGACATAACACATCATTCATTACATTGCATTTGTCAACATAACATTTCATTTCCTTCTTGTCACAATGCATCTAGAAGTGACAGGTTACTTGCTCAACTTAGTGATAACTATTGACTACTCCTTGTTCATAAATACCTCTTTTACTTGGAAAACAAACGCATTTGATATTTTGAAAATGCTGATAAGAGTTCATCATATTTCTTCATTTTCTTCAATACATGATAGAAACGTGACCCTTTTGCCTCAGTAATTGCATTTAAGAAATCACCTACGCATCTTGTCCCAATCTTTGCTTTTTGGTTAATGTACATCACTGTACTCGTATCTAAGTTGCCATTGTTTTCTCACCTGCACATATTTGTACCCCATGAGCTCTAGATGGCGCTTCTTCATGGCTATCATACCAAGAGCATGACGAGAGTTGGTGCAGTATGAATTACTGAACAAATAGTCAATAGCCACCCTGGAATCAAGATAATTGCTTAAGACGTTAATAAAAACTCTCAAAGAAACTTCACAATGACAAATAAATGGCTGCAATACAAATACAAGATAGCAAAGTCAATTTCTTGAAAGATAATAAATAAATAAACAAACAAGCAAATACATGAATAAATGAATAAACAACCCTTCCTTTCTAAATGAGCCTCACTTAAAAGCTACATAAAAAGAAAAAATTAACTATCCAATGAAGATGGCTAGTCTCACGAATGTTTACTAACAACAACAAAAATCTTTAATTCAAGCTTATGATAAATTTTGGGATGAAGGAACTACAGAGTGCAAGTAAACCACATCTGCAGGCATGGCTCCATGCAGTTTTAGAGACACTTAAAAAAAAAGGGGGGGGGCTACCACATTGATGGAAATTACTGAATTAAAATGGGATGCTAAATATATTACTCATTGCGGATGTAGTATCGAAAATAATATCGCTAGTGATATTCGTTTGTCTCGCATTGTCTCGCATTGACCACATTGCGAGACAAACGAATATCACTAGCGATATTAATTTTGATAAAATGGGGATCTTTGAAATTTAGGATCATTTGCCTTTTGAACCCATTGGTGACCAGTCAGACGGAAGTGATGAGTAATTTTTACCTTTGAGCTCCATCAGGCATGTGCTTAGTTTGAGTTCCCCACTGCATGAGATCAGCTAGCACACCACCAGCCACACCTTTCAGTTGATTCAACACGCTGCCATAGTCAGCACATGGTAGAGGGCTCCCTTCATCATCAACAACACATTCAAAAGCTGTGGGATCATTGAAAGGTATCTCATTAAACCATTATTTTAAATTCAATTCCAAGTACATTTTGAAGGAAATGGTAACTGGAGTTAGTATGGCAAGGTCAAAATCCTTGATATGTGGAGATTTGAAAATCATGGTAGTGCAGTTATTAAGTAAATGCTTATACCGTTCAATCCAAAAAAGAGTCATATCTATTACTTACAGATATCATAGTGGTATGGAGTGACAATGAAAGAGCGTAAGAACTGTGGACCACCAAAAACTTCAGCTAGAGCGCTCTGGATCTCTCTCAGTGAGGAGTGCACAAGAACTTTGCCTGATATAATAAAACAAAAAAGAATAATTGATTTAAGAGTACGGCATACAAGCAAAACGATCCTGAAATTAAAAATCTGTTGCTACACAATGGAAATTACATGTATTGGAAGGATAGGAGTTGATAGAGAGATCTGGAAAGCATTTCATGAAACTGTCATAAATACAAGTTCACAGACATCCCATGAAACGTGTGTATTAAATTAACACGCGATTCAATGGGATGTCAGTGAACTTATAACTGTTCATGCCTGGGTTTGATACAGACAGAGTCGCATCTTTCAAATTGTGATGTTCAACATCGTGCGCAGATGTAAAAAATCATATCTGATTGAGACAGGTCTGTCAAAACTCACATAAATATCATTATGCATGACTAATGAACCTTGCGAAGAATCTCACAAAGTTTACATGACAATGCACTATAAACAGAGTGTACAATTAATTGTACAATCAATTCTCACGTTTCACGTTTGTACCATGAGAGGCACCCATGGGTCGACAACATTTTTTTTTAATCCGGTGGAATTGCACCTAAGGCTATGTCTTGGCTCCTCGCCGATAGTATCGATTTCACGAGATGTCTAGCTAGTAAGCTCTTTGTGAAATGGTTTAGGAAGATCAGAGACATCTCCGTAGTTGGCGGATAAAGTTATGACTGACTTGTCGTTGGTTTCGAGAAACGGGCCCCTGATCTGTCAAGAAAGTTGTCGACCCATCTCAGCGCTAGAGCGACTGTTGCAACTGAACCGAATGAGGGTGCAAGGATTGTGAAACACAAGAATTGCTGTGATGCTATGCCCAGATCTGAATTTGACACCATAATGTCACTTCAAGTATCTGTGTTACCAATGGTCTATTTTTTAAAGCGATTGATTCAACAGAAAATTTGTGTTCAATACGAACTTATGAAGCAATTTTTTTCTATTACCTCAACATTCATTTGTAAATAACCTCTTTCAGCTCTGCACATACATGTGTTCTTCTATGGAAATTAGGTTTAAAGTAATCTAAAATTAGGTTTAGGTTCAAATTATGATACTTACGGCTCTTGAGGATATCTCTACAGAAGTCTTCGTGAAACCAAGGAACTTGCATCTCAGGACACTCTAAAGCTAGAGATCGGTTCAGGTGCATCAGTTTCCTGCGATACATCATACTTCTCTCTGGTATGGCTGTCAGGAAATACAAAATCAAACAAAGAATCAGTTTGATGGGATGTGAGACAATATTTTCTTTGTTTTTCAAATGAAGGATTATTTCATGTTTGAAGAAGTGGATGCCTGAGTATCCTCAAAACATGGTATATTGTTGAATTAGTCAGAAATGAGTACCGGTACATGACAGGCTGTGAAAAGGGTATAACTCAATATAACTGTCTTGTTAGGGTTCCAAAATTGACATAGATTTTGAGTCAGCTACATAAAATACATGGAAATAAAGAGCAAGCTCTGAGTATACTAAAATTTGCTCTGGATTAAAATTAAATTGAAGAAAAATAAGAGTTTCTAGGAAATCTGACACATCGTAAAAAACATAACGAAAATTGATTTTCACTCAATTCTGATTACTCACTTTCTAGTTCTTCATCGAGTCTGGTAAGAAAGTCCAGGCTGAAGATTTTCTTCAAGATCGTCTCTGGGTATCTCTGGCTCAAGGCACATAAATTGGCAACATCTACCACATATCCTGCGGGAAGGCTGTCCAGGAAAGGCTCCATACGACCAATACAGGCATCAAACAGTTCAGAAATATTCTTAGGCTTGTAGTTGAGAGAACTGAACGGACTAAGGATGTAAGAAACTTGAAGTGGAGTGATCTTGTTGGTGTTCTGAGTGATAATCTGAGCAATTTCATCCAGGAGGTCGGGTTGAAGGTATCTGCTTCTGAAGATATGCCTGGCACAATCGACAGCTAACTGTGGTGTCAACTTAGAGAGGACATGAGAATAGCGCTGCATGGCTACTCCAACTAGAAAGGACTGATCACCTTCTTCCAGAAGAAAATCAATGATGTTGTTCAGGTACCAGACACTGGTGATCTGATTGATGGAGTTGATGGCTAGTTCCTGCAACTGTTGTATGAGATTGGTACATGAGTTGGGCAGTGGGCCCTGTCTCTCTAGTCTCCTTGAAATACGTACTATTGAGCTAAGGAGCTGGTTGATACCTGGAGTGTGAAGTTGAGGGAGAATGGCCGATGCTTGACTGAATACAAGATTGTTGACTGAGGACAAAGGAAGAAGTGAGAGACAATAGATGATGTGCACAATGCGTCCAGGAGCAATGGCATCTTTCAGCATGTGAATCAGATCTGTGTAAATTTTCTTGTACAATGTTTCATCAATGCCTTCAACTCTGACAAGAAACTCTACAATCTTTGCAATTCCATCTGTTGGTAAGTCTTGGCAACCGTTTGCTTGAAGTTTTCCAGCGATTTTCTTGGTTAAAGGTGTCATGCCAGTATAGCTCATCAACCTAAGCCCATGACAAAGTTGGTGCAAGTAGTGCATGGGTATCTTGTCTATAAGTTTTACTGCCTTGTCCTCAAGCTGAAACTTGATATCTGCTGTAGCTTTGTCTGCAAGAATATTGATGACTAAACTAGCCTCAACACCATCATGAATTTCAGGCAAATTGCTTCTGAGGTAAGCCGATACTCTTGACTGAATGTTCTCTCCACTGTAATTGAGTCCTCCCTTGAGTTGTTGATACATAGTGCATACATTTTTCACACTGATCTCATCCTTCTCCATCTTCTCTAAGAACAGCTTTGCACATTTGTCTACCAGCGCTGGTGGAGATCCCCTGACCTTGGCTGCTGTCTGCAAAACCCGTCTCAAGTCATTTTTCCCAACTGAATCTGCATCCAACCCATCAACAAACTCTAGAGCCTTGGCAAATGAACGAGAGCAAAGAGACGGAGATGCCAGGGGCAGACACTCTCTCATCCATGCAGAAAGCTCTCTGATGTCTTCTATAGTGTCCAACTTTTGTCCAAAGGCATGAGTCACTGCCCCACATGATGACATCCTCCCTTCATTCAAATCACTGAGACATACTGCTACTTTGGACAATTGCTTGCAAGACATCCCTTCCAAACAATTTAAGCATCTGTTTCTCAATTCTCTGATTAAGCTGTGGGTTAGATCTTGATCCAGCAACTTGATTGCAGCATAGAAAACATCTGCAAGGACTTCTTCTTTTATCAGGTGAACCTTGTTTTCTGCCAGGACACACAAACTCAAGAAATCCCTATTTGGATGTACTTCAGTCTCCAGAACGTAAGTCCTATTGGGAGTGAATTTCATAACTTCCCAGAGCTGGACCAATGCATGACTGACATGGTCCTCATCTAACTTTGCCCGATTCTGACCAATCAACATAAGTAGGTTTGTATGATCCAAACAGGATTGAATGTCTTCTAGTAGCCCCAGAGCAGATGAGGTGTGAAACTCTCTCAGGCCCACAAGTGGAGGAGAGTGCTCAACAGAACTTTTCTTGACTTGGGTACCATGATGGGCACCATTCTTCTTCAAAAGATATCTTTCACTGATTATCCTGTTCTGAGGCAGAGTGGTATGATGACATGTTCCTGTCTCTCTTGGAGCAGTTGCAAGTGCTCTACAGAGGATGGGTTGAATTGATGACAGACCTCGATGTACGCCAGCTCTTCTTGCAATCCTACAGCTGGCCATGATTGAGTCTTCAATTTAAATATGTTGACATAGGCTTTCCTGTCATAAATAGATAAAGATAATAGTAGATCTAAATTGTTTGTAGCAGATAAATGCAATCAAATTTGATAGAACTGGGTGTACTGGTTATTGATTTCATAATTGTACAGTAGACAGTATCACAATTCTTTTTCCATTCCATTGAGCATATTATACAGAGGTCTAAGTCTACTTGTAAAGTTCTTTCTTATTTACCAGACAAGAGATGTGTTTGGAAAATGACCCGAACAACAAAATAGCTTAGCCAATTTTGTGACACCCAAATACATGGCATGATGAATACTAAGTAAACCTTCTTCACATAGACATCATGAGATGGACTGATTTTGTCATGTCTTCATGCCCCATAGGCCTAAAGGTGATCACATTCAATGTGTTATAAATGTGATCTCAAAATGCCAAACAAGACAAAAAGCTAGTCAATTTGCAATAGACACATGCATTAATTTTATTATCACACAATCACAGTTAATTTCAACTTTTAGTTTTACAAACCATCAGTGAAATAGGCCACTGTAAGCCACAACTCATTTTTAATGATACATTTAATCATGTTCATGATGTTTATAAGGTAATGCATCTTTTCAAGAACTGTCATAGATAGTATGATGGGGAGCCCTTTGTCTGGCACACTTAAATTTAGACTTGATATTAACAAGAATTTTCCTTTATATTCCAGTTATACTTACTCCGATATCAATCCTCATATTCTAATATGTGTGCCAAAATTTTTGTCATAATTCAAACAAGAACAATCTTATTTTCACAAGAAAAGGCGACACTGTCATTTAATGACATTGCAAAAACAAAGGTTCCCATGTCTGCATATGCAGTTTAGGATTTTTTAATGTGAAAATGAAAGATAGCATTTTGAGGCTTGTGAATAAAATGCTTAAACTAGACTTTTCCCAATAGGTTTTACTTGTTTCCGCAAGAACACGTATCTCTACGATGAAGACAATTTTTTTGTATTCCTCGAGTGTTTCGCTTTATTAGAATCGCGCAGACATGCATATTATGTACAGACATGCATGGCACTTTACTCTAGTGACTAGTATAGCCATTCAAGTTCACCGACATCCCATTGAAACAGATGTTAATTACAATTCATGCACCTCAATGCGATGTCGGTGAACTTGTACTTATGTTGTTATGACGGTTTTGTGAAATGCTGCCCTAGTCTAGTGTCTATACCGTTACTTTTCACAAACATGAAAAGATATACAGAAAGCTTCAGTCTCTGATATCGACGGTTGTTCTGCAGAGATTGCATCTGGCTCCTCTGACCGCCTCTGTACATGTGGCCTGGGGAATGTCAACAAACGTCAGTTTTATTAAAGAATGACCCATACCAGACGGTTATTTCTGTCTAATGAAAAGAATGCCTTCTCACACGTCACAGTCACATGTAGAATCTGACTAGATCTCGATCTCGATCTGGAAGAAGAGAAGAGAATGAGAAATCTACTGGAGTACGTACTGGGCAGCTGGCAGTCGAAGTCTGGGGAAAAGGAATTTGAAAGTCAAGATAGTGTCAAAGTCTAAAATAAAATTTGGAGTTTACTCACCTTCTAAAAGTAAAAGCGAATGTGCTTCCTAGCAGTGCTAACTGCTAAGGCTTGACTTTAATACATGTAGAAGTTGATAAGGCTTCGCGAGAACAGTAACTTTGTTATGCACCGGTATCAGGATCATGATGTACCAGTACGGTATCATCAGTCAAGATTGCACTTGTGTAACAACAATGTTTTTGTAAGAGCCGAATTCATATTACCCAACACCGGCCACTGTAAATGTTACGCAATATCATCGGTACTCGCAAAAGAACCGGGGCAGACGGGTTACCGAAAGACGATCACTTTAACATTTTTGAACGATTAATTCAGTCGTTATCATGTCTGTGGAATGCCATTAGTCTAAAAAAAAATCATTAAAAATGTCAATGCCAATCAATTTGGATGTGAGATCGAGATAAGAAGCGATGATGTGCATGTGATGAACAGTATGTGAATTTGATTCTATACATCTCGTCTTGAATGGTTACAGCATCGTAGAACGAAAGCTTCAGAGTATCTGATATCGAGATTCATTTCAGACAAATAAAAGTCTGACTCCACTGACCGCGTCCCTTTATTACAGAAGGTTGACAGATGAGATGTTAGTTTTATTAAAGAATTCCCAACACCAGACGGTTATTTCTGTCTAACCGTATCCTTGCCTTTTTCATCCTCGCAGTTCATCTGTGCCTTCTTCTGTTGTTACAATTATGTTATTCAATGTAAAATTATTTTAAAAAATTAATTAAAAAAAATATTTAAAAAAAAAAATCTGCGTTGTCGCGTGTCCTTTCGCCTTTGGACAGAGGCAGAGCTCTGGGGGGGCCCTATCTAGGTAGGGAAAGTGCTCCTTTTTATTTCAGATAAGTACCCCTTCCCATAATGGTGCGCATTTTCAACTTTTAATGCCCCTAAAAAACTAATCTGAAAGGTGCCCCTTTTCCTTTTTAATAAATGCCCCTATCCCATAAGTGCCCATTTTTACTTCTGATAACGTGTCTCTTTTACTTTGACAGGTGCCCATTTTCCTTTCTAATAAGTGCCCTCTTCCCTTCTGATATAAGTGCCCCTTTTCTCTTTGTAATAACTGCCTCTTTCCCTTTCTAATTATTATAGGCCTAGGCCTATTCCAGCTCGATCTGATAAGTACCCACTCCAAATCTGATATGTACAGGTGCCCCTCAGTTACCTTGACAAGTGCCCTGACAGAAATCGATGTTTATTTTGCTTTTTTCTCCGCAATTACACAATTTCAGTCTTTCAAATTCCCGGCTTTGGGCTTTGGCAATTAAGAGTCATTTGTACTCTAATTGGTGTGAATTTGAATAGAAACTGTTGCATTTTTTTTCTTCTCACCATTACCAAAACTCAAGCTTATGTTAAAAAAGACTGTGACACAATTAGCCTACCATTCGTGCTATGACAAGATTTTGCTATCACCCAAGGGCCCCTGTCTTATAAAGAGTTACGATCCATCGCAAGTCCTCTAATCAATCACAAGATTGCGCTCTCCTATCTTTTATGTATAGTTGCGAATTTGCGATTGATTTAAATCACAAATAATTAAGTTGCGATTAATCTCAACTGTTTATAAGACGGGGCCGCCCAGATCTCCCCAGAAACAAAAGATTTCCGCCACACCCTCCCCAACATGTGGCCCTAATTTGAAGTGACTGAGAGTAATTATTTTCCTCAAATTTCCTCCAAAACTAGCTCGCTACGCTCGCTCGCATTTACAGTTTTTAAAAATCTGATATTATGTCCGCCGCCCATGCCTTTGGATTAAACGAAAATTGTGCATCAAATAGCTCTTACTGCTGTAAATATGTGACCTTTAGTATTAGGCCTACTGTTCAACACAAGCACTAAAAGTCTTTGGAAACTTCACAATCATGAATGTCCGGACAACCATGCAGGAATGATAACCAACCTTTTATTTACCTGACTTCTTTATATTAAAAAAAAAGTTTGTTGACATATATCGGGCCAAGTCTATTAATTACCCTATGGCCGAAAAGTTTTGCCAGTCTTTTTATAGATTATGAGACTACAAGTTAGTGTCATTTAAATAACTCTATTTGTGGTAATTTCAGGATGTACCAATTGATTACAACATAAACGTAATAATAGAGTATCAAAATAAAGTAACTTCATAATACCAGGGGCCTGCTATCATAAAGATTTCCAAAACCATAGGCCTATAAGCAGAGCGTGAAGGCACGACAGGTTATTATAGATCTAATAGTGTAGTTCTATACGTAGCATTTTTTTTTTTTGGGGGGGGGGTAGTTTCCGTTTTATTCACAGAAACAGATATATGAGAAATTATATTATTCCCTTGTATTAAATTGGCCCCGGGTCAAATCTTGGATACGCCACGGCCGACAAGTCAAGTGAAATTACGAGTTTCCGTATGCCGAATTATATATGGCCGAATTGTTTATGATTCAGAACGCTGCGTGCAGCGCAGCTAGCCCATAGAGAAATCCGGTCCATACGTATGTACCCCGGCGCGGCGCGGCGCGGTGGATGACATACAGGCTAGGAGCGAGCGCGAGCTCGAGACCGAGTCTAGATTAGTCTCTATTCGTGTATTTCAAGAAGTTAATAAATGCGAAATGGATCAACTTCAACGGGCAGAAATCACCCTTCTTCAAAGTTTACAGGAAACTTTTCCCGATCTTGAGACGTCGATGTTAGCCATATCACGTTTTGGAGCCCCACGAAATGCCTTTCTTCTGTGTTTTCCAATTGCATTTTGTTTTTTCGGCGCCAGATCGGGATTGCAAGTTTTGTGGGTTGCCGTGATATCTGAATGGCTGAATGCTGTGCTGAAATGGTAATATTTTAAGGAATGGCATGCCTAATTGGCTTAGCATATTAATTCGTATGCCAATGAAATGAGTCAGTGAGAATATATTTATGCTGAAATGGTAATATTCTAAGGAATGGCATGCATAATTGGCTTAGCATATTAATTTGTATGCCAATGAAATGAGTCAGTGAGAATATATTTATTGAGATAAATTGGTAGAAATTTCATTTTCAGGTTGGTTGTAATTAATTAGCCATGCCCAACTCCTATTCTAAGTAATAGCCAAGGCCTAAAAATAAAGTACAGCTTTAAGTTTAATTTTAAAGCCAGACTTGAAAAACACTGGAAGAAGGAGCAATATAATTCATCCTTCTCCCAGTAGACACTCCAACTATGACAATCCTGATATGACCCAGCAAGCAAGATACAGATGTAAAATGACCAGAAGCTGGGACATCCCCCCCCCCCTTAAGTTAGATCTGGAACTTGGAAGCTCGACAGCTGGAGACGGCTTTCTTCCAGAAGCTTTGGTATTCAAGGTAGATCTATATCACAGAAGTCATAACCTTAATTGGCACCCATAAACATAGTGCAATTTCCCTGCATAAAGAGGCAGGTAAACAAAACCTGAAAGTGAAATGCGTTCGAAATCCCCCCTTCCTCCCGCACCCGACGAACATTGCACGTACTGGCTTCGGAGTTCACTCGTGGACTCTTGACTTCAGTTTCTTCTCGTACAAAGTACTTTTGAATTCGGTCAAGAATTTAACAAAAAATATGAGATGTCGATACTGGAGTGATAGCAATTTGCTCACCTTGCATGTGTTCCTGATGATAAAAAGTTAAGGTGCGATTTACATTACAAAAATGCTTACCTTTAACAAGAGTTAGCGATGTTGGTTCTAGCTGGCTGAAATGCAAATTAAGAGATGTGGTATACACACAAAAAAATGTTTTTCTGTTGCCAATTTGATACTTACTTTACTATAATACTTAATAGCTATTAGTTTAGTATAAGAAGGCGCTTTGCTATCGTACAATGCAGGTTGATGATAGGACAGCGCCCCTATTGGTGGGTCATGGAGAGTCCTGTTTACACCGGTGAAGAACGTCCATTCCTCAAACAGTTCAAGATAACTTGTGAAACAGGACCAGGTGAGATGTGTGAAGTACAGGATTAAATATGTGAAAACGTACAATGGAAAGTAAGAAACATTAAAGAAGACTAATTGATGAGATTGTTCTCTTCCTCACTAAAGTAAATTTGTCTTGTTTAGGGATTAACTTCAAACTTACAAATCATCTACATGGAAATAAATATATTTTATTGTGGGGTCTTCGGGTCAAATGTCACATAAGTCAATTCATGACACAAGCATTGATCCCACACATGGACCTACATGTAGTATCTTCCAAATTCAAAATTACTGTAAGCAAGTAGTTGAGACATATTGCTATTTGCCAAGTTATATAGAGTCATAATGTAGTATAGGCCTACTGTCTCTTTGTGGTTACATACCTTCAAGTCTTTTATATTATGTGCAAAATTGTATTGATTAAAAAAAAAACATTTCCTAGTTGTAGACCACCATGTTTGCTCTTCTTTCTCTGTAGGTTGTCCTTCTGGCCATGCTATGGTTGCAGCAGCTGTTTGGTTTGTCTTTGTGGCATCCCTCAATGAATTGATCGTGTCTGAGGTAAGGAGTGTCCAACATGCCAAGACAGCGACCAGGATCACCTGGACACTCTACAGCCTTTTTATAGTGCTAGTGTGTGTTTCCAGGGTCTACACTGCAACTCATTTCCCTCATCAAGTTATCCTGGGTGCATTAACTGGTAAGTTAATTTGTTCAAACTTAAGCAGTCCTAAAAGTAGTTAGAGAAAACCATTAGAGATGAAGATATGATAGTATCTAGCCTCACTCAGGTGGATGCTGAAGACAGGAAGGCTTGGAGAAAGGACATGATGGAAATTAAACTTCCATCTGCACTGTGGGGAAAACAGGCGTTAGATGATGATAATTAGTATACTCCCCCAAAAAAAAAAAACAGAAAGAACAGACCAAATATTTTAAACTTGAATTACATACCGGTATGACCCAAGTTTATCATCTTTTATGACAAATTGGAAATGTATCTTATGGTTAGCCATTTGATCTTTGTCTTGAGTGATAAATTTTTTTCCAACTTCTTAGCTGAGTTAGTTCTATTAATAATTTGGAAAGGATGGAAACACAAAGAAAGATGTTTTCTCCATGTTCATGATCATTTAACATAGATATTGCAGTTTCTTCTATCAATTGAGTTTATACAGGGGCCGTATTCTGAAAATGATGTTATCTGCTTTAACACACTCTAATTGCGCAGAACTTAAACTTTCCATTCATGCTTGCGCAGATGCTTTGTGGAGACATTACACAATGACTTGTCTTTATTTTTGATTTGTTATGACATTTAATATGAGTATTTTAATGTTTGTTTCTGTCTGAATTATTTCAGCAATGCTGCTCACTCCCTTCCATTCTTTTGTATCTTGTCTTTGCTCAGGAATAATAGTGGCAGCAGAAACCAGAAAATTTCCTGTGGAAAACTATGGATTCGGGTCCTACTTTCTACGAGGATTGTTCGTCCTTGTTTCAATCTTCTTGGAATACTACCTGATAAGTCTCATTGGTCTTGATCCTGACTGGTCTATGAAACTTGCCTTAAAAAGGTGTGTGTATCGGGAATGGGTTCACATGGACACCACGCTCTTCTATGCTATTTCCAGGGATGTTGGTGCGTTCATCTTCGCTGGAATGATGTGCAGTTGCTTGACGGTGAACTATGATCGGGTGAGGGGACAGTATGCAAAGAAACTGACCGCAACTCTCTTAACTGTAGCTGCTGCACAAGTCATAGAGAGCATGTACGTTCCCAGAGGATATGTTGTATTGTTCTACATATTAGGTGCATTAAAATATGGACTAGTGTCAATCAGTACTGTCGTACTCAACCAAGCTGTATCCGGTTACGGAAGTCAAAACCGGAATTTATGACAGCTGCAAGATATTCAAGTAGCAGTTTGGCCTTTGTGAACTGACAATCCTGGTATTTTGTTGAACTATTTGCCATTTGTTCATTGTGGTTGGGTAACTGCCTTTTTATATTGTTGAAATATCTTTGGTTTTCTGTATATGGTTCAATGTTAAAATTATTTCTTATGTTTGATCAATGGAGCTGCAGTTAGTAGTATTCACAGAAAAAGAGTAAAACCATAAATCATACTTCTTGGCCACTGTTACAATTTTGATTTCATCTACACTACAGTAAGCATTTCGTATCTTAAACTTTTTTAAACTTGTGCTGAGCAATAAATGTCAAGCCTGCCTATTAGAAGCCAACCGCCAACTATACAGTCCCACTGCAGTTTGTTTTTTTTCTCCAAAAGTCACCATTGCATTAGATGCAGAAATATGAGCAGATATATTCTGCTTGATTAAAGGTAAAGACCAGTTTTGGAAACACCCCTCTCTCAAAAAATGAAATGGAAGCTCTCATTACCAGTCATGTGAAAGAATATGTTTTGACTAACACGTGATGATACAAATTTTGCCAGGAAACTGCCTACTATTAGATATATTTGGTAAATTATTATATCTATTGGGACCAAATAGATATCGCGCACATGGGCGCGTAGTCCCATATACATCTTTCTGTGTACAGTGCTTGTAACTTTACCAAGACTGGGCCAAATTTCTTATCATTTTAATGATTCCAGAACCTTGCAGTACACACCAATACTTATATGCTAGATGATCAGCCTTTTCTGATCGATTCCACAACGTTTCTTTCACAATGCAATCGCATGACCAGAACTGGTCTTTATCTTTAAGGTTCTGAATATTAAAGGATAGGAATTCTACATATTGAAATTTTGGTACATCTAAGTCTTCTAATCGGAGTAAAGGTGATACTGATATTAGCTTGCAGTCACATATAATTATGGAACAGGTTTGATGTCACTACGATTTAGAGAGGCTTGCAGTACCTTCAAATTTAATTTTAAATGTCATTATTCACATGACTGTTCCGAACCTCTGTCATTAAAATTTCATCTTTGAATATGCATATCAAATTGTGCATATTTTCTTCTAAAGTCGTTTATATTACACAGTGGAATCTTCTCGATGTAGATGATGTTCTAAATCAGCATTGGCTTTGCTGTTCATTCTAGAGCTTATATAATTATTTTTGAATAATTGAATTATCCATCGTACGTCTGTTCAGAACTCTGTGTGTGAGTTAATGCCCATGTGGTATTGTGGTTCCAAACAGATGGTTTATTGATTTACCTTTTCCTTTAATTTCTGAAAGATACAGCCTTATAGACTGATTGCATTCATATTTATAGCCAAAGAAACAGCCAAACATTAAGTGGACAGAATTGAAGACAGATAATGGTGCGTGTTGAAAGACAGTAATCCATTTTAGATCAGATCTTTTGATATCAGTCTAGTAAATCTCACTGAAGCACTTTAAGTCAATTTCAAAGATATCACTCTTTGATCATTGCTTAGAGGTACATTTTCAAGAGAATCTTCAAAATATTGACTAGATACCTGCAAAGATTCTTTGACAGATTTTTTATTTTATATCAAGATTTTTTTTTCTTATATGAAAGGATTTAAGTGCCAGTAGAAGTAATACCTCTGACATATGCAGTACAAGTATTCTGGTTCTATTTTGATTATGCACATACTACCCTCGTCATTTTGGTGCTTATGTTTGACTTTAACTACTCCTGTGTTCATTTGATGAAGTATAGGTTCCTGACACATTAGGATTTTTCAATCTGGTGAAAATTGTTCTTGAGAATAATATTTTAACAAGTGTTTCCTCTTTTTCTTTTTTTTCTCTCTCTCTCTCTCTCTCTCTCTCACGCATGCACACACACACCCTCTCTCTTTCTCTCTATCTTTTGCTCTCTTCCCCTCTCTCTCCATACACATACACTCATATGCACACACACACACCCTCACTTTCTCTCCCTTATTCTCTCTCTCTTTCTCACTTCCTCTCTTCCCTCCCTCTCACCGTACGTACAGTTTGGAAAATACCCAGCAGCTGAGACTAATGTACTGTACACGTAACTCAGGAGAGCTCTCTAAGAGCCTGGGCGCAAAAAAAATTCCATATGGAAAGCTTTTAGTTTTACTCTGTGTATGTCTATCTCCCTCATGTACCGGTATGTATTTCTCTGAATGGTTAAATTAAAGGTACAGGATCATTTTTGTGTGAGTTTAAAAGTCAAATAAGTTGAGTTGTGGGCATTAATCAAAAATCTGCTTGAAAAGGCTTAGTAGGAAGATATAGATACATACAGGCTGAGAAAGTTGCCTCTCCTTTGTATTTCTGTTTTCTAGTGCTTTTTGTGAAATTACTTGACAGATTTTGTCATTTTATGTCAAACAGTGCTTCTGGAGTTTCCCCCTTTTTTCTTCTTTTTGAGGAGCTTTTGCTTGATTGATATTTCATCATACCCCCAGATTCACATATATTACCCTCAAGGGAAATTTACGTCTGTCTGTTGTGGCATGGGGGTACCTGTAAAGTTCCTGTAATGTTTCTGTAAATGTTAGTGGTTGTTGACATGTAACAAAGTAATAAATGTGTTGGATGAAAGCACAAGACTTTCTTATTATGTGTACTGCTTTGCCAGTCACTTAATTGCTTTTAAATTCCATTGTTCTCTTATGGTTTGTGTAGCTTCTGAATCTAAAAACATGAATTACATGAACCGGTACTATTACAACTCATTAAAATGTGGCATCATTGTGCACTTGCCTTTCACTTGCAATCATATCAATTCTTGTGTGGTGTTGCCATGCGTAATATGAGGTAGAGGACAGGTGGTCCTAAAGTAATCAAGTACCAGATGGCTTGCATTAATTTATGCAGATACCCATGGTAACTAAAACAGAATGCTCTAGGCAACTAAACAGAGTTATAATGAATGATTTATTTGCCCAACTAAAATGATGTTTGCTAAATGGAAAGCATGTATAATTAATTAGACAGGAGAGATAATGTGCATCAGTCCTTTTCACATAGTTCGTAGCTTGCACATGTATCCTTGAAAGTGAAAATACCATTGGTGTGCAATAATGGAAAATGAATGGAGGAGGAAAAAGATAAGGAGAGGAGAGAGATGCGATAGGATAAAAACTGTCTATGAGAGAAATGGGTGAAGAGGGGAGTACTAGTATAGAGGGAGAGAGAGCGGGGGAGGGAGGGAGAGAGAGACATAGAGAGAGGTGTGGCTTGGTTATAGAACTAATTATCCAACTGAAAACACATGGAAAGGCTTTGTGATACAACACATAATTTCTAAACAAGAAAGTAAAATTTCAGGTAAAGAACAATTCCATTTTAGATCAATATTTCAGTCGGTATTGACGGCCAACTCGGGGGGTTTACACTACATTTATCATCCTTGAAAGTTCAACGTTAAGAGCAATACAAGGAAATAGTGGAGAGGCTGGAATTTCAATTATCAGCTTTCCTTTCATACATTTCATTAAAGGACAATCCAACCGTGTAATAAGTTGATTTGTATGAAAGCAGAAAAATAACAAACAGAATGTCAAAAGTTTGAAATGAATCGGATCAATAGTAAGGAAGTTATGAATGTTGGTAGTTTGGTCGGTGGATTGTGACGTAGGACGTGGATAACTCCGAAACAGTCTCCCTTTTGCTGTGTACAAAAATATCATTATTTTCTGTTTTTCTCATAAGTTCCTTCTCCCTTGGGGCACTACTCAAAATATATTATAGATAGTATATTATTTTAGGTCCTCTAAAAAGAATAGACCCTCCTGAGCAATGATTTTTTGAAAAATTTAAATTTGAGTCATTTTATATGTTGGAACAGATGGGAAAGTAGTCCAGCACTACATCACATTGACATTACCTCTTCAGCCCATTAGAAGTGCCCATACGTATAGCGAATACAACTTTAATTCATAACTTTCTTATATTTAAGCAGATTTAATTGAAACTTTCATCAGTTTCCTTCTCTGATTTGTCTGCTTTCTGTTAGAGTGGATGTCTATTTGGGTTGGATTTCCCTTTAAATTGCCACTGAAGGAGCATTGTTGTTCTGAGTTGCACAATGATTGTATTATTCATTCACATAAATTTGAGGACTGGTTTATGCTGGTTAGCTTTCTAGATTGTTGGTGAAGGAAAGCATCTCCAGCTGCATGTAAGCTAATCTTGTTGCCTTCTAACAAGAAATGAAGAAATACTTAAAGGTACTATGTCCCATTTGCAGGCCAAAAAAATGAAAAGGTTAAATTCCAACGGCATTTGAAAGACAATACTAATTTAGAACTTCCCTAAAAAAGGGGGGCTTGAAAATGTCTCTAAGTGGGAAAATAACGACTATTAGTTGTCGAATCGACTTAGGAGCTATAGAGCCAGTAAGTAATAGTCTGATTTTTCAGACCATTGTACCGAATGGTCGTACGTTTTATGCTGCGCAAAGATTCAATCAGTTTAATTTTGGCCATTACAAGAAGTGGGTTATTGATGTAGACAAATGCTCATGTACCCTTTACAGCTCATTTTATGTATGTTATTACCAAAGATGAAAAAAAGCCAGTCAGTCACTCAATAGTGTATGACAGTGAAGTCTAGCAAGTAAACGGGTTTCCTTGCATAATTTGAATATTAGGACACTGCTAACGTTTAAATTTCACAGAGAGGACATACATGACATATTCTACAGAATTTGATGTTGGCTGCAAAAGGGACATAGTATCTTTAACTAAGTCTTTCAAATGAAAAGGTGACATTTAGATATAAAAGAAATGTTTTCTCCAAGTATGACCATACCATGACATAAGCATATTTTCATCAGCTTTTCTTCTACATGCATATAATCCTAAAGGGCAATCAACCCTTGTAATAAGTTGATTTGTATGAAAGCAAAAAAATAACAGAAACAGAATGGCAAAAGTTTGAAATGAATCGGAACAATAGTAAGAGAGTTATGAAGGTTTGAAATATGAGATCACTAAGTCTATGCAAATCTCAAATTGGTTATTCGGTCAGTGGATTGTGACGTAGGACGTGGACAACTCTCCCATTTGCCGTGTACAAAAATATCATTAATTTCTGTTTTTTTGTAAGTTCCTTCTCCCTTAGGGCACTACTCAAAATATATTATAGATAGCATATTATTTTAGGTCCTCTAAAAAGAATAGACCCTCCTGAGCAATGAACTTTAAAAAAATTTAAATTTTAGATGTTGGAATAGATGGGAAAGTAGTCCGGCACTACATCACATTGACATTACTGCTTCAGCCAATTTGAAGTGCCCATACGTATAGTGATTACAACTTTCAAAAATTCATAACTTTCTTATAATTAGTCAGATTCAATTGAAACTTTCATCAGTTTGCTTCTCTGATTTTTCTGCTTTCTTTTAGAGTAGTTGTCTATTTGGGTTGGATTTCCCTTTAAGTAAATCAACACAAAACAACTAAGCAATAAGACATAAAATTAGAAGGTTTTTTTTTAAAGAGAGGATGCTTTTATTGCAAGACATGCCTATTTCAAAACAGTAAGAAATGCAAGAAGTAGGTACAAAGAACACAGACAACAAAATGTGTCACACTCACACTGAATAGTGCAATGGGGTGTGACAAACTTATGTACACATTTTTTCTCGGTCATAGATTGTTGTATGTGTGAATGGGTCCATTTTCATTAGGAGGGAGAAATGCAATTAAATAGAGATAATGAAGCTATGTTGTACAATAATTTCGAGCTAGGTTATGTTATGATATGCTATATAGAAGGTGTGTTTGTAAGAACCTCCTATCACAACGAATATAGCATAAATCCAAAATCCATTTGTTATACTGGTAGATTCATACAACACATTAGACAGAGGTAATCAGTGGCGGATCCAGGGGGGACCCGGCCCCTCCCTAGGAAAAAACAGGTAAAAACACCCTTTTTGTAAAAAGAAGATGGGCCCTCCCTGCGCCCAAGGGGTGATGGAAAAAATCACCATTTCCCATAGGGAAATTTTTTTTTCGGGTGCCCAAATTTTTTTGCTCACTACCCCCCACTGAGCCAAAAATCGACCGGCACGATTTTAAAATTTTCGCACGAAGTGGGCCCCTTTTTAGGCCCCCTCCCTTGCCGCCGGCTGGATCCGCCCCTGAGGTAATATACCAGAGTGGGTCAGTGTCAATGTCAATGTTGTAATACATGTATGAACACCACCTGAATTTTGCTAATTGTAATATGGTTTTTACACCAAGTTCTTTTAACAGATATAATTGACTACAGAGATATGTCAAATAACCTCTTTTGGTTGATGTAAAAATACATTTTCTTACATTGGAAACAAGCTTTCTTTTTTATCCTTCCACACTTCTTATTTTGTTTGATATTAAAAAATGGTGGTATAATTCACAGACATTAGATACGATTGATAAATAATTAGGAGATAAATAAGATATACATGCATATATTTGTAAATGAATAAACAAATTAATGAATAAACAAACAATCAAAAGTATAGTCTATAGAACATTGGTAGAATCTGTAGAATTCAAGTCACAAATAGAAGCACAACTACACAGTTCATTCACATTTGGCAGTAGAGGAACAAAATGTCTGTTCAGAGCCAGAAGAGCATTAACTCCATGTTAAAGAAAAGAGTTATGGCCCTTCTAGCATCAACAGACTATGTCACTGTGTGCCCAGCAGAAGGGAGCATATGAATGTATGGACAACCTATGTTCATTTCTGGAAAAAGAGCATTCTTCGATGGAAGGTATGCAACACAATTCAGTCCAAACATTGTCCACATTAAAAAAAATATAAAAAATTAATAATATAATTACTGGAATCAACAAAACTACTGGATTTTATCAACTTCTGCCAGGCACACAATGAAATTTATCAGCTACAACATTAGTAACATAGTAAATCTACAAAGAGGAAATGATCTACAGCTACTCAAATCTCAGAGTACTTTAAAGCTTAAAAAGTACTGATTACAAAGACTTTGTGATGTGTGCCTTATATCAACTTATAGATTGTCTATTTTTCAGTATGAAATAGGAATTAGGAAATTGAAGCTTTATTGGCTTGAGAAACAATGAGTATCATAGGGGTATGACACCCCCGATTCAAAATTCTTAGTCAGCAACATTTAATTTTTGGGTCCCTTTGGGAGGTTAATTGCATATTAAGATGATAAACCTTTTTCTTTACTAGTTGGAATACATTCTGCTAAAATCATTGGGAAATTTGGTCCGACATAAAATGGTCTCGCGATGCCCATGGAAAACAGAAAATAAGCATTCAATCAAGGAGAGAGACACACATGAGATATTATGCAAAATATTTCAATATGACTCAATTCCATATCTACTAAATGTTTTTCTCTCTAAAATGTCATAATGTGTATCTGCAGTGTTGTATTTGAATAGTGAGTTGTATAGTTAAACAAAGATAGAACATTAAGCATAGAGTAACAAAATCTGCACTACAGAATAAAAAGGTACAGAAAAAAAAGAGCAAACAAACAGAATACAAACCACAAGTCTGCCACTATTTATATTTCAGACAACATAGTGATGATTCATTAAAATTAATCGCTACGGTATTTATAAGCTCTACAATCTACATCAATCAAAGAATGAAAATTAACAAGAATTTAATTACACTGCCGTGTGCTTCATCATTCATCATCTGATTCAAAACAAGCAATAGGAAACATAATACTGATAAGGATATGACAAAAATTGTAAAAAGCGATATCACAGTAATTCACCATCCGAGACCCTATTGGCACATTTGTCTTGCACTCATATCAAACACAGGTGCTAAAAGAATCGAATTCATATGACACCTCACGCTTATTTGGTGGGCAACAGAAAGCTGAAACAAAGATAATTATACCATTGCTTTGCCTTCAATTATTCCTGATTTTTTTTCTTGATAAAATTGTACTATAGCAAACTTCAAATGGTCAAAAAGAAAAATGACCTGATATCAAGGTGATACAATTTCTTATCGTGGAATGGTGCACATGAATTTTGGCAGTCAGTCAAACAACAGAAACATAATAAGCATCCTTATCAGTATTCTAATGATTGGTCTATTATTTCTATTATTGCCTTTTCTTTAGGCAGAAGTCAGTATCAGTCATTTGCAAACCATAAGAGAGTTATCAGGCCCAGGTGAGTATAAAAAGGTGTGGGAATAAAGAATAACATGGGAGATATCTGACGATGAATATTCCTCACAAAAACGAAAATTGAAGAAAACAAGGGCAGATTTTGTTTTGCAACAAAGAGCATTGTATGTTTAATATGAACATACAGCTTGTGTAAGGTAGAGTCGTACTGACCATGGTGTGTGGGTACCAGCATGTGTTACGTAGACTGTTTACAAGCATACAGACATCATTTGATTTGCTGCATAAGCACATACTTTTGACACAATGCAAAGTCTTAAGAATGGTGCTGTTATATTTGATAAATGCTTCAACAGGCTTTTGACCTTACCATTTTACAAAGGTATTACCTTTCACACATTGAAGATTTTTGTCAAAATTAAAAATACACAAGTGTTGGCTTGCAAATGCCCCAAACTATTAACTTTATTACACAAGGAGATGAGGAATAGTATTTTCAATGTTATGTTGACATTAAAATGACTAATTTCCTAAATCTACAATTCAATGCTGAAACAAATAATCAAAGAAGTTCCATGAACTGATCACTAAATATCACATGAAAACAAATCATAACATATTGGACTGTGACTGAATTATATTTTGTAGAAAATAAACAAATCTCTGAGAAACTGATCTTGATTTTACCTGAAAAGATGATACTTTCCTAACAGATGGCCTAACAAATCTGGGGGGTGTTTCACAAAGACTAAGATCGACTTTAAGTTTAACTTAAATATGGCAGGCCGTTCATGCCACCGTTTGCTCTCACCATTTACTGGCATTTGTCTCTCAAAGGACGTACATGGTCACAAATCTTCAGAATATATACTTTTTGATAATTCATTATTGAAGGAAAAAATATTATCTAAAGATCATAATGGTGAGAGCAAACAGTGGCATGAACGGCCTGCCATAGTTAAGTCCAACTTAAAGTTGATCTTAGTCTTTGTGAAACACCCCCCAGATTTAGCTACTTAAATCAATCTTGACATGGATATTCCTTACAAATTTGCAAGCCAGGGCCCTGTTTCATAAACTACTTGACATCAATAACAAATGCTAAATTCCTAGGACAAATTTGCCCTCGGTCCCTCAAATGCCACAATTTCAGTAGCTTATAATGGTTATATAGTGTAGACACTTGTTATTGATAGCAAGTGTTATGAAACAGGGCCCTGGTACATAGCTTGAAATTGAATATAACCACAATCACATAAATCAGTGTTTTGATCCCAATAAATATACATCACTGTGTGCCTAGAAGAAGGACATTAGCATTGGAATTCCTGATACAGTCAAACCTGTCTATAGCGACCGCCCAAGGGAAACACAAAAGTGGTCTTTGTAGACAGGTGGTCTTTGTAGACAGATTCCTTTAGTACATGTTTCAATGAGAAACCATTTTCAAGGGAAACAAAAAATGTGGTCTTTGTAGACAGGTGGTCACTAAAGCAGGTTTGACTGTACTAGCTGCTTAGTGCCAGAAGGACATTAATCAATCAGTTGGTATCCTTCTGGTTCTCAGCAGACCGTGTTACATTGTATAGGAATTAAGGCCCTTCTGCCATGCACACAACACAGTAGCAGTAATACTCAAGCAGCATTTTAATATTTTAGTCACTCTTTTATTGATTGTTTGCATGAGGATGATCTAAACGATGGAATGCGCTTAGTTCTTGCATTGATCATAATGACTGACAAATATTCAGAATTCACCTTACTGTGGTCACTACCGGTATATACTCCAAAACATTAAAAATGTAAAATGCATGAAAGTGGTCCTCAAGTTTAATATTCCACACAAAAATTCAACAGAGAGATAGACCAGATATAGTACATTTGTCATCAAAAGCAAACAATAGAAAACATGTGTATAAACTCACTTTGTCACTCAAATAGATTTCTAGCAGAGTTACTGTACAAGCAGCATGTGACTTCTATAAACAAGAGTGATTATAACTCTCAGAAGGTTAACCAAGACAAAAGAACAAACCTTTGATGTACATGTACATATAAATTGTTTAACATATAAAAGCAGCTGTATTGCGAATGCTACAAGCACATATCACAATGATTATCTGCCTTCATTGGTCCTTTATGTATTTTTTTAAAACTGAATTTTGTAAAAGTACGAGCACTGACTGAATGCAACATCTGTACAACGAAATATCATCTAAATATCAGAACTGGCCCTTGCCAAAAACTAATTTCCAACAATGAATATTTGATTTTCATTCAATACCTTCCACCTTTCCACATCACTATTGAAAATAGAGTCTCTACGACAAATGATCATGGCAAGATAGGGCTGGTATGTAGCCTAATTGTAGTCTAATTCTGGGCTCATTCCCTATTTCTTTTGATTGTGCAGTATTTTTTTTCTTTTATATATTTGACCCCTTTTCAAGCTGAAAAGTCCTTCAAAATATCACCAAATGCATAAACTAATCAAACAGTGTGTGTAAATATAGATTAGATGCAGATACACTGGAAAGTTGAGAAGTCATGACATCCTCAATTCCTTGTTTAACAATAATAGGAACACAAATATTAATGTGATATTTTTGTTAAGTTGACAAATTACACACTTGTGAAATTTGGTTTGAACTGTAAAATGCATACCATTCATCATTAAATCTTATATTTTAAAGTAGTTTTTCTGATGTAGGTTATCAATGTTAACTGAATTGAACTAAACATGTCAACAAGAAGTACAAATCTGTATAGCTGTATTATGTCCACAGCACCTATCCTAATAAAATCAAATCAATAACGACATACCTTTGGCAAAAATAATGATCACAACTTCATCAAAATCACACACATTGAAGATAATACCACAATCAAACCAAAAACAGACAGATGCAGCTATGGTTGTATGGTTCTGTTTTCAGCCTTTGAATAAACATCACTTGCTCTTACATGCAGGGTGAATGGTGATCCTTCATGAAGCACAGTCTCTACGTTGGCTGGCACAACACCTGTTAGTGGTCTAAACAGTCTTGACCTCTGACCTCTGCAAGCTAGTCTTGACACACTTGCAAGAAGTATGTCCTGTTGAACGGATGTGCAGAGGATGGATATCTGAAGGTTTTTTTATCAGTCATTCTTGCTCCCTGTCGGAGTCCCATTCGCCGTTGCAACGACATTAACTGCTTTCCATGCCTGCCTCAGTTTTGTCGTCCTACGCATCTTGTAGACATAGACTCGCACGTTGTTAACGATGTAATTCCGTACCGATGCTGTGAACTTGTTGACGAGGCAAGACGAAGTCGCTACGCCAAATATTGCATTGTAGGCCAACACCATGTAAAAATTGTGGAGTGAGTTTAATCTGCCGTACTCACCAAGTAGGTCAAAATTTGTGATACCTGGGGATGTAAGCAGAAAAAGAAGTTCTGTGACTCCTACCAACTCTAACATAACATTCAGCATGTCATTTGGATGGACCCAATCAAGGAACTGTTTGAGCCCAGCAGACATTAAATTTTGGGGAACATGAAAGTATATCATGTTTGTAATTCGCAAGTCACACACAGAGGGTTTGTCATCTCATTATCAAAGATTTCTATTGTTGATAGGCAGTACCTCTTTAGAATACCTTCTACAAAATGTCCTATTCACTGAGGTTTTTTTTTGTGTGTCTTTCTTCAAACTAATGGGTCTCAAATCTTTATCAATTTTGTGTTCATAGAAAAACTGTCAATATGAGACTAAAAGTATGCATACACTTTATCATTTCTAATATATCCAAAATTTGAGATCTCCATATTCAGTGTTGAGCGTGTACTTTGACCTGATTTCAACACATAGTTCCAAACACAGAGGGTTAAAGGATTTGTACATTGTTTCCCTCTTTAGGTGGTACAAAATATTTGACTATGCTGTCAATGATTTGGAACACTTTTCATGGGATACTTACCAAGCATTTTGGATAAGACTGGCAGTGCTGAGCTCAAGATGAGTACTACAAGGCAGTTAGCAATGAGTTTAGTCATGGGTGTATCTCTACTCTTAGGAACCAGTCTTCTGAAGACGGGCATTCCATACAGACCAACCATAGAGGCAAGCATTAGGTAACTATAATCAAGTCAAGGATTCAAACTACAAGAGATGTGTCAACAATGCAAAATGATTAATTTCCCCTTTATTAGGTAGCTTTAAATAACGAAATGTAGTGGCATGAAAGGCCGCATCCAGAATGTTTCGTTGATCAAAAGTTTTTTATTGACAAATCTGAGTGAAAGTTTAGCTAACATTAAGCCTCACCGGGATGGTATATGCATGTACCAACTCTATATCGTAACAATGTGTTTCTATCTTTGTGTGATCAAATTATTATTTTTATCAATTACCGGTATGCATTTTGCATTCCGGATGTGTCTTTTCATGATAATACATTTCGCTAAGCTACATGTACCTTAAAGATACTATGTCCCTTTTGCAGCCAACATCAAATTCTGTAGAACTTTGCAGGAATTATGAATATGTCATGTATGTCCTATCTGTGAAATTTAAACGTTAGCAGTGTCCTAATATTCAAATTATGCAAGGAAACCCGTTTACTTGCTAGACTTCACTGTCAGACACTATTGAGTGACTGACTGGCTTTTTCATCTTTGGTAATAACATACATAAAATGAGCTGTAAAGGGTACATGAGCATTTGTCTACATCAATAACCCACTTCTTGTAATGGCCAAAATTAAACTGATTGAATCTTTGCGCAGCATAAAAGTACGACCATTCGGTACAATGGTCTGAAAAATCAGACTATTACTTACTGGCTCTATAGCTCCTAAGTCGATTCGACAACTAATAGTCGTTATTTTCCCACTTAAAGACATTTTCAAGCCCCCTTTTTTTTAGGGAAGTTCTAAATTAGTATTGTCTTTCAAATGCTGTTGGAATTTAACCTTTTCATTTGTTTGGCCGGCAAATGGGACATAGTACCTTTAAACACCTTACTACACATATCATGGAAAGGGCGGTCGCACAGATTTTTAGATCTTTCTTCCTTTACTCAAAAATAATCTTACATTTAGTAAGCAGGGAGGGCAGGTGGAACTGGAAAAAGGCAGCTCTAACAACATTATGAGAACCTCTCAGACATGCCCACAACATGTACTGTATTCTCTTAACATCCCAGCATGGTCAATGCAGTATTTACGTCAGGCTAATTCAAAGGAATGTTCCCTCTCACCAGTAACCTAAAGTCAAAGAAATGAAAGTACACAGGTAACTAGGATCCAACAGACCTATGGCTAAAGATGGATTACATGACCCAACTGCAACAAGATTTGCAGGTACATGTACAAATCACTATCAAAAGACGTAGTTTTAACCTTTAAAAAGGAGGGGTGGTGGCTCAGTGGTAGAGCAGTGGTCTTGTAACTGGGAGGTCCCGGGTCCAAAATTAAGTCGATGTGCTAGTGCCCTTTGGTAAGGCATTAATCCTCATTACCAAGTCCCTCAGAGAGGACTTAAAAGCTGTTGATCCCCTGGTCGCTTACTTACAACAATACACATGTTTTTTTAGCAGTCGGCTAAAACAAACAAACCATCCAACCAGCAGAGGAAGGAGGGGGGGGGGGGCATATTCTGTCCCCTTGTCCTTCAAGAAATTATTGGGTAAACATCACATGAATTTATGAATGAATTCATGAATTTACTGGTGATACAAATTGTGAATTAGATTCATAGAGATCCACATTTTTCAATCAATGTCTGTTGTGTGTGTTGTTCGACAAATGTATGCAAACAAACTTTTATATATAGACTGCTGACAACTGAAATATCTTCACGATTTAAACAAAAATGTGGGATGCCATACTATTGCTACTATACAATTAGTACTAGACTTAAAGTATATCAAGGGTATTTCAAATTTATTAACTTTCTCCACTAACCAAAAGAGCCCCCAATTTGGCATAATCAGATTGTATAAGGGCGATTTTGCAAGCATTTTAATACTCAATACAAACAGCAGTCCTATGATAAGTACTGTGTAAAAGGATACAAAATTAGACAGACTTCAAGCAATGCACCAAAAGCACCCAACTTTGAGAGTGACACCTTCCCTAGGCCAGCCTCCTGAAAACAGAAGAACAAAATGATATGATTAGTTCTCTCAAGTCAGGAAATATGTACAATGATAATTTCAACGCTACTGTAGATTTTACCAGTAACAAACAACATTCAATGAATTGCGCTTCAAGCTAAAGTAATTTTTCAATATAGTTATGTAAGTGTTGTGGTTGAGTGGATAAGATACTTGACTGTTGGTGCAGGGTTTCATTCCTTCCAACAACACTATTAACCTTGTTTAGCAAGACATTAATCTATATTGGGCACACTTTACCCAGGTGCGGTATTAAAGTGGATACCTAGTAACATTTTTCCTTGAAATGCACAGTGCCCTGATAACAGTTGCCAGAGCTAAAGCCAGGGTAATGGTTTTCTCCACAGTTCTTTGGAAGTGCATAGGGGCATTATATCATAATGTGATATGCACTTTAGAAGAACATTGATAATAAGACATAATTACAAAGACTTTTGAGAAGTTAACTCTCAGGCAATTCAATTACCAAGCACATCAAATATGGATCCGCGCAATAATGACATAAACTGGACATCATTTCTAAAAATGCAGCACAACGAGTTATTTTAATCACCTTGCAATTGATTTCTTGAAAGTCTTTGTGACCATGCTATGACATGTCAGTGATGAAGGTAGAAGTACTCACCGTGATGTTGACTGGCAAGGCTCCAATCCCAAAGAGTAATCTCACTATATTCCATCCCACCATGCACAGAGAGAGAACAGTCAGGAGGAATAGCAAAATCCAGACCAGTGGATAACCAACGATGCGCTGGAAGAAGGAAGCTCTCCGTCTCCGCTCCAGGATCTTACGCTCATGAGTGACATCCGAGAGACGCTCTCGCAGCTGTGATAGATGACCGTTAGCTAATTGTTGGTCGTCTGTGAGAAATAGGAAGGACAAAAGATTTATCAGCACAAATAATATCAATATCAAAGAGTGAAATTATCCATAAGTACCTGTGATTATAGTCATATCACAGATAAAAGAATTACCAAATGAGACACACTCATTTTTATGATGTCATGACCACTTTGCCATGAAATATCCCTTCATGTTCTTGACTTTATAGTGTGTACATGGGGGCAATGAGAAATGTAAAATTTTACATTCTGTGCTATTCTGGAACCGAGTCAATATATCTCGGGCTTCAGCATATGCTTAATTTCTGTAGATATTGAAATACTCTTGATATTAATCAAAGCTTACAGGATATCAGAAAATCTAGGCAAAGCAGGGCAGGCCTAAACTTTCAGATCTGCAAATATTTGGTATCAGAAGTACAATATCTGCTATCCCTACATTAGCCCGAAGTCATGAAGTCATAACATGTGATGTAACCCAAGAGTTTGATACTGGCATAAATAAAAGTTTGCTTAGTTTAAGGGTCACATTAAGGAAACAGGAAACCAAAGCTTGATTGGACAAGGCCTCTCACGTGAATCGGCCAAAAACAATGTACCTGTACTAGGAGTGTCATATGCATGTTTATATTTTTGGAAGCACTTAAAATCCATTCATCAGTTGTTTTCTCTTTTTTTAATATGACAAATAGAATTTAGCAATCCTGCACTCTAATCATGATGCATTACCCTGTTTTCATACACATAGGTATTGACTATTGGATCTAAAAGAAGGAGCAAGCATGCAGGTTATATGATTTTATTGAATACCTTTTGTTGTGTAGCATTAACATTAGGAGCAAATCTATTACGAATGCAAATTATTTCAAGTTCTGCAATGCTGCCATTAATTATTGTGAACTTCCCTTTTTACGAAAATCGAAACCATAATACTCACTAGGGAGAAACCATATTTATAAGCTCATAATAAATCATAAATTGATACATGGACTGTGAAATGACATATGAACAGACTAGATTGGTTTTGGATTTGAAGCAAATGTATGGCTAACTACATACAAAGTAACCTTAACAGGTGGATGTAAAAAACAAAACAAGAATGACTCTCTAAGAAGAGCTACAGAGTTACAACAAAAAGGATTTTCCAAATTACACATAATCTTTATGAAGAGGATTCTGTGATAATCCATCAAATAAATCTGCCATGAATGTCCATAGAGATTACGTTAACCTTTTTAACTCTTCATATGAATAATTTCTCTGTGCCACATTGTATTTATCATGGTACATGTATACCGGTAGATATACCAAAGGCTTCAAAGTTATATAACTTTCAAGTGCAAGATTAATCTATACTGGCGTTAAATTAAAAGGGTTGTCATGAAGCTAATCAAGACTGGAAATGGGTCATTTTGCTTCAATTGGTGCCTGTTATTTTGTGCAAAATTGCATGTTTGGTAAATGAGCAGCCGTGCAGAGAGGCGAAGAAAGCAAACAAAGTGTTAAATAAGAAAACTAAGTAATGATAATGAGCTTAACCTACATGTACATACAACAACAACAAATATTGGATGAAAATTTTGAAGCTCTGTCATACACTGAAGGTGACTCTGAGAAGAATCAAGGCTTGCTCTTTGTACTCAAGCTTTGTTTGCATTCTCACCAATTGTTCTCAAATTATATATCCACAATGTCAGTGTTTAAGAGCCTAGTATCTGACTCAAGTCTTGACCTCATTAATTATATTATTGGTTGAGAAAAAAACAACACAGAAAACCAAGATTATGATCCATAGAGCAAAAGGTACATACTCTATCTACACATTTCAATATTTACCTTTCACAGATATATTGATTACAATATTAATACGTGTTTCATTTCCTTTATAATTTGGTCTTTGCTCATGTTGGACTTCCTCTCTCTCTCTCTCTTTCTCTCTTTGCCTTCTCTCTTTTCATGTCTCTCTCTCTCTCTCTCTCTCTCTCTCTCTCTCTCTCAGCACTCTCTTTAGTTAGTTAGTGTGTGTGTGTGTGTGTGTGTCTCTCTCCCTCTCTCTGCCACCTTCCCAACTTTAAGTCATTTGTTTTGCTTATTTAACTCCTCACTTGTTGCAGTATGTTGCTGCTTTTACTGAAACTGCCTGTCAGCCTGTTTGCCTCAGACCACAAATTTTGTTCACATATGGCACAGATGCCTTAAACTGTGACATTTCTTTTATTATTATTACAGGGTTCGTACGGGTCCTGGAAAACCTGGAAAGTCATGGAATTTGGCTTAGTCTTTTTCCAGGCCTTGAAAGTCATGGAAAATCTATGTTTTGATAAAAGGGTCATGGAAAGTCATGGAATTATAAAATTCATGGAAAATTATGTGTTTTTATCATCAGATGTGTAAATAATAAAACTCATTTCTTATTTCTATCTCTTCGTTTCTGTTTTCTCAGTTTGAATTTTAAAACCATTTATTATGACTCGACTCAATAGTCGACTGTGATATTGTTGTTCGCCAGCTCTGTGAACGAACGCATTGTGTAATGTACTGTACTGGGATGTATTTGTGCGAGTGATCGTGTGTGATGAACTGTACATGCCTAGCCTGTGTGTGTATTACAATGTGTATGTGCGTAGTGCTTGGCGGCGCGACGTGGCTTGCACTTTCCGAGCATGTGTATTTTGGGGATCATCTCAAAATACCCCCAAAGTTGTGTTACCGACAGGGACAGTTTGGGTAATCATTTGTAGACAGAACAAAACATTATTTATTTTCTATAAATTTTATTTGTTCAAAAAAGAGACTTTTAATCATGCAAACAAAGATTTGATCACTAGTAAGGTCAAGTTGATATTTTCCCCAACAGTCAATTTACTGCACATTCTTATTTTGAGATCATCCCTTATTGAGCACGTGTGTACGTGTTTTGTTTTCCACTGCATGCATGCACTGTATATTGCTGCACGCGTGGCATCAATGATACTGACGTTAGTTTAAACTGTTTTGGACTGAAATTTCATGTTGTGAGTTATTGTCAAAATGCCGGGAAACTGCAATTTTCATGATGCCTGGTTGGATAATCCGACATATAGCGAATGGATTTTGAAAATAAAGCTCCGATCCAGGAACGACTAGATGCATGCAGTGTCTGCCAGTGTAAGTTCAATGTACGCAAATATGAGCGAAGCAGCGCTGCGCACTCTTTTTTGTACACTGTTTATCATCGCGGTCACAGTGTTTATCTTCTGCTCATAGTCGAGTCATACGCGCAAAATGTTTAATTTATGTGCCACATTTGCCCCTGGGAAAGTCATGAAAAGTCATGAAAAGTCATGGAATTCTTACTTCAAAAGTCATGGAAAGTCATGGAATTTTATTTGGCAAAAAGTGTACGAACCCTGTATTATGAAATATGTGTAATGTGCTTACTATGACTTAAATTCTTTCAATCCTAAGAATATTTATGCTTTGAAAACATGTATAAAGCAAGAGATGCAGTGAGAGATCCACTGCTAATGCATCTTACCTTGTAGTTTTCTTAGAATATCTTCTTCCTCAAACTTCGCTGTGTGAAATTCCTCATCGATGTTTTCCATGAATTGTGGCTTCACAACCAGTTTTCCAATAACAGAGAATAATCGGGCAAAGCCTAAAGGTGTTGAAACTAAAACAGAGCATTCACACAGGAATACAAGTTACTGTTAGTCTGAAGTTATACATGTATTGCTTTTTTATTGAGAAGCAACACTCTTTTCTACATAACACTTGCATTGATGATTTAGCACACAACTGTATAATAGCATTGTACTATTAAACATCACTATAAATGTACAGCTGGAGCCTACAGGTCTAATCCTTCAATAAAAATAACAATCAGAATCACAGACAAGTACATATCATAAGAAAATTGAACATACATATACATGTAATTCAAATAGTTTGTAAAATCATAAATTATCAGACAGCAACATACAGCTCTATCAAAATCCAATCCAATCCAATCTAAAATGTATTTGATATACTAATGGCACCTCTTCCTTGTAGTTATAAATAGAAACTCGACCATTGAAAAGTTGTATTACAGTATGTAACATTAAGATTTTCCTAAAATCCTAGTTAGTTAGACAAGCTAGTGTGCACTACTCCAAAATGAGAATTGATCCATATTTTTCTACTATCACCTAGTCCTGACTGCCCTATTATCATCAATTCATTTGCTTTATCGTCTTTCTTGAGGATAAGATCTGGCAGAGCGCCATATTTGAGGGGATGTGATTTCTTTCTGCTCTACCTTCTGTCAATGAAAGAATTGGATTACCTTTAATTACAATCACAAACCTTGTGTCATGGAATACTTACTGAGTAACATAAGAACTCCCAACAGCGCCATGCATGAATACAGATAAGGAATATATGATGTTGACACTCCTGTGTATTCAAGGAAGAGAAACAATGACATAATCAACTTATCATTATGGAACTTAATGATAGTATATATAGTTGTGTTCCATTCAAGTACCTGTACTACCAAACACCTGCATTTGTACATTTGTAACTTAAAACACTTCATATATCCAAACTCAGGTTAAGACATCATTTTGGTATGTAATTAATGTAATCTAGAAATAAAAAATAAATAAAAATCAGTCATTAATTTCAGTTTAGAATTTCAAGATTAAAAAAATTGTGACAATACCCTCTTGATGACGAAACTGTGAAAGAACAAACTCCATAAAACAAACCTTCACCTAATATGAGGCTATTCAGAAAAAAACAATGACACCTTTACTTGACAAATAAAAAAACAAATCAAGTTCAGTTCTAACTCTTCTCGTCTATATTACCAAGGGTAGAATTTACTTGGTAACTCTGGTTGTACTTCCATTAAGTCGAGCTATCAATCATAAGGGAAATAACATTTCCTGACTTTTATAATGATCATCCTTTTGCTTTGAGACAAATGAACAGTCTTTTACAATTAATGATATAATGTTCACTTTGCCAGCTTCTGTCAATTTCCCAATGTACAGGAAAGAAATGAATAACAGGACAGGCAACAAATGCAGGTCAATATAAAATAGGTCATGAAAGTGTTCTTCTACCCGACGTCCTCCCTTGATTTGACTACAATAACAACCATTCCCATGTGATCCTGAGTATCAGTCTCAGAGTCACATGTCAAACAGGGTTGATGAAACCACAACAAGTTAATAGTGAATTGAAGAGGGTAAGGTAGGGTGGGACCCGTGGCTGTGTCATGACATAAAGGATGAGTTGGTCGACTGCATGTTTGTCAGATCATGTCTGATCAATATCGACATTCATTACATGAGGGAGGAAATGACATTCCTGATCACTGCATGTGCACATTGCCTGGTAAATAATTGATGCGATTCCAACGGGAAAGATGGCAGTAGAGAACACGATCATGATTAAAAATGTTGTTTTAGCCTTCTCCTGAACCCCGAGTTATTAAAAAATTTACTGTGTCTGATTGATTTCATCGAAAATTCTTTTTTCCATCAATTTATGCTGATGCAGAGAGTAAAACATATCACATTAAAGTCTTGCTATAAGGCAAAGGGTAATCAATTCTGATAGTAAAGCAAGAAAATTTGACAATTATTGTGTGATTAACATGTACCGTACTTGCCAACATTGTACTTGACCAAGAAATACAATAATGCAAAGTATTTCATGACATCAACATCTCCTAACAGACACACAATAAGTAATAAACAGATTTAACAAACAAAAACAAACAAACAAAAAATGATAAATTCTGGGTTTCTTATATCACAAATTTAGATACAGGTGATCTACACAACTTTTACAAAAATAAAAATAAAAATGAGAAATTAAACAAGTAGTTCTTGTGATCTTGTCTCTAATTTGTATCTCTGGAAAGCAGGGCAAGGTGGATGCCAACAATATGATGTTTAATCAAGGTCACTGACATATTGATACTGACCCATTGGCGCAACTAGGCAAACATGAAAAGAAAGAAGGCTCCATATGCAAAAATTGTTATATAAACAATATCTACAAGCCTTTCTTATACCATTTTGATATTCAATCCTTGAGAGAATCAAGTATGGACTTAGTTCGGAGCGATAGCTACCCACTTGATCCGCAACTAAAATCATATGCTAGAGTGCCTTACAAGATCTATGCACATTCCATGGTTGCGCACAATGCTGTCTGCTGATATTTTCCCGTCACCCTGTCGTAAAACATACCGGAAGCCCCATGAAGAGATATCGCTATCCGCACTACTTAATGCAGATTGCGTTCATACTACACAGAATGATCAGCACCCACTTCCGGTCCGGACTATGTACGGGCTGAATCCTAGTCTCGTAATTGGATAGAGAGGTCCGCATCAAATGCAGATTGAGAAATGCTGATAGCATTTTAAATTATAAGTCCACACTTGATCCAGATTTACCCCTATATCTACCCCCAATATGAAAAGGGTTTAATACTTACTCTGTAATGTTTCCCTGCTGGAGTCTGTATCATCCAGTAATGCACTAAACACCCATACAAGACCAAAGACTAAAATACTCAGCATTAGTAACACCATAAATGTCTCATACACACGACCTCTGATGCCCTGGTAAAGAAGAAAAAAAGAGAGTAAAATCCAATCAGAATTAGTCAGGGATATATTTTCTCTTCAGCTCTGCACTAGGTGAATAGTTCAGTGCCACAAGCCTACATGTATGTAGACTAAATGCAACAGAAAAAATAAGGTTCAACAGCATCACCCTCTAACTCCAATCCCTACATGTACATGTATATGGGCCAACAGGTAATTGCAAAAACAGTGGTGACAAAACTACATTGGTTGATCATGTAGCAAGATTGAATCTATTCATGATGATCAATACAAAATTTATCTGGTACTTCATGATTAAAATCACTTTGAAAATCCAGTTAAGTACCTGCTTCACTTGCAAGAACACTTCTCCTGCATACATGTACATTAAGTACACCCAAAACAGATAGTTTATGAAGAAGAACAATAACACAGTAACAAAACAAAAAGACATCAATGAACAAAAAGAGAAAAATATTCAACACAATGCAGGCCAAAATTGCCATGAATGTTTGATGTTTTTGTTTCATTCATCATCCTCCTTAAAGATACTATGTCCCTTTTGCAGCCAACATCAAATTCGGTAGAACTTTGCAGGAATTATGAATATGTCATGCATGTATGTCCTATCTGTGAAATTTAAACGTTAGCAGTGTCCTAATATTCAAATTATGCAAGGAAACGCATTTACTTTCTAGACTTCCTGTCAGACACTATTGAGTGACTGACTGACATCTTTTTTTCTTTGGTAATAACATACATAAAATGAGCTGTAACAGGTACAGTAGTAACAGTACATGAGCATTTGTCTATACATCAATAACCCTCTTTTTGTAATGGCCAAAATTAAACTGATTGAATCTTTGTGCAGCACAAAACGTACGACCATTCGGTACAAGGGTCTGAAAATCAGACTATTACTTCCGGTGATACCAATCACTTATGTTGATTCGACAATGGTCGTTATTTTCCCACAAAAAGACATTTTCAAACCCTTTCGTTTTGAGGAAGTTCTAAATAAGTATTGTCTTTCAAATGCCGTTGCAATTTAACCTTTTCATTTTTTTGACCTGCAAATGGGACATACACTGTAGTACCTTTAAAGAGTTACCAACATTGTAGGGCTTCACAATCATACTTATAAGTCTAACTGTGCATGTAATTTCCTTTATTTTCCTTCTTTAAAGAGTGACCTAGGACCTCACAATCATACTTAAAAGTCTACATGTGCATGTAATTTCCTTTATTTTCCAGTCCATCCAGTTGGTCAACCTGGTACTTTGCCAATAGTTCTTTTAAAATCCTGTGTCAAGAACATGTACTGAAGCGTCTAAAGAGACCTATTCCCTGTTGGACAATAGATTTCATTGTGTGCCAAACTCATCCCCTGATTACATCAGGTAAACAAAATAAATGTCTTTTATGTCATAATAAAGAATACTGGAAGTAGTAGGTCACTTTCAGAGAACAGGATTACAATTACGATTCGTTGTAGTTTGCTCTCAATGTCAAATAATATTGGCACTTCACCAAAGTGTATCTTCAGTAATCAACAAAAGAAATCTAGAGGAACATCTAAAAATTGACCCCTCATAGTAGCAACAGCTTGTAAGCTACAGGTATTTTCCACTTAATAAAACCTCATTGTTGAGGGAGGTACATGTAGTATGCCTTACGTCACCACTATACTACAAGTCTACCATAGGTAATTACCAAAATCACTTGGCAATGCAATTTGTACATGCCATCTTTGAAACACTGTACATGAAATATATATATGTTTTTAAAGAACTTGGCTCATTATTTTTCAAATCACTGTAATATCAACATCCTGGAGTAACATATCTTTATCAAGTGTATTTCAACAAAGATTCTTACATTCTAGTCTCTGGTAAGACAGAGATGGTATGCTCACTGAAATACATACTAAATCTGTTTGACATACCGGTATAACATAAATGTGTCTTACCAAGCCAATGATGTGTGAATTTTTTTGTAAAGATAAAAACATGCATAGCACAGAAAGTATAAATGGAAAATTCCACCCCTCCCCCCCCCCCCATTTTTTCCCCAGTAACATGACATAAAATAACGTAATGTACGGATTTGTGTTAGTTTCCTGCATTGCAACATTCTCTGACCAGAGAATTGTAATTTGAGACAAATTGCTCATTCAATACCACAGAAGATCATGAAATAAGACTGCAAATGTTGCTAGCCTGGTCTCTGATGCAACTTAACTTGCTGAATGATTAATCTCACTGAATACCATCTCAACGGTGATGTTATGAAACTAGACTACGGTATCAAGCACACACGCTAAAGAGAAGAAAACATGGAAGGCTGTTATGAGGGGAATCATCACAGGATTACTTGCAATGGAAGGTGAAGATGGACATGGATGTGTCATGAACTATTTGCTTATAATTCCTCTCATATATTTATCCTGTAACTACATACCATGCTCCCAAACCTCTTTCTACTTTCCACCCCCTTTTTTAGGAGCGGCATTAGGAACTGTATCCCCACCCCCAAAAAAAACACAGAACAACAACAACAAAACACAACATATTTTCAGACATGAACCGTCAGAGATTTTTTAGACCTGTGAGCTCTTCTTACCCTCATTTCTCGAAGTTTTGTATTTGATTCCCCTCTACAGCGCAAATACCTAGATCTCATTTCGCCCCAAAGGTGCAAAAGCAAACACTAATCCACAATGTCAGAATTGTTATTCCACAAGCCATTGTTCACCAACTGCCGTGACAGGCCCTGTCTCGCTGTCATGGCAATGTCACATCTGAAGCATTTAACCAAATGACAATTCCCAGTTATTTGTCGAATGGAAGAAATGTTTTTAACATGATGCACCAAAGGCCAAATGTTTAGCCTGGATGAAACCTACATGTATATGTCAACTAGACTTGATGGGTTTCCCTTATGGACAATCATTGTTTATCACAAAGTTTACAATGTAGCCCTATTTGGCAAGTTCTGCCTCATCTCCGCAAGATCGTTAATTAAAGGCATCAACTACATAGATCAGGATCTATTCCTTAATTGATTGTTATTGTGTGCATCCTCTTGGTAATGGGCAAAGTGTACATAGATACCTACATGTACATTGTACCTATCCATACAAAACAACCTTATAGTCCTTAGCAGGTCTGTACAATAATGTAGCTCTCACACAACCCTGCTGTAAATGAAACAGATTTTCACGCTTGTTTTTAGTTACACTTTTCTTTTTGGTAGACCTTTCAAATTTCTGAATGCAGGTTATCTTTTTCTTATGGCTAGTTTGACTTTCATATTGTTAACTCACAAATCAATATACAACCCTTTCCCAAGGTCTCCCATGGAAATTGGAAAATACAACAAAATCAATAAGATATACTGATTAAACATGTACATGTACATGTCAGCAGTAAGAATAGACATTCTCAGTCATCCCTTTAACTGGACTGCAAGAAAGTCACAAAGCCGTAGCTAGCATGCTACATAATTCAATATTGTTTCCTGCACTATAATTCTTTATTTGATTGAAATAGGATACTGCTGTTGTTGATGTTGTTGATAATGATCATGATCCACTAAGAATACCCCTTTTGCTCCTCAGCTGGAAGCAACAGAGAGCAATCATTAAAAAAATTTCATGCAGCGCAATCTCTACTACACTCTTCATCACTCTAAGATGTAGTTATACAATTGTGTTGGAGCAATTTCAGCAATGATTGACCAGTGTCACGCAGGCCACTTAGATTAATTTGGAAACACATTCCTTTGGCTTGGCAAGGCGCCTCTCTCACATATGTTAAAACAGACTGGGCAGCATGGCCAGGATGGTTTTCTCATTTTCATCTCTCTTTCTTGTTTCCATTCTATTGTTTTTTTCTCTCTATTTGACATCAATTACCTGTGTTTTTAGTGATATTTTCTTGTCATTTCTCTCTTCAAGAGCTGTAATTCCTTCTTATAAACATGGACAATAAAGAATTCATAGAGGACAGAAGCTACATGTAGAGTCTTGATGCTGATGAGTCTCTCAGCAGTTCAAGATGAAGGACACTGATAATGACCTTTCAACCTTTCTCCTTGTACTTTCTAACACCACACAAGAAACAACAATGCTATAACCACACCACTTGACCAGCCTGTGTTTGTTGACTTGGCATACATCTTACTGATAGGATGCGATTCCTTACATGTGTTTAAAGGGGTGGATAGCATCACAATTGCAATGGTAGAGCAGTGGTCTCGAACCGAAAGGTCCCAAGTTTGAAACCAAGACAATTTGCTCGTGCCCTTTGGTAAGGCATTAATCCTCATTACCAAGTCCTTTTGAGAGGACTTAAAACCGTCGGTCCCCTGGCTGCTTACTTACAAGCATATACATGCTTTCTTAGCACTAAGCAGTCAGGTAAAACAATAATCAACCATTACCCATGAAGAGCAACATAAATGAATGAAATGGTCAAACAGTGTAAGCTTAAATACACTTTGTTGGAAGAAGGGGTGGGGTGTCAGTTATTGAAACAAGAATGTGTGTTAAAACTGTGATATGTTTGAAAATGTTTGATGGTGTATAATTTCTTAACAACAAAAGTGGATTACCTTTTTAGAGCCTGGAAATCCCTCAGATTCCGTGAAAAAGTATGCAAATGGCAGGAGCACAAAAAGACACAAATTGGAAAACAGGAAGATCAAGTTCCATAGACCTGTATTCAAAGAAAATAGGGTGCTTAACAAAACATCAGTTATTCAAATCATGACAAACTGGCAGAATTTTTCAATATTCACATGTACATGATACATCTATATTGACCAACTGAACTTGTCTTGTTCCATGATTGTAGCTCACTAGAAAACTTCCAAATGCTTTTTTTAGTCTATGGGCTTTACAGATTGAGGAATTCACAACAAAACCAATGATGTACTTTAATTCAAATTTCTTAAAATCACATGTATACTAATCTTTATTTAAACTACAGAAAGCAAAACTTGTGAGTGATGTAAAAAGTTCCTAGTTCACACCATAGCTTGAGTTAATGTTGTTTTTTCTGAATCAGGTTGATCCCTTTTCATCATACAGACAATTCTTGAATAGAGAATAAAATTGTGCAAGCATGTGTGTAATTGTTTGCTGGAGCTAACACAAATCAAGCTGTCTGCCATTCAGAAGTTAGAACAGGGTACAAAGGGCATCAGAAATATTGTCAATTGGTACACCTTCTTTCTTTTTCTATTTCCACTTTATAACAAAAAACATTTCTTCAAGTATGGTGGTGCATGTGTAAATCACTTTAGATAGAATTGCACCAGCTTCTGAATTATGTAATGTGTTATGTGTACTTATTGCTTGTACTGTACATGAATTCTACACAAGGTGCATTTACACATATCGGTAATACCCAGTAAATTACGAGAACTTAAACTACTTCTTGCAAACAAATAAATAAACAATACAAATGATGGTCAGGTGTAGAAGACAACATGAAGATGACCATTGAAGGATATCAAGTTTCAGAAGTTCAGATAAAATGATTACTTATTCCCAAAACGTTGTAATAAAGCATAATTACTCAATTAGATAGAAAAAAACGATAGTCAAGTATGACTGATTGATTGATTCTTCAAAACAAAAAAAATACTGCTATAGATGGCAACCAATAGGCTGTATTGCATACAGGTATCAATGAAAATGATATGAGGCACATATAAATGTTGGAATATTAAAGTTATTGAATAGCCAGTGTATGTTCACTTGACTGGTGTATTTACCATGAATAAGAGAGCCATTCAGCCACTGGATGTAGAAGCTCTTAGGGTTCCAGAGTAGAACTTCATTACTGATGATAGACAGGGGAGTAGTAGAACAGTCCCAACTGATACAGCCATTGTAAAGGTACATAACCATAGAGCTATGCTGTAAACCATAGCATCCTCTGCATCAGCTGTAAATAACAATCATCGTAAAACATCATTCACTATTAAAACCAACTACATTTCAGAGTGGACTTCCCCATTAACCAGTGGAAGATTTTTTTTTTAAATATTGACAGACTCAGAGTGTTATACATTGTACTGATACTTATTGTGACATCTCCCACACAAGCTGAAAATAAAGAAATTACATAGAAAAAGGCTTCCTTTTGTTTTTGTGTGTGTGAAAGTGTTCATTATTTGCAAATTATGGTGTTAGGCTTAATTAGAATCATCACTGTTGTACTTAAAAACAAATTTAAGCACTACAGAAATGTTGTGCATTATCACCATTTATTATGTAACTCAGGCTTATGCACAAACCAAACTGAATATTGATTACATTCACTTAGAAATCTATAAGGTTTGACATTCAAAGTTCACAGAAATCACATCAGTTTTTAACTATGCATCGCATTATTTATGATTTATTTATACTTTTATAGCATGAAAGACAACATATCTTTGGCCTTGATGATCATTGTTATCTTTAAAAATTTGAATAAAAAAATAAGTAGCACCTACCAGAGTACAAATCCTCTCTATCCGTTCGTCGCTTGTATCGACATATCACTGCATACGATGACAGGTACAATATGGTAAAAAACAGAAAGTCAATCTGGGGAAAAATAACATAAAAAAATGATGTAAAATAAAAACCGGACAAATTGTAAAATATAAGAACTACATATAATTTACGTGCACAGTTGGAGAATGGATGAATTGCTCTGTGTGATCATGTTGACGATAGAGTTAATTCAATATTTCAAGTCTCAACAATACACTTCATAATAGGATTCAGAAAAAATAGTAGTGAAAATTCAGATAAATGAGGACTTATCTTAGTACCCAAATTTATAAGACATGAATAACATGCAATTGCTGTATGTAAAACTTATGTGCTGTACACTATTACATGACCATGTACAGTACAGTACATCATCTTTACTTGGGTCTTGGGACAACAGTCATTCTCCTTCTGAATGCTTTCATTTATATGAACTTTCCATTCTGCCGACACAAAACCGTTTAAAAAAAAAGCTCATACATGTACAATACTCTGACCTTGAACTTGCTTTCAACGCAAACTTTCTGGTATAAGCATGTCATAACAAACTCTTTGTGAATGGAATTTTCTCACTCTCAAGTCTCAACATCTGTTCCATACAATTAATGATGCAATATCTGTATATATCTTCTTGTCTGCAAACTTAATTTCAAAAGAATCTTTAGAAACTACTGCTCAAATGTCTTGACAATTCAATCTCTGAATAATTAAATAATATGATCTGCTACATACATACATGTACATTTCATGAAATTAAGACTGTATCTAAGAACACATGCCTACAGCACAGCAATGATAGCCATACTAGGTTTAGATTTTCTAATTATGCTGTGTAAATATACATGTGCTATTTGCATGCAAATGTTCTCTATGATGTCACAGTCGCCATGGCAATCACTTCCTGTCTGCGTTTTTGTGTGGTGTGGCCTTCAGAATCCTATGCCGTGTTTCACACCTTTAAGAGATACCTATGATTGTCCACAAACAATACCAGTATTGCTATCATTGCTGTGCTGTAGAGGCATTCGTAGAGTAAGTCTTTATTTCATGAAATACAATGTACTATACATGTAGCCGGGACATGTTCTGCTGAGACTATGTCTGGCTTCTCCAAGAACCTCCGAAGTCATAAGATGTTTAACACTCCTCAAACCAGACAGATTTTTTTGTTCACATACCAGTCAGCAGCAATCTTGACATCCAATCTGATAATTCTTCATGAGTATTGCTCGAGGGATACTGCCAAATCTTATTTTAATATCAATTATCATCAATATTTTGTTTTATTTTTGTGATTATCCTGACTATATGACCAATGGTATACTTGGCCACAAATATCATAAATACTGCACCCAATCCTGTGTTCTGTATGTACAAGAGTTCTGATACTTCACAAATATTTGTTGTTGCCTTTGCCTTTGTAATCAATAACAATTCAAATATCCATCAAGTGAAACTCTATTCCATGAATATTGGTTTTGAACAGTAATTTGAAGAAATTACAAGCAATATTTCATAAATCTTTTAAAGGGGAAGTCCACCCTGCTAATAATTTTGTTTAATACAGGGAGAAAAATGAAGAACAGATCAGTGAAGGTTTGAGAAAAATCAGACAGAATGAATAATAAGAAAGTTATGGATTTTTAAAATTTAAAGCCATAACTTTTCATGAAATACTTCAAACCCGTGATTCAAATTGGCAATGCAGTCTCTAAATGTGATGTCACCCCCTCACATTGTCTCCTTTGTTGAATGCAAGAAATGCCATTAAATTCCATTTTGATCAAATATATCTGTAAAGCGCTTTGAGAGGGCCTACGGTCCTGACAAGCGTTATATAAGAACAAACTATTATTATCATATTATTCTTCACTGCCTATCTTGATCATGGATAGCATGTTCTTTCATGCACCCCCATAGATAGGTCTACTATTCCATTAACATTCAGAGAAATTGAGATTTTGGGTCATTCTGTCATTCAGATCAGTGGTGAATTGTGAGGGGATGACATCACAATTTCTGACCACATTGCCAATTTGTCTCTAGGATTCCATGATTTTGATGATTTTGAAAGATTCATAACTTTCTTATTTGTTGTCCGATTTTTCTCAAACTTTCACTGAATTGTTTCTCTAATTTTTCTGCTTCTATTAAAACAAATTTAATATCAGGGTGGACTTACTAAAATGTTGGACAATATTAGCTAGAGGACATAGACTATGTCTATAGACATCTAGATCTAGTCTAATCATGATGGTAACTGTTTAATAATCAAGGAATACTTTTTGTTACATCCACAGGCAAATGAGAAAGCATTATTTTTATTAAGTGTCAGGACACACAACTCCCATAATTAATAGAGTTACAATGTAAGATACTGATCTTGCAGCAAATCAATGCAACTGCTTAATGCTTCAACATTAAGCAAACTCAGGCAAGGCTCGTTCAGCCACAGGGTCCTCAATGACTGGAACTCCCTCCCTGACTCAGTAGTATCTGCAATCTTGGTGAATAGCTTTTAAGCTAGACTGATATGATCCAGGTTTACAAAATACTTCATGGTATTGACAGACTCAGTCCAGAACATTTCTTCAAGAGACCAGAGTACCAATTCACTCGTGGACATCCATTTAAACTGTTTAATACTCATCGCAAGCTTAATGTCAGAGGCTGCTTCTTCAGTAAACGTGTCATTGAGCATTGGAATAAACTGCCAGAATCTCTAGTCACTGCACGCAACATAGGTATTTTTAAGACTGGTCTAGATAAACACTGGCTTGCAAAAAATGTTCATGTAACCTGACATCCACGCATTCTGCACTACGTTTTAAGTCGCAAACTGTCAATCGAACTTATATCTTGGAAGACGACCGGGAGATCTACAGGACTACCTCACTCCCGATGTCGATGATTAGCCTTAAAGATACTACAGATATGTCCCTTTTGCAGCCAACATCAAATTCTGTAGAACTTTGCAGGAATTATGAATATGTCATGTATGTCCTATCTGTGAAATTTAAACGTTAGCAGTGTCCTAATATTCAAATTATGCAAGGAAACCCGTTTACTTGCTAGACTTCACTGTCAGACACTATTGAGTGACTGACTGGCTTTTTTCATCTTTAGTAATAACATACATAAAATGAGCTGTAAAGGGTACATGAGCATTTGTCTACATCAATAACCCACTTCTTGTAATGGCCAAAATTAAACTGATTGAATCTTTGCGCAGCATAAAACGTACGACCATTCGGTACAATGGTCTGAAAAATCAGACTATTACTTACTGGCTCTATAGCTCCTAAGTCGATTCGACAACTAATAGTCGTTATTTTCCCACTTAAAGACATTTTCAAGCCCCCTTTCTTTTAGGGAAGTTCTAAATTAGTATTGTCTTTCAAATGCCGTTGGAATTTAACCTTTTCATTTTTTTGGCCTGCAAATGGGACATAGTATAGTACCTTTAAGGGCTTGGTGATAATGTGAAATATTGAGATGATGATGATGATGATGATGATGATGATTGACAAACACTGGAAGAAGGAGCAATATAATTCGCCCTTTTCCCAGTAGACAATCCAACTATGAGTATGACAATCCCGATATTGAATGATAAGAATTAAGTGATATGAATTATGACCCAGCCCAGCAAGCAAGAGACCGAGGTAAAATGACCATGGTGCTAGACCCGGAAGCAGGGAGCCAGGGACATAAGTTAGATCTTGAAGCTCTGCAGCTGGAGACGGCTTTTTTCCAGAAGCTTTGGTATTCAAGGTATTCCAGGTATTACTATATTAATTATTAACCAAGTTCAATTCACTTCACATTCAGTTCAAAACTTCAAATTCAATGACTTTGATTAGTGATACTGATAGTCGGATTTTATTTTCTAATTTCTAGACTTTACTTTTCCTAATTTCCTTACCAAATATTCTCTAACTGCATCATGAAAGACTTGTTCCCTTGCATCCCATTGTTGTTCCACTTCCATTTTAATTTAGCACTTGTTTCAGTCCCTCTCTAGCTCTAGTAACACGAACAGCAACAGCAACATGGCTGTACAGTGTGGTGGACTGATTTCCTCATTCAAACACACGTAGTCGTACACTTCAGTATTTCAGTCAAAATTGTTTGTCCTGATGTAATGCAAATAATAAAATCCTGTAGAATCTAGATCTAGATTCTTCAGATCTAGTAAGTTAGGTAGATTTAGATACTGTGTTGATGACACTGGTAGCAAAGTCTTAAAAACAGTGATAAAATGTCATCACTTCACCTGACAATTTATTTTAAGATTGATCATTATTTATTTATTGAAAGATTGACACTGCACTGCATCTGCATCACTTCACATGATGAATTTACAGGTTGATGTTCTTCCACGCAAAATTCACATAAAAAGATAATAAATATTTCCTTCCTCTATTTTCGCAAACTAAGGCTATGATACACAAAACAGCTAAATGGTTGAACTTCAGGCGACAAGAAAATAACCGAATCAGGACAAAACATCAGCTCAGATCAGCCTTACTCGAGACAGGTTTGCTAGATGATCACGAACGAACATTTACACACGCCTACGTTACGTTCTGCATATATCGTGCGTGCAGTATAGTATACAGTACATGCAGCAGCAGCAGCAGCTGCGGTACGCATACGGCACGTACCGTACGTACATAATACATTTACGTCTAGCCAGCGCATGCATAATACATCAACGAATAACGGTCACCTTTGACACAATGAACTTTGTTGTTTACATTCGAAGCGCCATCTGCGCTAGCGCTACGCCGCGGCATTTTTGTTTTCATTTTCAACGACGACATACAGAGAAGGAAAAGGAGAGACAAAGGGAGATATATGCCCATATGGGCCTGCAAGGGTGGGAGAGACAGAAAAGGAGAGAAGGGGGAAGAGGGAGAGATCGTCATTCATAATCACACTGGATCAAAATCATAATAACAATCATATCCATCATCATCATAATTTGATTGATGTTTGGCGGAGAGTGTTTCCATTTAGAAAACAATACACTTGGCGTCAATTATCATTGAAGATCTTTTCTCGTCTTGACTATTGGCTGGTAACAGATTCACTCCTATCTTATATGCAAACAACTGAAATAAAACCAGTTCCAAAGTGTGATCATTGTGCAATTACCCTTAGGTTAATGACGTGTAATACCGCCAAAGGTGGTGGATTATGGAAAATGAATAATTCACTCTTAAAGGATCCTGATTACAAGGTGAATATAAAACAGTTGATTCGTAAGATCAAATTAGAAAGTGCAGATATGAATGCACAAATGAAATGGGACATGTGCAAAATTAGAATTAAAGAATATACTATGAAATATTCAAAAAATAAACAAATGCTAAATAAAAAAACTTTCAACAATTACAAGATGAGTTTCAAAGTTAGTAATAAAATTGATGAAGATCCATCCGAAGAAAACGTAAAAACATTGCAAAAAATCAGAATGAAATTAGACAAATGGCTAACATATAAATGTAGAGGAGCATTCGTTAGGTCAAGACAAAAATGGATGGAATGTGGTGAGAAATCAACGAAATACTTTCCTCAAAGTGAAAAAAAACGGAAAAAGGAAAGAAATAGATTGTATAAAGAAGAATGCAAAACATATCACTAACCAAGAAACTATACTTAGAGAAATTGTAAAGTACTATGAATGTTTGTACTCTAAAAAGCTCGATGGAGCTAAACTGTCTGAAATTGATAATTATTTAGCTTCAATCGAACTTCCAACTTTAACGGAAGAGGAAGCAATGTCATGTGAAGGACTGGTTACTGAAGAAAAATGTCGGCAGCCTATTGTCACTATGAACATGACGGACAAAGAAAGAGTAACAGTTCCTATAAAATTGCTGTGGTCGACAAAGGAACATCCCTTTACTGCTATTATGTAAAAAATAAGTAGAACAGGTGTCACATGCATATTCACCTGTTCTACTTATTTTTTACATAATAGCAGTAAAGGGATGTTCCTTTGTCGACCACAGCAATTTTTGAGGGTAGAATGAGGAACTGTATATTTTGTCCTCTTTCTTTGTCCGTCATGTTCATAGTGTGTATCCATGAAAAACAACAAGTCACCTGGCAGAGATGGTTTATCTGTGGAAGTTTTAAAATGTTTTTGGGACGACGTAAAATATCTGTTAATAGACTGTATAAATGAGGGTTTTTAACAAAAGACACTATCTGAATCACAAAGATTAGCTATTCTAACTTTGTTATATAAGAAAGGGGATAAACAGAGTTTGGACAACTGGAGACCAATATCATTACTGAACACTGACTACAAGATCTTAGCGAAGGTGTTATGTAAAAGAGTGAAAAATGTTATATGTAGTTGGTATCCTTTGATCAGACAGGTTATTTGAAACGACGCTCTGCTATGCAAAATTTACGTTTAGTTCAAGATATTATCAAATATTGTGAATCCTGTCATTTGCCGGGTATATTCCTTTTTCTTGATTTAAAAAAAGCGTTTGATGTAGTTAATCATGATTTTCTGTTTCAATTATTAAATAAGCTCAAGTTCAAAGAATCACTCATTGGTTGGATCAAAGTAATTTATGCTAATGCGACAGGAAGTGTGATAAACAATGGTTGGGTTTCTCTAAAATTTGAAATAAGACGAGGAATAAGGCAAGGCTGCCCGCTTTCTGCGTTACTATTCATCCTTGTTGTTGAAGTCATGGCCTTAAAAATCAAACAAAATAATGAAATACATCAATGGTGTCACGGTCGTCTCTGCAAATAACGGTATGTCGAAAGTTTTTAAAATATCACAATTAGCTGATGACGCTGTCCTTTTTCTTAATTCCATTAAATCTGCTAACATTTCACTTGAAGAAGTCAGAAGGTTCGGACATTTTGCTGGGCCAAGCTTAAATGTTATGGAAACAAATGCAATAACAACGACACCTCAAATAGAATTTATAAAAGAATTAAAGTGGAATGATAATCCAGTCAAGTATTTAGGTATATACCTAACCAGAAATAAAAAAGAATGTGGTCGGCTGAACTGGTCTGTGAAACTTGAAAAAGTTAAATCGATCCTAAATTTCTGGAAGATGAGAAATTTAACCATTTATGGTAAAGTTGTTATAATTAAATCACTTATAATTTCACAATTTGTGTATGTTGCTTCAGTATTACCCATTCCTCACAAACTAATTGTTGACTTGAACAAATTGATTTATAATTTCCTTTGGAATTCAAAAAGAGACAAGATAAAGAGATCAGTCTTAATAAATACAACTGAAAATACAGGCCTAGGTATGATAGATTTGCATTCCAAGTTCCAATCCCTGCATTTAGCATGGTTATCAAAGTTCTTTGAAAATAACCAAGATACACCATGGAAATTTATGTTTAAATTCTGGATTGAAAAAATATGTCCGTTGTCACTGATTTTAAAATCAAATTGTTCTCGCAAAGATATGTTGATTTTATGTTCAAAACACAATCTACCTGAGTTTTATGTTAATTGTCTCGTATGCTGGAGCGAACTTAAATATATTGACATTTTGCATGTTAAAGATGTTAGAAATGAAGTGTTATGGTACAACAGTAACATAAAATTTGACAATAGAACCCTTTTTTTTAAAGAATGGTTTACAAATGGTATTGTACTAGTTGATGATATTGTAGAAAATCGACATTTTAAGACACGAGATCATATCTGTAATATACTTGGTTCGAATTCCTTATTGGTTGACTTCATGTATACGAAGCTTAAAAAGGCGATCCCTAAAGTTTGGATAAAACGAATTCATGAAGTCAACCAGCATGACGATGACGATAGAGGTACTATACAACATTATGACAATGATTTCTGCGAAATCAAAACAGGTGATGTCATTAGACTGTCAACAATGAAATCGAAACATTTCTATAGTTTAATGAATGAGCTCAGGAAAAGTGATCTAGCTGTATTAACACACTGGGAAGAAAAACTCAACCTTCCAATTGATTTTGACTGGAAAGAGAAACTGAAATTTAAATTTAAAACAATAAAAAACAATAAAGTAAAGCAAGTAAATTTTAAAACACTTCATCGAATTTTACCGTTCAGATATAATTTATGTAAATGGAAAATTTTAAATGAAAACTTATGTGCTTTTGCAAAACAACTGAATCGTTTGCTCATGTTCTTTTAGAATGCCCCAAAGTAGTATTATTCTGGAAACGTGTTGTTGCATTTATTCGTTATAACTTCAAAGAAACACTGATAATAAACGAAAAATACCTGATTGTGGTGGAGATTCTAACTGTTCCAACACTAAAGATATAGATGTAATTATTACATATGCACAATATGCAATATACAAAATGTATATGTTAAACTACTTTCAAGGAAAACATACAACAGTCTTGCAATATGGCATGTTTTTAAAAATGAACTGTGTTTGGATAACATTTCAGATGTTATATCAAACGCCCTTCAACATTATAGTCCTTGATTTTATCTGATTGTAAAGATTTTAAGATTTGAGGTGTAAAGTGAATGTATATTTCTGTTTGAATTATTTGTCGTTAAATGTATTTTATAACCGAATAAATATCTCTGAAGAGGAAATTTTAAAAAAAAATCCATCATCATCATCATGCATCTATCATCGTGATATCACCATCATATCACCATCATAAACTTGAAAAGGGGGAACATTGGGCCTAGAAACTTCACTGTCACCAGGGTGGAAAATACATAAACAAATTGTAGTGACAGCATGCATGTACGGTACAAGACAAGGCAATCCAACCCTTCTAATAAGTTCATTTGCACGAAAGCATAACAATCAGAGAAACAGAATGGCGAAAGTTTGAAATAAATCGGACCAATATTAAAAAAGTTATGAGTGTTTGAAATATGAGAACACTGTACAGCTGTGCGAATCTCAAATCGGCAATTTTGTCAGTAGATTGTGACGTAGTGACGAATTACTCTCCGTTTGTCACGTACAAAAATATCACTTATTTCTGTTTTTATTCCAAGTGCCTTCACCCTCGGGGCACGTATTACTCAAAATATATCACGGAGAGTACATTATTAATTTATTACAAGTCCTCTAAAAAGAACAGACCATCCCGAGTCATACATTTATCAAAATTTGAAATTTTAGTCCTTTTGTGTATTGGAGCACATGGGAAAGTTATACGCCACTACATCACATATAGACATTATCAATTCAGCCAATTTGAAGAGCACATACCTATAGTAATTGCAATTTTCGAAAATTCGTAACTTTCTAATTTTTTGTCCGATTCTCTGATTTTTTTTCTTTATTCTAGACAAGTTTGCTATCCGAGTTTGGATTTCCCTTTAATTTCACCGTCAACCTAATAATCTACTATTTTCCTTTTTATTCAATTATTATAATCAGTCAAATTTCTAAGATCATTTAGCCCCTTTATAATATGCCATTTTTCATATTTTTAGTGCCCAACTGATTCATTGATTTTTCATTTTGTGCCCCTAATTCCCCCATGAAATTTCCATTTTCCCACTTTCTTTTCAGTTTTGCACTGGACGCCTTTGATTTTTGACATTGCCCCCCACGACAGTAAAATCTACAATCGCCCCTTCCAATGCAGAAATTTCCATCGGCTCTGTTACCCCCACCCCCTCACCACCATTACCAACGCTGTCTTTTTTTGGCACTGTCTTATTTTTAATTTAACTTTGCATGCCCCCCTCTCCATTGTAGACCTTTTTTCTTTTTCTTTTTTCTTAAATTGCATTTCTATATTTGCCCTAATATAGCTGCCCACTCTCTTATTACGTTTCCCTTTCTCTCGCGTTAGTAGATAATTAAAGATAACTGGCTGCCGCTAGATCTATACAAACAACAAAATCACAAGGTCAAACACCAACTACTCAATCCTGCATAAGACGTACTGCATCAGCACCATCACCTCAGTCGTACATCATTGTCTTTACAGAGTACACACCTTGTGCCTACATCATCATGATCATCATGATCATCACATATCTTTCACAAAATAAGAAAATGAAAAGAAAAGAATTGAGCAGTATCAAGTAATTTTATTATATTAATGAACTCATATATCAACATAAAATTGTAATAATGATCTTTTCAAATGCAACATAACATACCATTCCATCAACAACAAAAAAGCCAACAAATCAATCGGGGGCTGCTGCCTCTTGAACACAACTTTTTCAATTGTAAAATTTTGAAAGAAATTTAGAAATTAAAAAAATTAAGAATTATTATTATTATTATTATTATTATTATTATTATTATTATTATTATTATTATTATTTATATTACATTATTATTATCATTATTAAATAATACAACTCCTACATCATTTTCTTTTCCTTTAATTCAATATCCAGTTCAGCATCCCTAATATATTTGTCATTACTTAAATTAAGATTTAATCATGTTACATGCGAATGTATTTAAAAGAACAGCAGATTAATAATACTTTCATGGTCCTCAATATGTAACCTGTACGAAGCCTGGTAATCAAACCTCCTTTGACAACCTGCAAAATAAAAACAAAAAGAGAGAAGAAAGAAAATAAGATTAAAACTAGCTGCATTACATTAGACTTATCAAAAATAGTACCTCCTCACTTTTATGTCTTACATTTTAGTTTATTGAAATAATTATGATAGACCAGTGACATGTCTATTTGTTAGGTCCTGTTTCAAAGAGAACAGGGGGTGTTTCGTTTCACAAAGACTAAGATCGACTTTAAGTTGGACTTAACTATGACAGACCGTTCATGCCACTGTTTGCTCTCACCATTATGATATTTAGATAATAAATGCTGTAGATTTTGTGACCATGATTTGTATATGTCCCTTGAGAGACCAATGCCAGTAAATGGTGAGAGCAAACAGTGGCATGAGCGGCCTGCCATTTGCTCCATACAATAAAGATATTTCATGTAGAGGAAGCTATAGTTGGATGCATAGGCGCCGGAAGTGAGGGGGGCAGGGGGGCGCTCGCCCCCAACCAAAAAGTGGGGAAACGCATTTTCGCCCCTCCCCAAAAAAATGCAGTAAAGGGGTAAAGATGGTTTGTATTTTTTAACCAAAAAGAACATACAAAATAATAAGACCTGAATGGAATCACATATAAATTAAATTCCATTCAAAGAAAAGAATAGTTAACAGGAATTAAATTTCCTTAGCATTCCGCATGCCCCTATATTTATCAATAGAGGATTATAGCGATACGCGCATATCGTGGAAATATTTCTGAGAGGATGGAAAAGCGTGCATGTGTGCTTTTTATTATAGGGGTGAGACGACATGAGCCCCTGAATACTGGCGTACTGATGGGGGGGGGTGGGTTATTTCTAATTCAATACCAGTGATTTACAAATGTTGCTGAAATGACATGATTTTCCGGTATTTTTTCTCAATATTTTTGTGAATCATAGGCTTACATTTATATGCGTTTGTAAAAAAAATTACAAATTCCCAAATTTACAGTCGGGCGAAAAAAAATATGCTTATTTATAATAATAATAATAATAATAATAATAATAATAATAATAATAATAATAATTATATTAATAATAATAATAATCTTTTATAGTCCACTCCAAATTTTATTAAACCGAAAATGGAAATTCTTTGTGCCCAATTGATCGTGAGCCCGGCAGCCACTGAGCAGCGCCAGATCGACATTGCTCTATCCCCTTATTGTTGAACGCCAAACAAGGTAGCAGCGACTCCCATCTTTTAACGTCTTTTGGTATGACGCGACCGGGGTTCGAACCCACGACCTCCCGGTTGTGAGGCGGACGCTCTACTGACTGAGCCAACACACCGGTGTAGAAGCCTTCATGTCAGGGCAAACAGAACGGAGGGGCTCGGGGGCTCGAGCCCCCCTCACTTTTTTGAAAAAGTATATTAAGGAGAAAAAGAAAGAAAGAGAGAGAGAAAAAATGAGTGACCTGCCAATATTAATGAGGTATCAATATATGCTCATCTAACTGTAAATAAAAACCTAAAACCTCTGAGCTTCCGGGGGCTCTGCCCTCTGGACCCAACCAGGGGCCCTAAGGCAGTCCCTTGATGCTTATCTGACCGTAATTAATTACCTAAAACCTCTGAGCTTCCGGGGGCTTTGCCCCCTAGACCCCACCAAGGGCCCTAAGCCAGTCCCTTCATGCTCATCTGATCGTAATTAAATACCTAAAACCTCTGAACTTTCGGGGGCTCTGCCCCCTGGACCCCATCAAGGGCCCTAAAGAGGGCCCCTGGATGCTCATCTGACCGTATAATTAAATACCTAAAACCCCCGATCTTCCGGGGGCTCTGCCACCTGGACCCCCGCCAATTAGTGACCTGCCTGTGTCACAAGTAAGGTATCTAAATAATGCTTATCTGACCGTAATTTGATGCCTAAAAATCCTAGGCTTCCGGGGTTTCAGCCCCTGGACCCCACGCCCATTTATGCTCTACCTGATCGTTAATACTACACTTTGAAAAACGTTCCGCGGGGCCTGCATATAACATGTAAGAGTGGTGGTGATGCAGATTTTTTCTGCCCCCACAAAAAACCGTTTTGCTCATTACGCCACTGCCCCTGGAAGGTGAGCCCCTGGAATGTTTGCCCCCCCCCCAATCACAAACTGCTTCCAGCGCGCCTGGCTGGATGTCTATTTATTATACATTTGTTTATAATCATACGTGTATCTACGTATACTGTCCATTTGCTTAATTTTTAGGGCAAAAGTTTAATAGATAAAAGGAAAAAAATTTCAACGAGTAGGTGTTTTGATATCGTGATAAGTACATTTATTTACGAATATTCTCTTAATGAAAAAATGTATATATAAACATAGGCTAAGAGAGATTTTTAGGATTGGGGGCTCGGCCGCAGGCCGATTGAGGCGCGGCGCGGGAGAGGGGTATCTTCTCTTCTCTTCTCTTCACTTCTCTTCTCTTCTCTTCTCTTTATTCAATTATTGGGAGGGGGCTCATGGATACTTTACCACAAGCCCCCCGTTCCTAAGCCGACACGGCACGACACGGCCCTCATATCAGCCACACTCAGCTGGCTAAATTCGGCCGAGACAAATATATCGCCTTGCGCGCGCTCCACGCCTCCTCGCGCGCACGCAGATACGTACGTACGTTAGTGGGCTGTTGGGCGTATCTCAAGCCCAACTGTACCCTCTGGATCGCGAATTTTTCAGATCGTTATGTGACAATTCGTGATAGACTATCGAAATTGCTTGCCTTATTAATAAGGCTATTCTACTGATCAACAAAGAAATGACAACTAATATAACTGGACACCATGCAGTACGTAGATTTTGAACTTTAGAGTTAAACTGGTCGTCACACATATTATTAATTATCTTGCATGACGATGCAGAGCCACGTAATAGCAGAGGGTCAGAATGACTTTTCAGGTATAAATATATATATATAGACTAGCTATGTCTTCGAAATTCAAAAATTGTTAGGGCTATATATCTATATATATCTTTCAAAGCTGATCAGCTTAATATCTTATTTTCTCGATCCAGTTTCGACTTATATATTCAGCCACATTCCTCTCTCTCTCTCTCTTCTCTCTCTTTCTCTCTCGATTCCAGTCTCTCTGCATATCTCTCTCTCTCTCGATCTCTCTCTCAGAGCATCGTTCTGCATTTTAATATTTCTTCTACTTTATCATATTACCAAGCCATCCACCCTACTGGTCTATTCATACGTTGATTAGAACGTCTTCACACGTTCGATCGACAAGGATCCGCATCCTACTACTGTACTAGTTATTATAGATGCTACCTGATTGGAAGTTGTGTGGCAGTGCCATAGAGATTATGGGCAGTGTAGAAGACATCAAATGATGTTTGGCTGTTTTAGAGCCCAATGAATGCGACTTTCAAGCAAATTGGGCGGGCTCGGGCGTCATTTATGGTAGCTCGGGAACGTCGTGCGTCGCGTCTTCTTCCGCGGTTAACGCATCGACGACGCGATGGGCCGCCATTTTATTCTCGAAAGTTGCCCACATGCACGTCGACAAGTTCATCGGACCGCTGAACTTTTCCTTGCAACCTTTTAATCGTGAAAAAAACGCACATCAGTACTGTGACATCACTTGAACGTTCGTCAGACACAGCGAGTGTCTTCCACGGCTCGTTTTGCTGGGTAAGTTGAACAATGTACATGGATGGTGTATCATGACGTTAGTCGTATTTCGTCCGTGTTGGCAGCTCAGGAGTTCATTCGTATTGCCAATCTATTGTGTGATTACGATTGGCGCAGTTTTCGTCGACATGGTCAAGTTACATTTTGGCGAGGAGTGCATGGGGCTCCAACGCAGCGCAGCTGGCGGCCTATAGCTCGGCGAACGTGGCCGTGGGCCATCATCGAATCTAGACAGTAGAGACTAGAGGTCTATGCCTTGGCTGTGTCTTTGTCTTGAAAATGATTAAATCATGGTTGAACTTGAAAAAAATAGGGAAAAAGTGGACAAAATTGTTACCTCGGCGATCGTTATAGCCACACATAGACTCCTACTCCTAGGCCTAGCTGCGTTAGCCATTACTAATACTATAGTCTATAGTCATTAGTAGGGTCTAGACTCTAGACCTAATATACTATCCTGGCTGTGTATTAAAAATTGTTCTAGGCCTAACTAACTTCTGTTGACATTTGTCTTTGAACTTGAACTTGAAGTTTGATTCTCAACATTTCAAACACCACTGGCACTGTTTCTACTTTCTGTCTGTACTTTCTAATTCTAGGCCTACTGTCTGTACAAAACTCAACAGAGTTCACTCAAAATCGGTAGAGTTGTCTACTGAATAAAAAGCAGTAAAATACATGCCAATCTTATCAACTTGGCCTACGTCTATCGATGTTACTGTTAAAAAGAATATTTTGAAAATTCAAATCGTGAGTCTAGTGTCATGTCAAACTTGCCGATCAGCCACATCGTATTCATTGTGTGCATTAGACTAGTGTCATGTCGTTATGTTTCTTACCTAGTGTTGGGTTGCGCGTGCACCCCACCGGCGGTACGGTATGCAATTAACTGTATTGTTCAGCAGTTTGCCGTGAATCCCGTGAGAAAGTGTATATTATAAGTCTTCATTTTTAGGAAAAATACTCCCAAAAAGATAAGAAAATTGACACGGAACAGGTAAGAAACATAACGACTTTTAAATCATGGCCATTATTTGAAGAAAAGATGAATACTTACTTGATTTTTAGGTCTGTTTTAGTAGCGTATCTCTACGCTGGAGCTACAGGGTCAAAGTAGGGATATGATTCTGAACAAGCGCCGTTTTTTGTTTTGTTTAATAGACCCTAGTCTATTTAATTTTTTGTCATTGTTTTTTGTTATTAATATAGCGATTAGACTTTTAGAGACTTCGGTGGAAAGCACTTTATAAATAACTATAAGCACCTTTTTTATTATTTTTATTATTATTATTAATATAGTTCCGCTGAAACTAAGGCAAGCTTGCTCTACTGACCGTCTAGTGACTCTAGTCCATCTACTAATGATCTAGCTCTGGTGTGGGTTGGCAGTTGTCATCATGGTTTACTCGTGTGAGGCAGCAGGATGCCGTTCCCATACTGCAAAAAAGAAGAAGTTAGACAAATACCCCTGGATGCGGGACGTAAAGTTTGTAAAATTCCCACGGGATGAGGCGGGGCAGAGAAGGTGGAAGTGCTTGATAAGGCAGCAGGAGAGGAGTAAGGACAAAAGTGGAGTAGGTCTAGTGAACAAGAGGTTAAGGGTGTGTTCCAGACATTTTGATGAAGGTGACATAAACATGTGGGGTCATTCATCTGCAGACCCAAAGTACTTTTCTTGGAACAATTTTGGAATGGTAGTTGATCCTAGACTGTTGAATAAGCTCCAGTTATCAGGAGGACGTAATCAGCCACGTCAACTGACTGAACTGGATGTGGAGTCGACTGTCAGGGACTTGACGGCTGCAGTCGTAGAGCTTCCTAATGTACATGTAGCTAATGAAGTAGAAGCCGCACCGAAACTTAATATAGATGTTGGAAGTAAGTTTTAAATTAGTAGATATACACTAGTTCAGATCAAAATTAGCTTTTAAAGGTAGTGTATCCTTTTTACAGCTGACATCAAAGTCTGTAGAACTTTGCAGGAATTATGATTATGTCACGTATGTCCTATCTGTAAAATTTAAACATTAGCAGTGTCCTAGACTCCTAGTATTAAAATTATGCAAGGAAACTCTTTACTTTCTAGACTTCACTGTCAGACACCATTGAGTGACTGATTGAGATCATTTTTTTTCTTTGGTAATAACATACATAAAATGAGCTGTAAAAGGTAAATGAACATTTGTCTACATCAATAACCCACTTCTTGTAATGGCCAAAATTAAACTGATTGAATCTTTGCGCAGCACAAAAACGTACACCATTTGGTACAAGGGTTTGAGAATCGAGACTATTTACTAAGAGGATTGCAATCCCTAAAGTTGGTTCGACGACTAACAGTCGTTATTTTCCCACTAAAAGACATTTTCAAGCCCTTTTGTTTTGAAGGAAGTTCTAAATTAGTATTATCTTTCAAATGCCGGTGGAATTTATCCTTTTCATTTTTTGGGCTTGCAAATGGGACATATAGTACCTTTAAAGGTTTTTATATCTCTATTCTTACTCATTTTTATGTATAACGATGCCTCGGCAGATAGTACTGTGCTACCACTGCTGTGCAGTGTGTACTTTATAATGATAGACTAATGAATAAATAAAAGGTAATGGTTAACAAATAATTTAAAAGAATACGTATTTTCATTAATTTTAGAAAAAAATCCTGGTCCTGGAAAAACGGCTCCCAGTTAATAACAGTTCCAGCCGCTTTTTTCAGATATTTACTTCCCGGTCTGCTTTGACTTACGGAGAGGCTTGACCATACGGTACAAGGGCCTGAAATTCAGGCTATTTTCTAAATTTCTAATGGTCGATATAATTCCACATAAAGGCAACTACCAGTTCCAATCTTTCCAGGGGAGTTTTTAGTTGGTATTAATTATCTCATGTTTACCATAGGATTCACACAAGTTTATATTTTCAGCCTGCAAAAGTGACACACCACCTTTAAAGTTGTAGAGACTCTAATTTCTAGATCTATTCTAGATGCTAGAGCTAGGCTTATATAGTTAGGCCGATGTTATCTGTCTCTACTGGGGGTGGCAATTTCTCGGGAAATACCTGTATTTCCCGCCCGGGCAAGAAATACCAGAAAATACTGGGAAATACAGGGAAATACAATACCCGTATTGTATATTGGTTAGCAACCATTACAAGACTAAAACTGTGGATTAAATTTGTACCCGTACACATCCGATTAGTACAAATTGGATCCAAAATTACAAATTTGTATTAAAGATTTGATTTGACCTTGACTCTTTTTTCTTCTTTCGTTGTACATGGTAGAATAATGGTACTTGTTAAAGCTCATAACAAAGGTAGTCAATACTTCCATCAAATATATGACTTACATGCAAATTGTTAGTTAATTAATCCCTATAAATTTAAGTTGTACAAAAAATCCTAAAGAATGTTACATGCAAAAAGTGAAATCTACTGTAATGCAAAACCCCTGTCCATGGAACAAATGTACCTTCCCCTTGCCATTATCAAATGGTCCGTAATCTTGAAAAAAATGTCCTGTCAACATCCTTCACTGGCCTGTAGTGGCTGGGTAGCGGGCCTGGTGTCCAAGGGGTCTTTCTGTCACTGCGGAAGTCTAGATCTTCAACCCTCAAAGGCATGGATATTTTTTTAAAGGTTTTTGTCCATGTGCATGCCAATCAGTACTAGCAGCAGTCCCCTTGTCAGTATGCCCTGGCCTCGGACCCTATCCCCTATCTCACTTTGTGGTAGGATCCATGGTACATGTATGCCTGTTTGTGTAGTCAGTCACTGCAAAAATCACAGCCACCACATGTTTGCAGGAACCATTGTCGCTATATATATAGAGAGAGAGAGAAAGAAGAAATATCAATTATAAATCAGTCTATATTAGTGTCTTCAGTGGGCTTGAATTAAAATAATCAAACCATGGATGGTAAAATAAAGTAGCTAAAAAGATGGGGAGGGGGCGCCAATGAAGACTCTAGTGAAGAGGGAGGAGGATGGGGTGGGATGTTTATACTAAAGATAACATTTTACGTTGCTACACAACCACAACCGCCAGATTCTATGACTCCACTAAATGCAAGTAACACCCAACGTAATACCTAAGTAGCATACATGTATGTCGCTGGGCTGTTTGCCTCTATTCAGGCTTCACATCCACTTTCACATAGACATTATACCAACATGGTCGACAATGTGGCCAAGAACAATGCCCTCTACCTGGCCATCCTTATACATAAGCAGGGACTTTCATAACATGTTATCACTGTTTGAAAAGAACTACAAAACATACATGTACAGAGAGAGTAGAGAGAGCTCACTCACAGCATTAATTTAGACTATCATTTATGACATACATTAACTCTCACTACAAGACAAGATATACAGTGTATTACCTTTCTGAAGATTCCTGAAATTGTGACACAAAATACAACAGCAGTAGGCATATTTTTGTGTTTTTGTGTGCGCAATCTTGCAATGCATTTGTGTACAGAGTGTATGGAGCAGTATGGGCATTCATTGAGTTCACACCCATACCTGAAAACTGAGTCCTGAGTGTATTCTTTATTTCTTTATGATTTAAAATGCGTCTTGGTCTTTTCACAACAACTTAATGAATATGAATAGACTGTAATTGTTTTCTTTATTCACAGGAAAATATTATAACATTTAATGATATTTAATACATGTATGATTATCCCACTTGTGTGGAACCAAAACATAACAGGCAAAAGGGATAATTAGTTGTTTGATGATGCCTAGAGAAAACTTAAAAAGTAACTAAAAATATGACATGGTAAAACAAAAATCTGTATTTCAATATTCAAATTATAAAATGTATTTTCTGTTAACTGTATTTGCAGTAAAAAATCTCTTTTGCAGCCTTGTAACGCTTGTTTGATTGCAATGGTATACCGGTACCTGTATGCTTTGTACATATATTGTAGGTGATTATAACAAAAATATTGAAAAGTCGGATTGTAAGCTACTATTCTATTTGACTATTGTGCATTTTCATATCTCCATTTTCATACATGTATCTGCATTTTCTAAATCTGTTTTTTGTACTTCTTGTATTACTGAAATTTATAGAAACAAATTTTAACATCTTGACAATTCCTTATCTAAATTTACAGGAAAATTAGTGACAAAGTAGTTTTAGGTCACTGTTTCAATTGTTGGTAACAGATTTGTGAAATATTGTCCCACTTATCAATGACGGCCATCTGGGAGCTTGGTAACGCACAAATTAATGGTCACACTACCATCAACATTACATGTATGATGAGGGTTAGGTGTCTACGCATCACATCAAGTAGCACTAAACATCATCATTTGTCCTTTATAATATTGTCTTTTTCAAATTGCTGTTTTAAAATCAAGTATCCAGATAACATTAATGTATTTACATGTACATTTAGGTGACCTGGTATTTGAGGAGATAAACAATTTCATTCTATATTTTGTCTTGCTACAGATTGTGCAACAGAAGGGCCGGTGAACATGGTTTCCATTTTGAAACCACAAGCAGGCGTCTCTGCCGAGCCTCCTTTCATCAACCTTCTCTGTGCAGACGAAGAACTGTCTGAGAGTCAGCAAAGGTGTACGCAGAATGGGATAAACGAGTCAAGGAGTATGATGACCTTATGAAGAAGCACAAAGATGAAGAAGAAAAATACCAGAAAGCTGTCAAAGCTGTTGACACTAGAGTTGGCTTGAAGGATTCAGAGCACCAAGTTGCAAATGGTCCAACCAAGTTTCTGAGAGCAGTACCTAGTTCAACCTCCACTGTGTCTAATCAAAGTAAATCAGTTGTAAATAACAGCTTCCAAGGAAGAGTTATACCAAATGCAACAACGCTTCCAAATCAAGTAATTCAAAGGACCAACACTCTCCAGACTGTAAGAACCCCTGTAACTGGAAGGCAACAGCTAGCTTATGGGGGAAACCAACTCACAGGTAGACAGCAGCAGATCACAACAACATCATCATCTGGGATAAAAATGACGTTGAGTACCTCACAGCAAACAAACAGACTGCCAGGTGTCATGCGTCCAGGTTCATATGTGATACAAAATGGCATTGCTCAAGCAACAACCAAAGTTGTTCTACCTGGGGTGACTGTGAGTAATCCGCAGCGGGTTTCAAACATACATGGCCTCCAAACTTTAATGAAACAGTCAATTCAGAATGCTTCAAGTCCTATTCAACGTCAACCTGCCACACTGAATATCTCAAGAGGGGTAAAAAGACCAGCAGAAGTCACTCCCACTGCTGAAACCAAACGCCCCAAAGCGACAGTGGATTCCAAGGATCTACTTGTATTTTATCCCATGAAGAAAGGAAACTTGGTGACAACTGAGGATTCTTCAAAGCGCTTCAAAATCAAGTGTTTCCATTGTGAGGAAACTATGGCTAGCAATGTGATGTATGCTACACACGTCAAGAAGATCGCAGAAAACTTGTGGGCAGGCAAGACATCGCTTGCTTCTATGGTTGTGTGCCCCAAGTGCTTCAAACGTTTCCGTACCCCATTTGAAATGCAGGAACACCTTGAACGATCTCACGTGAAGGGATCAATAAACCAATGTTTCACTTGTGACCTGTCCTTCAGTAACATTACCATGCTGCTAAAGCATATGAACATGTTCCATAGTGTTGCACAGATGCCTTTTTGCTGCCGCATCTGTCAGTACCGTACATCTGCCTATGCTGATATAATTGAGCACTTCTCTCTGAAGCATGAAGGATACAAGGCTCTTATGTGTCCGTACTGCCTGAAGATGCTACGTTGTAGCAAGACTTTTCTCCAACATTGTCAGAGACACATCCAGTTGGCAATGCGAGCTACAGGTAGTGGTGTATATCCTTGCAAGAATTGTAAGCTGTCCTTTTTGACAACAGCTGAACGCACCGAGCATCTAGAAAAAGATCACAAGAAGCATGATTATAGAGACAGAGACGGAGTGCCAAGGTTTGTGCGTGATACTCTGAAATCTCTTGAGATCATGGCTTCTGCTGGAATCACCAACATACCAACATCACAAACAATCAGTCCAAAAAAAGTTGAAATCAAGTATGCTTTTACTCAGCAGGCTTCACTCAACAAGAAACTAGCTTGTATGGAGTGTGGTCTCCTCTTTTCCAATTTTGGCAGTCATTTTACAATCCAGCTGCGTTGTGACAAGTGTCCCTATTCGTCGTTCTGCCCCAGATCTGTCAGCAACCACATGATTCTCTTCCACAAGATAGGTAGGGATCCACCCAAACTTGGTAAAGTGTCTAAGAAGAAGAATCATGATGGCACAATCACCCTGACATGTAAAACTTGCAACTACCAAACCAGAGCTCCTACTCATATGGCGCACCATCGTGCTAAGAAGTGTGTCAAGAGAACGCCCATGGAGTGGATATCCTACCTACATTTACCAAACACCAAGAAGAATGAAAGGGAAGGTTCTAAGCTAGTAGATGTCATTGTTCTGGACTCTGATGAAGACTGATGATTAGTCAGGTATGCATGCATTTAGTCTTAAAAGTGAAACAATTTCATTGATTGGAAAAAGAAAGATTCAAAAGAAGTTTCTTTGCGGGACCATAAGTATAAAATTGGGTTTTATTTGTTTTCATTGTTACTTGATGAGAAATAAATCTTTCAATTTTCTTCACACCTCAAACATATTTTTATGCCTCCGCTACAAAGTAGCCGGAGGCATTATGTTTTCTGGTTGTCCGTCCGTACGTCCCGTTCTCGTGATCGCATTATCTAAAGAACCGATTGATGGATTACCGCCAGACTTGGGTCATGTATGTATCTTGCAGAGCTAATGAACTGATTAGATTTTGGGGTCATGACGTCAAAGGTCGAAGGGCTCATTATGTATGCAAAAATAGCTTGTGATCGCATTATCTTTAGAATGGGTGGACTGATTACCATCAAACTCAAGACATGTTTATGAATCTTGCAGAGATTTTAGGGTCATGAGGTCAAAGGTTAAAGGTCATGGGGCTCATTATGTATGCATATAAATAGCTTGTGAACGCATTATAATTAAAACCGACAGATGGATTACTATCAAACTCAGGACAGGAATTTATCTTGCAGAGCCATGTATATGAAAAATAGCTTGTAATCACAATATTCTGAAAACCTGTTAATGGATTACTATCAAACTTGAATATTAAAAATTGCTTCCGTTTTGGTTTGTAAAATCGCTCTATGGCGGAGGTATCATTTTCGACTGCGCGCAGTCGAAGTTCCATCTAGTTTATTTTTACCATATTATTTAGTACATTGTTTTTTTAATGAAAGGCCAGTTATTTATTTCTTTCTTTTCTTGATGGGATACACCTTCAGTTCACCACATTTTCTATTCGATGTTTTAACAATCCTCAGGTGTCCTGTGGAACCAAAAGCTAATTAAGGAGAAGAAAAGGAAAAGTCGATCACATTTTAAATCACATATATTAATAAATGTAGTACATGAATTACATCTGACTGAATCGTGGAACGTTCTGCATGTACATGTAAGCTCCCGAAATTCATCTCAGATCATCATTGTGCAATCCCAATTCTCAAGTACATCTCTGGGCTGCATTTCAATCATTCATGTAAAGCAGGTGGTATACCATTTAATGCTGCAGCAGTACAGAATTAATGTAGTACCATTGTGTGTGCGCTAACTCCCTCTTTCTCTTTATGCATGTCAGGTACATTGTACAGTCTATTCTTGTGGGTGGACCACTACAGGATGCTACAGTACATGATGCTGCTAGGTCGGTCTACATTTATCCTGCAAATCACCAGCAATGTTTCACACATCAAACAAAGTGAAAATGACCAGTTTTATTGATATGGCAAAGAAGCCTGGCAAATGTTTTGTCTCCCAATTGTCCATGTTCTACTTTGATATTCCATTTGTTTAGGATTAAGGATTAAACATATCCCTCGGTAAATTCAGTTATCAAAAGTTATCTCTTTTTTGTTCATTTTGAAATATGATATTAATTATCATGGTACATGTACATGTATAATGTGCAACACATGACATCTTCTTGTTGAAATTCTATAAAGAATGGATTTGGTTTTCATTTGCTCATCAGTGAGTCTTTATACACATGATATGTTTCAGGATTGTGCATATATGTAAAATAATGAAAACCATGTCTGGGACTGGTATTGAATATTGATGTTGTGTTGACTGCAATAATAGTTTCTCAGGCATTGAATTTTAAAAATAATTATAATTATTATTATCATTGAGTATTTTGGCGTCACCTGTGCCTGGAAGGGATAAAGCGAGCTGAATCACTGACCCTCGGGTCTTTCCTCCAGATACAACTGATTGGGGTTGTGCAGGTGGACCCCTACCCCGGGGTTTTCCCCTACTCTTATTCAAATAGTGCAGTGGGTTCTTAACTTGCAAATGTGGTGACACTCCTCTACACGGGGCCTCCATTTAGCGTCCAATCCGAGGGACAGAGTGTTTTTCACTGTGACATAGCATGTGTCTTTGAAACAGGGGAGGGGCATGTTAACACTAACCGTTGATTTTTGGTTCAACAGGCAGGCGCTTTTACTGACTGAGCCAACTTGCCTCCTTTGAGGTTTGTATATATGGCTTATGCCTAATCCTCAATGTGTTAAATAAATGTGAAATTACATTTCATTATAAAATGCTAAGACATTATTATGGCTAACCTCTCAATGGGTTAGATCATGCAAAAGCTTTAGAATTTGCCATTTCCTATGCTTTTCTTTGTGGTGGAAGTGTACAGTTTATGGAATCGGGTAGGGGAAATTAAAAAAGAAAAAAAGGAAACAAATAGGTAATTGAACAAAGTACATTTTAGCTTGAAGCTATTAAAAGTTAAAAAGTGCTACCTGACACCTGACGTTATCTTTGGTATTTTGGTACATCAGATTAGCTTGTTCCATCATTTGAGATATAAATTGTGAACTAGGGTATGCATTGCTGTATTATGTAAGGTTAGCTTACTTAAGGGAGTAGTGTATTGTTGGCATTAAATCTCTAGAATCCAAGGTCTTGGACATGTACCGGGTATTTATAAAATTTGGTAAAAGTATGATTTATCATAGAAAAATGTGTAACAATCTTTGGAGTTGATAGGTTTTAGGGAATTTGAGTTGTCTTCATAGTGCATGAAAAATGTACACTGTACATGTACTTAGGATTTTTTTTAGTATGAGTAGGTGCATCATCATATAATTGTAAATATGTGTAAACTAACTCATTGTTGGTATTGTTATTACTTATTTTGTCGAGGTGTAGGTTAAACGAAAAATGCCAAGAGTAAATGTAAAAGAAGAAAAAGAACCCAAAACAACTTTATTGTTAAGGCATTTAGCTACATGTTTTGTAAGGAATTTATTTGTATGTGGAGTATACTCTGAGCTCTAATATTTGTTTTTTGGTTGTTGTTGTTGTTGTTATGGCTGACATTCATTTCTGCATTTTTGCCTCTTCCATTATATATGTCAGATTTTAGAAGACAAATTTTCTTTTTGTACACATTCATGGAAGTTTTCTGTTTCCAAGCATTTGTAACATAGTGATTGTACCACCAATGACCAAAGTGACCAAATATGTGATGATTAACTCTGATTGTACATGTACAAGTATTATATATTTATGTTGTTCATTTTCTTGCTGTATATGTAATGGAAACATTGTTTGATGTACATGTATGTTTGTTTTAAATTGTCTTCTGCAGATGTTTTGTTTAATGGTATGTTTTACAATGCCAATTATTAGTAGCAATATGTAAGAGTTGATTTTAGCAGGACCTCTTCCTTGATGACTAACACCCAATCAGAATTGTGTATTTGGGACTTGATTTAGACTTTGTGGTCATATATAGTCGCAATTCCGTAAGCAAGTGGTCTTATATGTAGGTGATTTAATTGTTTAGATTGAACAGACAAGGTAAAAAGAAATGGCAAATGAACAATTCTTGCTTAATACGTTATGGTGTTGATTATTCTTTACACAGATTTTGTTGGTGTAATTTATTTTTTTCTTTAGAAATAGTATCCATTCTTAATCTGTGTGGTTATGTTTTTTCGTGTTTACTAGCATCTTTTTAGAAACTGAATGTGTGTGCCTTCTTGGAGAGGTCATTTTCTCATCACATTAATTTGTACACACAAGTTAGTGAGAAGAAAAGAGGTAACTATTTTTTCTTACAGTCAGGAATTACAAGGATACAGAAATAATTTTGTATTTGTATGTATATAGTTATTAGTTAATGTCATTAATGAAGCTTAATACACTGCATGTTTTGTTTTAAATTACATTAATGTTCTTCTTTGTTTGAGTGTTTTGGTTTTTCTTCTTTTCTTCTTCTTTTCTTCTTCTTCTTCACTCCTTCTTCTTCACTCTAACACACACACACTCTCTCTCTCTCTACAAGAAGTGGACTATCACTGGCTTGAGAATCTTTGATTCTATGGTAGCAAATAAGAGAAACACTTGATTGCTTGTGAAATGACAAGAGACTCATTCATATTTGCATATATATATGCAAAATTTATGTCATATTTTCTTTGTGCCTGAATTTGCCAAATGGTCATATGAAATCTGATATGGTGAACAGATAAATTGCTTTTCAGTATAGAAGAAAATCATTTTGCTCAGAACTTCTCAATGTTTTCCCATGTGTTTGCACTGGTCAATCCCTAGCACTCTAAAATTTCAGTTGTAGCCATTATAAGATCTACCTCGCGACATGTAACAGGAAGAGAAATAAGTGTGCCCATTTAGTTATGAAAAAGCAAATTTCTGTTGGAGCTCTAGTTTTCTTCCTCTCTTCCTATAATATATATTCTAATATATCAACTCTTTGGCACTTCATGAACTTCTGAGGCAGAGGTAGAAGTACATGTACATGTATTACGATTTTCATGTTAGACTGGCTTAGAAATGAAATGTAAATGTATAATTTACCAGTAATACTCCACGACTCTTTTAAAAGTGTATGAAACATACCGGTACGGGTAGTTATTTTTGATCGATTTGGAATTGTTCATTGAAAATTATCATTCTTATACTACGGCTTTATTCATTATTCAGTCTTATTCTTTACTTATTTTCTGTTATATGTTACTATGTAAGTATGAATTGATGTTTTCGATGATGTCCATATTGTTATGTTGCATTTGTTTACAGGGCCCCCTGGAAAACTACTTTGATTACTGACGGGGCTACCCTGTTTAAATTAAACGTAATAAATGAATAAATAAATACATACAATTGCCTTTGGGAGGTCAACTGATTATCTATTGAAATGTGTTAAGACTAGGCCTTTAAAAAAAAATGTATTGCCCTTTAAGTGCCAAAACATGGGTCGGTCGGTCAGAAATCTTTTTTTTTTCTCCTCCCTCCTTGGGCTGATATTTCTCAGTTTTGAATGCTTTAATACATTTTTTTTTTTATTCCTTAACATTTTTTTCTCTAAAAAACGGTTCAAAAAAAAAAAGCCGACCGTAGATTTCAAGATTTTTGGGTCAGTCGCAAAGGGCAATACATCTTTTTTTTAAACACCCTATATAAGTTAACTTTGTGTGTGTGTGTTCTGTTATTCCTTGCTGTCTACAATACACATGATACTTCATATTAGCCTTTGACTTCCTGCAATAACCACTCACCACTTCGCACATTTATCTCTTATAAAAGAATAGGAAGGAAACCTTTCTTATCATAGGTTGCTGAGGATATTTAGCGTCATAATAATCTTTAATTTTAGGGTCATAGAATTAATAAATATGTAGCTTTTGAAGCAAATGCTGTAATTTGTCAAAGAAATGTCATGTTATAATCCCTGTGTCTAGGGGTCTATTCACCATCAAATCTTACAATTTGAGCCATAATGGCATAGACTTAATAATCCTAAATGGCATAAACTTAATATACTTTTAACACAGAGTTAACACCCGTCTGACTCTGAACAGACAACAGAATGTGTATACAGTGAAACCTGTCTATAAAGACCACCCAAGGGAGACAAGAAAAGTGGTCTTTATAGGCAGGTGGTCTTTGTAGACAGGTGCCTATAGTACATGTTTCAATGAGAAACCATATTCAAGGGAAACAAAAAATGTGGTCTTTGTAGACAGGTGGTCACTAAAGCAGGTTTGACTGGACATTACCATTCCAGATTCTACAAGAAAAGGTGTATAACAAATATTTTCTGTCACATTTTTCTAGGACCACAATAGCTATGGGAAAAGGTCTACAGTATTTGTCTGAATTATTGGTGAATTACAAAATTAAAGATAAAGACCAGTTCTGGTCATGCGATTGCATTGTGAAAGAAACGTGGAATCGATCAGAAAAGGTTGATTATCTAGCATATAAGTATTGGTGTGTACTGCAAGGTTCTGGAATCATCAAAATGATAAGAAATTTGGCCCAGTCTTGGTAAAGTTACAAGCACTGTACACAGAAAGATGTATATGGGACTACGCGACACGTGCGCGATATCTATCAGGTCCAAATAGATATAATAATTTACCAAATATATCAATTAGTAGGCAGTTTCCCGGCAAAATTTGTATCCTCGCGTATTAGTCAAAACATTCTTTCACATGATTGGTAATGAGAGCTTCCATTTCATTTTTTGAGAGGGGGGTGTTTCCAAAACTGGTCTATACCTTTAAGGGCATTTTTTGGAGTACAAAATCTGTAATTTAGAAGAAAAAAGAAGGGGAAAAAATAGGGTATAAACATGTACATGTATATAAATAGGAATGAGTTGAACCAACATTTTCCTTGTTTTTGTGTTCCTTGTTTTTATGTTCCTTATTGGGGTTACTTAACAGTTTCATTGGTTCAAGACCTAATCATTTTCCACTAATAGATGGTAATTTTGAAATTCTGGAACAGTCGTGTGTTGCACCTTTTATACAGAGTAAACACCTCGGGGTTGAATCCCATTTGTAGTATATGCAATTGAGTCTTAATCGTATCAGCGTGCATGTTCACCAGACATGAGTAAAATACGTTTCTCTAGTTTTGCTCTTTGTAAATTTGCCAGACCATCAACAAAATTAATGCTTATGCCATGTACATTTACTTATATTGTTGGATAACCAAGCAAGAATGTAGAAATTTTTCTAAATATGTATTATTCTGATGTTTCTTTTTTAGAAAAATGACATTAAAAGTTATTTATGTGCATGTCTTAGCGTATTAGTAATATTTGTGAGTCCAGAAATTTCTCAAAATGTAATAGTTTTCTTCTTGAAAGCAAATATGATTGTAATGTTTTACAAGCTTTTGTCAAGAGAAACTGCATGAATTCAGTAATTGCGAATTGTCACGTTGTTTGGATCAGCATAATATATACTATTAACAAAACTGTCCTGGTATTAAGTTATATTATTACCTTATTAACTTATACGCAAGGCACTTATTGCCCCCCTGGTAATTGGCCGGGGGATGATTGCCCTAGAACCGGGACAAAGTAACAAATGCTCTTTATAACAAGGTAATGTACTTGTAGTTCCACTCCTATTTAAACATCCCCCGATAAAAGAAGTAGTTGTAATAAGGTTCAATTGTTTTTACCATTCAGTGTAAGAGTGGTAAGTCTGAAACTCTATTTTTTGTCATTACCAGAACACATGATTTAACCGAGGAAATAAACAACAAAAACAGGAACAAAAAAAGGGGGACACAAAACAAAACAAACCTTCAAACAAGTATGCATTGACCAAACACAGACATTTAAAGTGAACAAGCATGAATTTACATAAAAACTGTTTATTTACAGATAAATAAATTCATGAAAATTTTGCACAAACACACCTCCGCCATTCATTTTAGAGCATACACATGTACATGCCCGCTGTAAGAAGACATTCAATACACACTAGAACCTGTTGCAGAATGAATACAAAGATGGAAGTCACAAAGGAGGCACATCCTTACAATGCTACTTCATGTACTATTCCTGTTCTACAGAAAAAAACATTCATTGCAGATTTCTTATCCTAATCATAGTTAGTTGACATATAATTGTGTATTCATGGGAAAGCTCATTTATGAAGGATGAAGAAGGAAACCCCTTTTCTCCTAAATATAACCACAAAAACAAATGCAATGCACTACACCTTTACCATTGTAATATCCTTTAACCTACTTTTAACCAACACTATGAAAAGTCTTAAAAAGGATACGGTAATACAATACAGTATTATGCATCACAAGCCCATGGATTGCACAGGGTGTCTAAAGAGTCAATACATGTACATGCGGGTATCCTATAATGTACTATTATCTCGGTCTTATCAGCACAGTTGCCATGGAGTCGTAACAATTTTTTTCCTCGGAAGGCTTCAAGAAAAAAAGATTTCTGTAACGGTATAATATCGGAAAATTCAGCATATTTTGTACTTCTTCTGAATACACAAAATGTATCCATATACATGTAATGACTTATCATCTCGTCTGAGCCAGAAAGACATTAACTATGGTATGGTTTATAAGACCCCGTTCTCATTCACTTCGTTGGAGCGGTCTAACTAAGACCCGTTCCTCAGGAGCGGTTCTTAGGTGAGTGAGAACGGTCAAAGTGGTCCAGGAAGTGGACTTCTGGACCGCTCAGAGACCACCTCGGGAGGTGGTCTTGAGGAACGGGTCTTATTAAGAGCGGTTTGGAGCGCTCTAACGTGCAGTGTGAACGGGCGTACTTTGAACGGAAGTGAGCTAGTGACGTTCCGCGAAACATGTAGTACGGTACATACGCTTAGTATTCAGCGAAAAAATTTACCCGCTGACTTGAGCTGCCATAGCAACAAGACCACTTTGACTCGTGGAGCGGTTTGAGCCATAAAAAACTGCTCGGAGTGTGAACCCTCGCAAACCGTTCCTCAAAACCCGTTCCTCTGGAGCGGTCTAACTAAGACCACTTTCAAAGTGAGTGAGAACGGGGTCTAAGTTAATGCCCTTCTAGCTCCAAACAGGCAATAGGAATAGAGTTGTATAAACATAATGAACATTTCACTATTTTGCTCTATGGGATATCAATGCTTTATGTACATGCACAAGAAAAAGTGAACACGGTTAAAATGAAGGATTAGGGTACCTCCTATAGAGCTATATTTGCTATGTTTATGTACCAATACACAATGCAATCATATAGTGGTTTGGAATGATTCATATACATGTACACATGTACATCCATCACCATCCATCCATCACCAATTCAATTCAAACTTCTAAATCAACTGATGAACCATCACTCACAGCCCATATGACTAGCTCAGCTCTTATCCTTGAAATCTGTGACTGCTGTTTTTTGTGCAGAAAAAAATATTGATCCAAGAACCCAAATACTACCGGTAATGAAAATACTATTGATAACTAATCCCGTCAATCAGTGGACTATTATTCAAATCTTTTACTGCTGAGATGAGAGACAATAATTGAACCTATATAGTTTTTAAAATATATAGTAAAAAATATCTTGCGGATTCCAGAGAATCTGGGTGGGTGAAAAACTATGAAATAATTTCACTTCTACAGTCGAAAGATTTTGAGATAACAATGTAAAAATATACAAAAGATTCATCTATTTCAGCTCCACAAAATGATTTAATTTAGCTATGAGGCATTCTATGATCTTAATGAATTGTTTAATGGATCTGTTTTTCTCAAATCAAATCCGAAGTGCGGCTAAAGACTACCGGTACGTAAATCATAAAAAGCAAACTTCCAAAACCTAGATGCAGATCAACATCAACAACAAAGGTGAAAACCATATCTCACGTCAAGAGAGGATTTTTTTTCTGAATTAGGATAATTACTTTGATTTAAGCAACTCTTTAGCATCCAAACAGCTCACAATGACACAAATACTAATATTTTCCTATTCAACACATTTGGCACACACAGGTTTGTTTCATCATCTTATATTCATTGAAAAATCATGCTGAGCAAGAGGCACACTGATGACGTGCCTAATGACTACCGGTACTTCTGTTAGCTGTATGCAATGAAGTTGTTACGGCCATGACAGTCGGAACCTAATTGAACACGGTTGATGGTTTCATATTACTTGTTCATTACATAATCACCAACTACCAGGAATACTATAAATTTGTATTTTTGCACTCTACAAATGTGAAACACCTATAAAAGGAATACATGTACATGTGTATTGAAACTTAGACTTGAACGAGATTACCCAAATTTATTTTGCCCAATCGCTAGACTTCACACAAAATGCTTTAGCACAAGAGTTAAAAGTGGAAGGCGATTACTCATTTGGATTTAAAGTCACGAAAGTACACCTGACGTCACATCTTGGTCCTTCAACCTCATGCAGACTCCTTACATATACCAAAGTCTATTTTCTATTTCAGGATTACATGTAGTCATCTTCTGTCACATCAGAGTTATCTTGAAGAGTTTATGATCTCTATAGAGCAGCTCATGTGTCTCCTGTCATGATGGCTAGAAATTCATCTTGGTTGACTACAGGAGAAAGAAGAAGAATTTTTTGAAAATGACACAATAAAATTCAAATACATGTACATAAGGCAAACATTGTTTCATAGTGTTGCTTTCTTCAAAATACCATGCTGACAGATTAACCATAAGCAAAATACTTGCCATTAATTAAAGGCAAACCATCTTGATTCTTACAATTGCCTCTAAACCTGTAAATCAAGTGAAAAACAATTGTGAGTGTGATGTATTTAAGACACACACACAAACATCAAACTCAGTTTGGTTAAAATTTTGTCCTATAAAATATATTTGAATCAAACTCAAAGTAAGAATTCAATGCATACATAATAACCGTTACAGTTTTATGAGTAAACAAATTGACATAGTTATCAACTCACTTTCTCCATCACCATCATGATCAAATTCATCTATCATGGCTCTGAGTTCATCATCTGTCATGTTCTCTCCCAGCTCCCTAGCAACCCGTCTTAGATTCCGAATGCTGATTTTACCAGAGTCGTCATCATCAAACAGCTTGAAAGCCTTCAAGATTTCTTCATGGGGGTCTCTCTCCAACATCCAATCTGTGACTGATATAAACCAAAGACAGATGTGCTCTTTATTATGAGATACACCAATTAGACTAACCACAGACCACAGACCAACAACCGCCTGAACTAAAATTACATCACTTGAATGGCCAAGTTATTGATTGGTTTGGAGTCCAGGGCATCGTTTCATAATACCGTTATAAGTACAAGTTCACCGACATCCTATTGAAACGTGTGTTAATTAGAATACACACATTTCAATGGGATGTTGGTGTACTTGTACTTAATGAGGGTTTGTGAAATGATGCCCCGGTTTTTAGTCAGTTTGGCAGTGTTTACTGTGGTATCACCAAGGCATATTTTTGCATGATGGTAGCTTGGCATCAGAAATGGGCTCATACTTATATGCACATGTATTCATGCATGCCATTTGTTGTGTCTCTTAATGCAAGTACGAGTGCACTGTACGGCATGAGGATTATTAGGTTAATAACTTAACTAGATGGATGTTCGACTGCACATAGTCAAAAATGATGCCTCCGACATAGAGCGATTTTACAAACCAAAACAGAAGCCATTCAAAAAATTTAAGTTTAATTGTAATCCATTAACAGGTTCTCAGAATATCGTGATTAAAAGCTATTTTTCATATACATGTATGACCCTTGAACTTTGACCTCATAACCCTAAAATCAGTTCATTAGCTCTGCAAGATACATGTCCCGAGTTTGATAGTAGTCCATCCGTCAGTATTGACAATGCGTTCACAAGCTATTTTCTCATACATAATGAGCCCCATGACCTTTGACCCCATGACCCCAAAATCTAATCAGTTCATTGTCTCTGCAAGATACATACATAACCCAAGTTTGGTGGTAATCCATCTATCAGTTCTTGATATAACGCGATCACGAGCTATATGGACAACCAGAAAACATAATGCCTCCAGCTACTTTTTAGCGGAGGCATAAAAAGTACACATCAGGTACTTTAGTTTTCTATCCAATCAATGCTCCACATTTGTGTGAGTTGTGTCACATCAATTATACATCAATGCAAATTGCAAGTTTACAATGAAATGTGGCTCTATGAATACTTAAAAAAAAGAGAATAACAGCGAAATAGTTATTGTATCAAATTTGAAGACGGGATTTTACTATACTTACTGACTTCATTGAAATCCTCAAAAGAGATCTTCTCTATACCTTCTCTGTCATAATCCTTTATCACTTTCTTGACATCAGCCTTCTTCACCTCAAATCCAAGGGCTTTCATAGCAACCTGAGAGAAATCAAGATTTCTGTTTAAAGGTTGATACTGTAATAAAAATCCCACTTTACTGTCCCTGGTTTAATAGTCTCATAGTCCCTAACACAACACACACACAAAATGTTTCTTTGCAGGTCTCTTTTAGAAAAAAGAACTTTTTGTGATTCCTTACTTTCTTTTCACTAAAACATTTTAAATCTTGAGCTCTGGTACGGGCATCGTATGTCGAGAGAACATGGCTATAATTCATCCTGGATTGTTTATCCTGCAGTAGATTGATCATTTGAACCAGTAAAATAAAAACAACCTCACAAAAAATTGCTAGAAATCAATCTTAAATAAAAACCACAACTCTCATTTGCACATAGTGACCTGTGCTTAATAGGCACATGGTGTCGGGCCTACTTACCTGATTTCCTTATCTTTCTAATCTCAATACCCAGCCTCTATACATTACATTTCCAATCAACATCGTTTGGCACAATTTGATATTGAAGTAAAACATGACCAAATCACAATCAAAGGTAAATTACATGAATATTGTAAATAAAAGTGAGGTATACCTTTAGTTCATGATAATCAATGGCTTTGTCTTTGTCTGTGTCAAAAAGATCAAACGCTTCTTTTATTTCCTGTTTTTGTTCCTCTGTTAACTCCCTCCGCTTCCGCCTTCTTGGCTTTTCCACAGCAAAATCTGATCTGCAATGGAAAACAAATTGACATAAATCAATTCTTAATTTAAGTCACAGATCATAAAATACAGATTCCATGGGGTGGTATTCCGATAGCACGAACTAAGTTAAGCTCGGCTTAACTAGTTCACACTTTTATGGAGTGCCTGTTGCCAACTCATTTTCCCTGTACAGATTATTTTAATCCTGCAATGAAAAGTGTCAAAAATTAATTTTTCAATGAAATGGGAAGAAAAAGATAATATGAGTATGAACTGAATTTCAATAAAGTCTTTGGTAGATTATCTTTGTCATGAATATTGAAGGAGGAAGATGAAACCTAGCATTCCATAGAAGTGTGAACTAAAATTCTTGTTTAGTCTGGACTTAGTCCCAGCTTAACTTAAGAGAATACCACCCCATACATCTATTTGTTAGAAAAGAACTATATATTCTGAAACTTCTATGAACCCACCATATATTTCATTACAGTGGGCACATCCCTTGCTTCAGTGAACTAGGATGATCAAGTGAAATGACATAGAAAAGGCACAAATTTGAAAGGAAGCCCATTCTTTATCGATTCGATTGCATTCCAAAATTTACCAAGATATACTATGCGGCGTGATTGAGGCTGCAGCTGCAAAAGTAATGCAACATGTTTGTTTGCTCAAGCTTTATTAGGGGTAAAATTCAGTGTATTTTAACTTTCAGGAATCTATCCTTGAAGTAGTCAAATCATTCCGGACAACATCAATGTCACTTTTAACTTCATCTGCTTCTCCTTTTTTTCTGTTTTCTTTTATATTTATTATTCAGTTTGGATTTCCCTTCAAATTCGGATCAATGCTCCATCCATTGTACACAAATATGACAATAGACACAGATCATTTGGACTTTGTTCAGGTTGTTGAACAGGTTTATTGTTAGTAGCATGCATAAAACTTTTTATAATTTATTTGTTCTAACATGAATGAGTAAAAATAGTCCATGCGGACCACACTTAAATGATGCACTACTCATAATTGAAGCGCACTACAGTCTACACAAAGTTAAAATTAAATCCATATTAATTAATGTGGCATAGGTATAGTCTAGTATAACATTAAACAAAATTATTCCTCCTAGATAGGTGCATGTATTAATGTAAAATATAGATTAACTAAATAACTAAATCAATAATCTGGCTTGCGGCCCTTGTTCCGCCCCCTTCCCTGCCAAGCCCGCGACTTTTTAAACCTAACCCAGCCATCCTAGCACTGCATTTGAATATTTGGATATACAGTATGAATATTTGCGTTGGTATGGTGTGCATGTGGTGGAGATCAAAATTAAATCGGCGAGATTCTGGACTAACCAGTATGTCGCAATGATTATGGACAAGTTTCGACCTGGGTAGTCATTCCTTTAAGGTAAGCCTCTTGATTTTCTCGCGATGTCATTTATTTTAACTACATGTAAACATAGCTTTGCCTTTGCACTTGTACTAGACTAGTTGTAGTTTTGGCATTTTCATGATTTTGTATGAAATCTCATTATTTCATAAATTAATGCATCAGATTCTGTGTGCGTGCATATTAATTATTATGAATATTTATGATTATATCCCGCATACTAAGAATCTTGCAATCTGATTAGTCTAAACGAGGTCACACGATCAATGATAGATTAGTACTATCACCCTGAGATTTTTTTTGCTGCTGCCCCACTTGCCCATTGAATAAGCATAGCAAAGTAGGTTACGCGAAATGTCACACACACACACACACAGAGCGTACAAGATTTCAAATGCGCGCAAGCCATGTAATTTACGCTGCACGCGCACAGTAACTGCATTACCTTACTACAGTATAAATAAAAACTAGCTGAAGCTAAACTGTCTGCAGAATCAGAATGCTGTGAGCGAAAACCTAGTTCTTTTAATTATGTAAAATTCACTTTAAATAGACCTTATTGCCGATGTGGGATATAAAACAAATATTAACCTCCTTTACTCGGGCAATGGATACAAACTATCATCGCCTCGGTGATCTCGGGGCTACTTTCATCCCTCGCCTGCGGCTCATGATGATAGTAGAGTAATGGAGGCAGTTTTCGGCCACCAAACGGCAAAATCCTATTTTTTTGAGTCATTATTTCGTACTTATTATCATTATTTGTTCAAATCATGAAGCCAATACTATTATTATTTAAACATGAGAAGAATCCCCGAAAAAAAATGAATATTGCCATGGCAATATTTTACCTCCGAAACAGTGAACATGAAAATGAATATTGCCATGGCAATTCATTTCCTTGTTCACTTTTTCGGGGGCAGTTTTCGGCCGCATGTACAAAGTCAATAGGGAGCGTGTTTGCGTTCGCCCGCTGATCTATAGCACATGCGGCCAGAGCACGTAATCCCCCGCACGGCCGAAAACTACGGTACACTTGCTGGTGCGGTGATCAGAAATTGGAATCTAAACTAAACAGAGATACAGCGCTATAGTATCCGACTGCAGTGATAGGATACGTGCGGTGAGATACTTTTGTGCTTGCAGTACTCAAAAAATCTGAAAAATACTTGAAATACAGCTCATTTTATGGTACCCATATTCCTTACAGACACGCATAAGATATTCGATTTTTCGGATTCGGGTAGCGGGACCGCTGATTACATCGCTAAAATGTGATATTTAAGGATACATTTTCCTTTGCAAATGTGGTTCTCCAGTGACTCTGGCATGTTATTGTTTGTGTGTGATATGTGATATGCTATTATTCAATATATTTTAAAGGGATTTTACCATGCATCCAACGGACCGGCCGAAAACTGCCTCCTTTACTCTAGCCCCGACCGATCACCTCGCCGATTATACTGATACTAGTTTGTACCATACCATTAGTCATTACCCTCGTAGTCGCGTTAATATTTGCTTACTAGCGCATGACGTATAGGTTTTTTTTAGCCAATCAAATGCAGCGCTAAGTCTAGATGGCTAGGTTAGGTTTTTAGAAGACGTGGTGTCAGCTGGGTCAGTGAACTCGTTTAAGAATAGACTTGATAGTCACTGGTCAAAAAATCCCAGCCTTCTGTATGAGCCGGTCTAGGTGTTGTCTGTTGTCTCATGAAAGCACACAATCTCCTCCCCCCACAAGTAGCAGTTACCATGGACGAATCCTGGATCGATGAACAGGCTTAGACCTACAACATCGTGTATAAAAGTAAAGTAAAGTAAAAGTCGCGCCCTGTCCGGCCTCACCCCGTTTCCCCCCTCCGCAATTACTGTATAGCCGCAAAGACAACATTGCGAACACAGATATAAATTAGTGGGACAACGAGAAGCAAAATACTCCACAACAACAAATCTATATTTTATTTGATATACTGAAATTACCACCCAACACACCTAACTATCAATTTCACCACATAATTGCAGTGTTACTTATCAATTTAAATTCTAGTATTTATTAATGCTATTACTAACCTCAATGATAAACTCATTTTCTTCAGCTCCTAGTCCTACTATGTCGAATTTCAAAACCCCAGCCAAATTAGTGTTTAACGTTTGACGTTTGAGGGCGCATATCGAGTTTTGTACATGCCCCAGAGGTGGATTCTGGATTTTCTATAACAAAATGAGAAGGTGCATTGTCCGAAAACTTAAACAACCATGGAGACATTTTGTCGTTGTTGCCATAAGGCAAAGTGGGTTTCAAGGGAGGAGGCCCCAACCCCCCCACTCCGGGGTCGGAGGGACCGCATTCGTGTTCCCAAAATCTCCGGTAAATGGGTTCTTTTTACACAAAAATCCGGCCCGTATTGACTTTACACACCGGACTTAGGGGGGTGCTTTCAAAGGAAGAGAACATGCATACGCGTACCCTAAATAACACTGAGTGGGGGGCGCATTCAGCTTTTGTGCCCCTTAATTCATATCCATGTACAGCTTATACATTTTCAGTCATTATAATTTTTGTTATTTGATTATTTTGATGTTAATATCCTTGTTATCTCTATAGTTACTTTCGTGACCATCTCTCTTTATGATAGTATTTTGATATGAAAACTAGTTATATCATAGAGATATATACTATGAGTTATATACTTATATTAGGCTGCATGGTGTCATCAGAATCAGAATCAGGGCGCACTGAAAAGAAGAAAAAGAAAGAAACGTGATGGGGAGGGGGTTCAAGGGTAACGTCAGAGCCATTTATACACAGAGTTTGGCCATATTGGTTTGACTTGGTCACAACATGGTGCATCATTATTTTGCTATAGGTTCTGAATAAGATCTGCATGGTGGTGTTGGTAAATTATTGGGAGGGGTCGTAAAAGACTTCCATAATTATGGTGACCATCAATTTACCGACGATCATTTTTTGTTCCTTCCTTTGTCACGTAGAGGTTCTATTGAGCCCCTTTAACAATTTAACTGACTAGTTTTTCGACTTTGGCCGACCCTCCCTTGCCATATGGAAATCATTCTGCCTCATTTTAGTAAACTTTTGATTGGGGGCAGTGGCGTATCCAGAGAGCCCAAGGTACGGGCAAGCTTGGGATATGGTTCTATTAGGAAACATTTGTTCATGCAGAGTAAGTCTATAGTTTATTACTGACTAAATAAATGTATGGTGACCCTGAAAACCCTGACTATCTATAGCTTCTTTAAAAAAAGTAAAGTCTATTCTAAATCTATCATTAATGTCATGTAACCTCATTTAGGCCAATATAATTGTTTTACAAGATGCTTGGTACAGTGTACCATGCAGGGGCGGATCCAGCCGGCGGCAAGGGAGGGGGCCTAAAAAGGGGCCCACTTCGTGCGAAAATTTTGAAAATCGTGCCGGTCGATTTTTCGCTCAGGGGTAGTGAGCAAAAAAAATTTTTGGCGCCCGAAAAAAAATGGGAAGGGTAATTTTTTTCCCACCGCCACCCCCCCCCTTGAGCGCCAGGGGTAGTGAGCACAAATTTTTTTTTTTGGCACCCGAAAAAAAATTTTCCCTACGGAAGAGTTATTTTTTCCACCGCCCCCCCTTGGGCGCCAGGGGAGGGGGCCCAACTTCTTTTTTTTTCAAAAAAAGGGTGTTTTTACCTGTTTTTTTTCTAGGGGAGGAGGCCCCCCCTGGATCCGCCACTGGTACCATGTATATGGAATATAATCATAGCTATGCGAATTTACAAGGCTATAATGAAATGCATCATGAGTCCAGGCGTCTTCTTTTCTCGTCCTTTTCCCCTTCCTTCCCTCTTTTGGCCTCCATTTCTCTCTTTTCTTGCCTTTTCCTTTTCTTTTATCTCGCATCATCCAGAAGACGTGACTGACCTGGGTCCGATCAGAATCAGTTTGTAGGCGAAGACAGAGAGCTAACCGCGGACACTATACCGCTAGACCAACTCAAAATTTCCTGTTTATCATTTGCGATATGTCTACTTCCCATCCGGGGGTACTCAGACTGGTTTTGACGGGGGTGTGCCACTCAAGCCTCGAACCCCTACCCTTTTAAAGGGTCATTTTGGTAGATTTTTCTCGAAATATATAGGCCCATTTTTTACAATTTTCGGGTGTTTGCATGGCGAACTTTTGGAAATTTTGGAAAAACGGACCCATGTTTAGTGAAATATCCTAACAATGCTTTTTCTTATAAGTTATTGTTTATTTATTAATTTTTGTACTTTATTTATTTATTTTTTGAGGGGGAGGGTTCATGAAAGAACAAAACAATCACTTTGAAAGGGGCGGAAAGCAAAGTGTTGTGATAGGAGTGTCGTTGTATTGAGAGAGATGAATAGAATAACGGCACATAATGTTGTAAGCAGATATGGTAAGAAAAATATAGAAAAGGAAGCACACAACAGAATGGAAGAGGGGCACTTCTAAGAGTGAGAAGAAAACAGTAACAAGAGGAACTTTAAAACAAAGTAAAACAGGACAGTTGCATGAAGGAAAAGTGCACTTATAATAAATAAAAAGGGATATTAATCAGATATAAAAGGGAATGTTTAAGGAGAAAACAGGCCCCACACTGTCTTATGTAAATACATGTAGCTAAAAAACGGGCAATTTTTTTATTGTGCCACTCAAGCCACCAGTGGCCCCCAAAACAGGTAAAAACACCCTTTTTGGGGTAAAAAAAAGAAGACAGGCCCCCTCCCCTGGTGCTCAAGGGGATGGATGTTGAGTAAAACAAAAATAGCACTACCCCCGTTGAGCAAAAAAAAAAAAAAGTGCTCACTACCCCCTCCACCCCTATTCATCGGCTGGGCTGAATCGCCGCTAAATATTTTTATTTTTTCTCGAATTGGGCCCCCTCTCTGGCCCCTCCCTTACCGCCGGCTGGATCCGCCCTGCGGCACACCCCGTATGTCGTGAAATGTGAGTGACACCCCCTCCCCGGATTATCCCATTCTCCATGGGATAAACATACAATATCATCATATCGACAATATTCTTGTGCTCATGTCACTCCAGCAAATTGAAATAATTTCGATGTCATTTTTAGCCTCGAACATCATTCTCCTCTGACTATTCTCTACTCCATGCTGAGTTAAAATCATAACATTGGAAAAAAATAAATCTCGTGTTGCCTGGAATATAGTCTAACTTGTACACGCAATGCCACTGCCAGCCTTTGTGTGCACAGCTTTGTATTTACGTTTCCTAGGCCTAGATTGTGATACGTTGATCTACCCATATCGGTATGCCAGCCAGGCAGGCTAGCTAGCTAGGCATCGAGTCCGCTCTCTAGCTCGCGACGTACACAACATAAAGCAGGCTGCATGCTCCAGCCGCTGGTACTACTTTGTAATCAAAACGACGAGCGATGTTGAGTGCGGAACCGGCTGATATCTGCCACCGTTAGTTTGTTTGAAGTACAATATCCATATTTTTTCACATATGGGCTGTTTTAAGAGTGAGAAAGTGACAAGAAACGTTTCAGCACGTATATCATCATAAATACGTTTTCATCCCCAGTGAGATATACATGCATCTTCCGATCTTCGTCCGTGATCCGTGTGACGGTTTAGCTCAGACTCAGTGTGGTCAACCCCCGAGTGTGCCCGTGGAGTAACTTCTCCGTGTGACTGTTATAGCCGCAGTAATTAAACAGCAGGTATGGTCCTTTCAGTATCACCATTCATATATATCATGACTCCATCATCAAAATTAGATCAATCTGACAGACTTCTTGGCATTTTCATATGTATTTAAACGTTGATGAAAAGTATTAAGTAGGCTTGTAGGCGTCTGTATTTCAAGCAAGACGTTGAGGTATTTATTTGAAATAGAACGTAGAAGTAATTCCAAACAAAGACGTTTTCTTCTTTCACTTCCATTGTATTGATATTACATTTCAAATGCATTGTTTATGTAGAAGGCAGATGTTTTTTTTTATAAAGACTTTTGTGTAGCTAGTATGGTCGCATGCAGGAACACATAACAAGAGGAAAGGGTCAGGTCAGGGATAGTGTCTCCCTGGTCTGGTCATTATAAAAAAAAACAATGAAACTCGTGTGCAGTGGAAGATTTGATTGCTCACTTTCCTTTATCCCCCCTCCCCTCCTTTCTCCCTCCCCCCCTTCTCTCCCCCTCTCTCTTTTCTATTTTCTGTCCACTTTCATTGAATGAAGTAATTTGTGCATCATTTTGGAAGGAGCATCATGAATCGCCAAACCCAATTTTCATTTCCCATGTACTACATGTATGCATCCGGTATCGGTATTGCCTTAATTTGCTTCAGTGATAGTTTTAAAACATGCATGATACGGAAATTACTGTTACATATTTTCTTTAATAGACCGGTTTACTAACATATTCACATTTTATGCATACTGTTCAAAGAGAGGTTGTTCTTGACAACCTGAAAGATTGCCCGAGGCTTGCCCAACATAGCAACAAAGTAATGCATGCAGACTGGATTCCAAGTATTGTAGTTCATTCATTAATAACATGTTAATGAAATAATTTGTCACTAGGTCCTCAGGAAAGAAACATCTATAAATTTGAATATGTTAGTTAACTGGTCTATTGCATTCAATTGATGGTGCAGTTGATGGTGCACTGTGATATGATTATTAAATCAAGTTCACTTTTCAGCAGAAGTATGCTTCTCTATTCCGACCACTTGACCTATGTCATTTTTTTTAACTCGACAATTTGACAAGACATTGATTACCCTGAATGCTCCAAAGTCCAAACCATTCAAAAAATCCATGATGATGATGATTAAAGGTATGGTCCTTATGATAGGTTTGTTTAAACATGGACCTTATCATCCTTATGGTTTAAAGTTTTAAACGAATCTACTGGAATCAGAATGTGGCGATATGAAGTCATGAATGGAATTAGCAAAGGCGCTAACAGATAACTCAACTTTTTAGATCCTGTATATCAACAAATTAAGGGGTATTAATGAAATCATCATGAAATAAGTAGCAAAGTGTGCGTAATGAGAAGATTTTCAAAATTGGCCTCATTGAAACAACCGAAGTCCTTACCATGTTACGCTCAGCCTGTTGTAGTGGGTCAACTTGGTCAAGTATAGCAAATGCCTAGCTTGTTGGTTTAGGGTTTCAGCCATTCTGAATATCAAATATCATAAAAGATTAAACCCAACTTCGAATAAGTAATCATTTAAAGAAACTTAACATAGTATCAATCTACCAATCAAGTATCAATCAATGATAAATCTAACCGAAACTATGATTTTTTGCGTCTACGATACGGCCTAGTATTATACTATAGTATCATTTTCGCTTATATCTTGTTTGGGAGGATGCGGCCAAGGGGGTTGGCCTTTTCGAGAGGAGTGGGGCATCAGCAATAGTTGACACCCATCCTCCTGTCTAGACAATGCAGTATATCATCATGATCATTGTGCTAGTTTATGGCATCATTCACATTTCTACTTCAACTCATCTTTGGGTTATTTCCATCTACCTGTAAAGGAAAGAGCATGAAGAAGCAAACCCCTTCATTTTTTATTTATTTATTTTTTTTTGGGGGGGGGGGGGTCATTAAATTCATTTCATGGAGATCCTCTTGGGTAGGTTATACAGGAAGACACATCAGACAGTCATCAGATACATTTTACGCCAAGGCCCAAGTAAAGTTCGACTATACTTTATATAGGACTATTATACAGGTTCATTGTAATATTAAATGTGACCTTTCATCTCATGTTAAATTCGAAATTAGGACTCGGGAGAGACCCCTGTTTACCCATACTATTACTCGCTATCATGTATCATTGATACTCGTTAATTTTTGTCTCGTTCAATATTGCCTGTCGGCCTTTATTATCCTGCAAAGAGGGGCATGGTTGTCTTTCCATCTGTTTGAAAATTGCGGGAGAAAGGGTGTATAAGTATGTAGTTTACTGCCTTAACTCTGTTATGAAACATAGTATTCAGACATAGTTACGTTCATCAAAATGCATTTGAAAACATGAAGCGCATTGTAAAACTTTGATTTTCAGTCATGTAAGACTAAGACTAAGAATGTGTTTTCATGACTTCGTCTTATCACTCTTATGGAGGTCTTTATTTTCGCTTACCGTCATTTTGAACGCGTAACGCAAAACACTCTATATTAAAGGAAATATTGTCTGAATAAGGTGTGACTAAATTGTGAAGACGACACACGTTGGACAACAGCAGCGAATGATAATTATTTTGTAGTGCTGCTGTTGTTCAAATATCGTCAAACGGCCAACAAGGCTACCAGTGTTTCAGTATTTCATATTGACAATTTAAGAAGAATAATATGGTTTCATACAAAGTTCTAAATGTCAAAGCTCTTGTTTCTATGGCTTCTTACATCTTGTTTGAGAAACTCTGGATATTTTCTATAGCTATACTCTAATAGTGAACTTTATTGGTGAAAGATGACAGCTCAGGGCCTATGTTGAATAAAATATTTGACACAGAGCCCATGATTGTTTAAAAATTTCTGTTCAGAAGTATACTATATAGTTTTACAATGCTTGTTTAATTGGTCCGTTCTGAAGAAATATCAGTAAGTTTCAGTTTTGTTATAAAACAAAACAAAATTTAATCACATGTTTTAATGTTTAGCGAAAATAATTAAAGAACATTATTTCACTTTATAGGATGACCAACTTATTATACATATTTTTCCTGTCTGTATATAGGCCAACAGTTTATACAGACATTTTCGAAGTTTTGTGAGCTGTTTGCACATTTTCTTTTCATTATGGAACAATTTATTTTCCGACTCTTCAACTCTTGACGGACGTTCTGTAAGGTTGTTTCCGATATTCAATTATTCATTAGTATAAATTTCTACAGACTGATTTTGACAATTTCATATTCAATAAAGTACTATCACCTTTTAGTGGAATTTAATCATCGCATGATCAAGTCAAGTGCTGCGGAAGCTCAAGCTTATAATTAGTCATAACATGTAGCGAATTGGTCATGATTTCACATCACAGCTGTTATTAAAGGTCTTTAATTTTAAATTATAAAACCATAAAAGGGACAAGGTGCATGTTACGTCAGAGATTCTTTTAATGGTATATAGGAAACATACATCCATTAATGAATAATTATTGTAAATTTCAATAGGATTTATGCATGTAAATAAAAACACAATCCACGAGTTGCCGATCGTGGCTCTCAAGCAGGTAGTATTTGGAATCATTCATTTGGGAGGAGGGCGGGTTGGGGACTTGGGGGTCCCCATCTCCCAAAAAGAGAGATACACGATCGAGAAATAATATCCCTTGTGTCACTGCATAATTCAGTAACGTCAGTACCTCGTAATTATTATGATTATGAGGATATAATGGCCAAATCTTTAGTTGCTCACTAATTCAAACAGAGTAGTATACTTTTAATGTATGTGTAGTGTTATTCATTAATCATTGGGACGTACTGCACTGCAAAAACCAGAGTGTTAAAATTAAAACCAAGGGTGTTCAATTTAACACTTTCTTGGTATCTATATCGGACAACTCCTCTGGTGTTACTTAACACCATTTTCTGGAATTAGATAATTTCAATTCCACTTTTGGTGTTAATATTTGACAACTCCTACTGGTGTAGATTAACACCAATATCTGGAATCATAACAAATGCAATTCCACTTTAGGTGTTTATATTCTTGTTGATCCATTAGAGATTTTTCTATGGGTTTCTAATGGTCCCACATTCCATATTCCCTATTATCGACCATTATCGACCAGGGTAGAAGAACCGGTGGTAAACTGATCATTCATAATCGATGTTGGCAACTGTCCACCAATAGGTATATTCTAATCTCCATTGCATTAACTCCATCACATAGATCATTTGAATTTGAAGTAAATTCAAGATTAACAATTAAGTGAAACAGGCTGGTACACGAATATATAATAAACATGCATGTTGTTTCTTGGTTAGTAATCATATAATCAATATATCTATTGCTAAAACGTTAACGTAATTGTAACAAGATCGGACAAATAATCTATTGGTCAATAATTGCCAAAGGAAAATACACAGCACAAAATTGATGTGCATTGTCATAATTTGCTTAACAAATCATGATAAATTATTATAAATTATTGTTCTGTGAACACGTGTAAAGTAATCATTAAGCGCGCGTACACTTTGTGAAAACTTATTCGACCAATCAACCGCCTTAAACGAAATCACGTGATGATACTTTCAACACCGAGCATAAATCTACACCATGTTACTTAACACCCAGTAATTATTGATGCATGCTTAAATCTGACCGGTGTTAAAAATAACACCTCTGAGACTTATAATCAACACCAATGGTGTCAAAAAAAATCAATACCATACTGGTGTAAGAATTTCTACACCCTGGTTTTTACAGTGTGTATATACGTGGAGAAAAAATTTGGTGATAATGAAGATCCCATCATGTATTGTATCCATCGTAATGTACGACTCTTCCATCTGGCATTTTAATCGGAGCATCGAGAATGCCATCAGACTAATTCAATTGGCAGGATGTCCTTTACCGATGACCTAATCACAGATACTCCAATGATTCTCAGGGGCAACATCATAGAACGAACGTTGGATGAAGCCATATCGATTCGGTATTCTACCTTTTCTCTGTATTATAATAATTATCATCATTGAGATGGCAGTGCCGTCTTGTCATGATGCGATTAGGGCGCAGGGGGGCGGGATATATCATCTAAATAAGTGGTAATACCTAATGGAATCTTACGTGGTTGTTGGTGATCATGGTCTTGGTTGCATGCGTCAGGGAACGTGGGAGAACAATTCCAACTACTTGCTAACAGTAAAAATGGAGGGGGTGGGATGAATACATACATACATAATCCTATTTATATAAAGATTTTTAAAAATGTATTTCTACGTCATAAACCTCCGAGTAATCATTATAGACAGTTACAAATATTGCGCTGACGGAGACAACTTTCAATATTTTGTTGGTTGCAGGTTCGGGTTTTTTTTTTTGAGGGGGGGGGGCACAAAATGTATGAAAATACACGGCATAGGGAATTCCTGAGTGCCTGGTTCTGCATATGATACGTCAAAGAGGTTATCAACAGACACTCTCCACCCACCTGCATCTGAACGATCCCCTATCCTGCGCTTATTTCTTGAATATCCTCACCCCACCATCACACCAATCTTTCATCCTCCTCCCTTATCCTGTCAGCCAGCATCTCGGTCCTCCCCATCATCACCGCGTCCTCTTACCCGTGCGTCGGGAATGATAGATAGATCGATCTATATAGGCCTACAGCATGGATACGATTTTATTCCTTTTTCATTGTGCAGCACAATCGGGTCAGCATGGCCAGGGAGCCAAACTTATAGAGGCTGATGGGGGGTAGGCGATATGATGTGCTACCCCCTATTTTTTTTTTTGGGGGGGGGTACTTTTTCGGAATTGTATATCGCCCCTCCTTTTTACAAGGATAAAATACATGTACATGAAGTGGATTCATCACTGTGCTTATTATGTCTCGAAGGGACTCATGAGTCTATGTGGCATAACGATTAAGACATCTGTATAGTCATGTACATGTAGGTGTAAGTTGATATTAATTTTTGATAATATTCATTATGTTTTTAAATCTGTTCATGCTGTTTTAATCTGCATGACTTCGTGGCGCCAAGTAACTGCACAGGCACAGGCTGGTTACCAAGGGAAATTTAGTATTTGTATGTAAAGCTGATTAGTTTAAACCTCTTTAAACTAATCAGCTTTAAAGAATTTTCCCCTGTGTGAAAGCGGGGTTATTCCCTTATCCATGCTTATGATATGAACACTCGTGAGTATAGAATACGCAGAGACACAGTGTCCCTGCATTTTATTGGCATATAAATTACACTGTCATACAGTGAGACAAACCCTCGTGTACAACTGCACCCTGTAATTAGATAAAAGTATATAAATTTATACAGCTGACGAATTTCATCATTTTCGTGTGGAAATATGTGGTTGAATCAAGATTCAAGGCTGAATCCGTGTACATGAATATTGTTGCGGACCTAAAGTGATTCTTTAACAATTTGCCCCTACATACAGCCTATATTGTTTGCTGAGCTGTTGCCACCAATATTGTATACCAATTTTCACAAAATATTCTTTAAAATTGTTGTTATTTTCCCGCTAAGACATAGTTTGTCAATTCAAACGGTTTTTTTTTTTTTTTGGGGTGAGAGGGAGGGAAGGAGATCTGGAGAAAGAGGGAGAGAGAGAGAGAGAGAGAGAGAGAGATAAGGGGGCTTAGGACAACAGGAAAATCCAATCCATATACCCACATCCATTGTCTTCATTCATTTTCGATTGCATTGCCCTCATAATCGTGCTTCTATCAATCAATTTCAGCCAACTCCAGAGAGAATTTTATCACGATTAGGACTCAATTACCTTAATGGTGTTTTAGCTCCTTTCATAATTAATTTTATGTCAATTGCGCTTCTTGAGTTTCGACTTCGTTCAGAAAATGCTTAATTATAATCAAGTTGAAAATTGAGGGTGATATGATACATTCATGATTTGCTGAGTGAATTTCATGGTTTATTAAACCAAACTTTTATGCATGAGTGAACAAGAATTGCATTTTTTATTGTAGCATTGTAACTTTCCCTGGTAGACTCAGTGGTGTGTTCATGGGAGTCAGGATGGGGTGATGGTACATGTTGTAATGTCCATGTTACAAACTGTTATTTTGTACATCTGTGACTTTGAATAAAAACCTTCAACCCACATTTCAGTTATTGTAAGATTAGTTGAACATCTCATTGATTTACTTAATAACCAGATGGGGATTATGTAAATTGATTAGTCAAATACGGTTTGTTGAAATAAGGAATGTCACAGATGTTGGTTACTTATTCTTCAGGTTACCCATTTACCCATTTACAAGAGCTTTGGTTTTGCTTAACAGTTCATGTGATCCAGTTTTTACCTTCCATCGAATTGCGGCGATTAAACTCTGCTTTTAGTTTTATCTTACTTTTTCAAATGACATTTTCTTTCATATCAACCTTTTCTTATTTCAAGTCATGATATTACATGTACTATTCATAGAATCGTAGGAAGTTATTCATAATTTCTGAAGATGTCAAAGGTGATGATATGATGGGGATATCATAGTTCCTTCGACACCCTGTCACTGAGCAAACTTAATCTTCAAGCCAGACAGACGGAATTTCCGCCAAGCACAATAATGTCGAGTATCGCAGTTCTCCTGTGTTTGATCGTGTCACCTCACATTATTGATGATGGTTCAACAATTGTTACAAGATAACATACTTTTTTAATGAAATATCTTTCTCTCCTCTTCAACATTGTAGCATGAATTCTGAAGAATGATTGTGAAGGCCTTGAAACCAAGCTATCTGAGTACTGACATTTGATACATGTAAATTGGGTTCGATAGGTCAGGGGCAAGATTACTGTGCCAAACACAACAAACATCTGTCATGACGGTGGTGTGCAAAAACACTGACCGAAATACAACGCTAAATTGTACTTATTTTTGTATTAAAAATCCATCGAATTCAGAGCTCGATAATGTACGTCACTCAGTTATGGAAACTGATATAGGGGCATAATGTCAGCAGGGATGTGAATTTACAATACAACCATGACCACCGAGCGTATCGCCCGTAGAACAATTTTATAACGCTCTGAGTCTTCGAGCATAAGAACTTCTGTTTAGTCAATATGGCAGTTATTGATTGCTCTCAATGTTTGCATTGTCGTTTTAATTTCCGTTATCGACCCGTATAATGACTATCATTGACATTTTCTGATTTCTGGAAACGATTCAGCGTGTAATCATAATGAACATAATATTTTGTTGATCGCGAATGAACATGTGGCGAGTTAACATCGATCAAATTTATTCCTTTCGTTTCCCTCTTCGCAATCCTTCGCCACACTTTTCTTCCAGGTCTACTGTCTCGGAATCCCTAATGTATTGGGATGCATGTCTGGTTTGATCAGGGTCATCTCCCTGGTTTGATGTAGATGTCACTAAAACAAGATAGAGGTCACAATGCAACACAGTCAGAGGTCAAAACACGTAATGGTTGCCATGGCCTCAAATCGATCAAAGATAAAACTCCAAACTCCTTGTCTGAGCATAGTTCCATGATTTTGAGCATGATGAGAATTGTAAAGTGCTGTGATGTCAACTAGGTCAAGGTGAAGTTGATGGAATCGTGGTCCAGGATTAAACCAGGGAGTTGAACTCCAGGATTAAACCTTGCATACACTTGTGTGAACGACATCAGCATCGTACAACTTTCTTGAACTGTAGTGTGGAAATGATGTAGAATACGATGCAGTTGTTTATAGCCGTTTGGTCTACAACTAGTTCTTCTACTACCCGATTGGTCTATTCCAATATGGTCTACACCCAGCCAGTCTACTATCCACATGGCCCAATAATCATTTCGTCTATTTATTTTGGTCTAATAACCATTTAGGCTAATAGTCATTTGGTTTGATTTCCATGTGGTCTAATCTCCAATTAGTCTATACTAATCATTTAATCATTAATAATAATCACCAAATAATTATTAGACACTATTGATGGTAGACGAAATGGGCATTAGAAAAATTGGGAATTAGACTAATTCGTTATTAGTCTAAATGAACAATATACCAAATGGGTAGTAGACTAATTGTAGACCAAACGGCAATTCACCTAGAAGTACACCTTGCATACACTTGCGTGAACGACATCAGCATCCATCAACTTGCTGGAACTGAGATATACCATGGACCTACTATACGCAGTGTGAAATATGTGTATAATATAGGATACGATGCAGTCCGTTTTTCGGCTCTGTTTTTTGTTTTCTAATCAAAGATCACTTTTCCTACAGATCTACAATGTAAGTACTATGGCAAAAATAAGGGCGTCCATTTTCCAGCAGACTCATCTTTTCCCTCACGTCATTCCACCTGTAGCATAATTATGTGCATCACAACTTATACATCATTTTTAAGTGGTTTCCATTACTCCTGGCCGTGCTTTAATTGCTTCGAAAGCACTTATAGTTAATTAGTTATGCAATGATATATAATGTGGGTATAGATATGAAACTACAAACATAATTATAATGGAGTGTATTTTCATCCAATAAGCTTGGCAAATTCTACATCAAGTACACTACATATTTTAGTCTGTTCAGTATCATTCATCCCTGCACATAAAAAGTACACCTACACCATTTGACATCATGCTGCTTCCATCAGTGGCGGATCCAGGGGCCGGGGCCCGGGCCCCTCCCTAGAAAAAAACAGGTAAAAACACCCTTTAAAAAAAAAAGAAGTTGGGCCCTCCTGGCGCCCAAGGGGTGGTGGGAAAAAATTACCCTTCCCGGAAATTTTTTTTCGGGTGCCAATTTTTTTTTTGTTGCTTACTACGACCCCCCCCCACTGAGCGAAAAATCGACAGGCACGATTTTCAAATTTTCGCACGAAGTGGGCCCCTTTTTAGGCCCCCTCCCTTGCCGCCGGCTGGATCCGCCCCTGGCTTCCATCACTGAGGGATATAATGATCACTTTAGAATTTGGTAGAGTTTGTGTAAATATTTTGTTTTTTGCGCTGGATGTAGTATCCCTGTCATAGAAACTTTATTCAACTGGAATAAGTACCATGCTGAAGGTCATAAGCATAATATCTGATTTATAGTGTATCAGGTGGATATTCTACATAATTATTAAGGTTGCTTGTCAGAAGAAAAAAAAATACCATAAACATGTCATAAAGCCAGATAGTGAGGCAATGCGAATTATATGTTGACGATTCAAATTAATACTCCAAAAGGTATCCTAGTTTTCTTGTCAGAAGAGGCAAATTTGTTTTCAAAGACGAATATTGACTGAGTTGTAATATCAAATTAAAGGATTTTCTTATGAATTAAATGCATGTGGATGGAACGTCGTAACACATGCAGTCTTTCCAATTTTACATCACGTTCCACCCGTGTCTCTTCCAGACAAGAAATGATGCTATGTATATTGTTTTCAAAATCAACACCTGATATGGACGTAATTATTTTTGTTTTCCATAATGATTCATACAACTGCAGTCATTGTCATAATCATGCAGTCCTAAATGTTAGCTTTTCTCATTGCGTATAATATAGCTGTGGATAACATGCGGAAACACCATGCAGACAAGGCTGGTACAGTGGTAGTTCCGTGATCATTGCGATCCAAAGATATCACGGGCAATGTAGGCCAACATTATTGGAAGATTTCCTTGATCAGACTTCACTTTCAATCAATAACAACGCGGCTTCCTTGAATTTCCTTCCATGATCCGATTAACAGAATGATTCTTGGAGTTGTTTGCTGCTGCCGGAAAATCCCTCTCTATTATCGACAAACATGGGTGACATAATTTATTTCCTTACTTTTTTCCAAACCTATTCCTTTGACTTGGAAACACGCGGTTTGGCATATTCAGGAAAAGTTTGGAAAACTATACATGTGCTGCAGTTTTTGCATCACCGATATCTATAAAGGGCAGGAGGGGGGCGGCGCTAGGGCACAATCGGCTCATTCTAGTACCCAAATATAAATCTGTTATTTGCTCCTTTCAAAATTAAGACTATAATAAAGTACGCCTGGGATTGGGATTTTTGTTGTTGTATTGTTTGTTCAAGATGTGTTTTTTCTAACTTTGCCTCCCTTTACAAATCCTTGGTCCGTCTTTAATATAGCCTACGCCGTCATCAATTTAGGATGCACGGAAACCTCTTGGCTTCTCATATTGTGGTTGAACGAAATAATAATGTACACGCGTCAGGTGTCTTTTAATCTGTGAGCTGGAAACCTTTGCACGCGCAGAAATGTATTATTGGCTCCCTGTGTACTTTGTTACGTTGCTATCGTATCATTGCATTGAAAAAAAATGTACAAAGTCACACGTGCAGATAATTATGAAGAATATGAAAACAATTTTGTCCGTTCTCACGTGTGCAGTGTTGTTTCATTTATTTCGTCATTACCTTGGGTTTGTTCGCACCTACTGCAGCCTATAGCTGGTAAACACGATCCTATCTCATTCAGTTCAATTCAATTCAATTCAATTTATTTGGCCACATAAAAAAGTATAAATTAATCATAAAAAACAGCATACATAATAGGCCAGGAACTGTAATAAGCAACTTGTACTTGTAATGAGGCCCTTATCAAGTCAAACACAATATTGAATTAAATTACAAAAGAAATCAAACTTACAAGGTTTTCCACCACATAATTATATGCACACACCCACAAAGACACAAAAGCAATACAAAGAAAGGGAAGAGGTGATAATGAGAAAGTGAAGAAACGGTCTACCCAGTCCCAAGGATGACATCTGTTAAAATATGGAACATTTGAATAAAGTTCTTAAACGAGAGAGGAGATTTGAGGTCATTACAAATTGAGTTCCATCCATGTACACCTGTACAATGTAAAGCGAATAGAAAGAGTTCTTATGGTTGAATGAGTGATGGGAACACAAAGATTATCCCGTGTACGAGTGTGATACGTTTATGGAATGGGGAATATGTTATACACATGCTTTCGAAAAATCTGCGAGATTCAGTTTACATGCATGTTAAAAACTTTAAACACTGGAAGAATGTTCAGTTTAATAGTGGTAGACTTGTACTCCGAAAATCACTCTTTGTTATCAGTCGTAGTGCACTTTTTTGGGTAAAATATATATTTTATCAATAGGGATTTTTATATGTTTTGCCCCATATGTCATTATATTATTATTGAGGTGTGATAAAATAATAGCATTAAAGATACTGACTAGTATCTGCTGGGTATATAAGATATCTTAGTTCCGATAATGCACCTATACTTCTTGTTCTTGATAGCTTGGAAGATATTACGTGTGTCGATTGGATGACTGATAATAAGCTTTCTTTACACTTGGGAAAAACAGAAAGCATTTTGTTTTGTTCTAAAAGTAGTTCTAAAAAGTCATTTGAATTCAAAGTGACACAATAATCAAGTAATCAAGAGAAAAGAGTCTGTGAAGTATTTAGGCATTGAGTTGGCTAGCGCAATTTCATTTTCATCTTTAGTAGAATCAGTTGTAAAAAAAGCAAATTCTCGTCTGAAATTTTTGTACAGATATCAAAGTTGTATGTTTTGCTCTTATTCAATGTTTATTTGACTATGCTAACCCTGCATGGTATAGTAAACTAAACAAGTCAGATCAAAAGAAGTTGAAGATTATACAGAACAAAATGGTGAGATTTATCAACTGTTCTGGTTCAAGAACTCATGTTGGCTACTGCGAACTTTCTAAAGCTGGTTTTCTTGAAGTCGACCAAAGATCAAAACAACTCGTATTGCATCACGTGCATAACATTTATCATACAAGGTCGAATCATTATATTCGATCCAACTTCGATCTTGTTACTGACGTTCATGATTATAATACAAGAAATAGCCGATTCAACTTTAACTTACCAGAAAGAGTAGGTAGTATTGGAAATTCGTATTATTACAATGCCATAAAACATTGGAATTCCCTTCCCAATGGTGTAAAGGAAATAGAAAAATTAAAGGAATACCTAATACTTGAGAGTCAGAGAAGAGAAATGATTGAAATTTGTATTCTTCTGCCGGTTCATACTTTTTCATTTTGTATATACTTATGTTTTTGTACGTTATAGAAATTCTACAAATTCATCATTATTTTCCTCTTCTTCCTCCTCCTCTTTTTCTTCTTCTCTTTCTTCTTTTTCTTCTTGTACTTATTATCATTTGTATCATCAGTTTAATGTTGTTATTATTATTATCTTTAATAAGTAATTCTTTTTATTGTTCTTATCTGTCTGTAAATATTACTATTTTAACTTATTAATTTTGTACATGTCTGTAGGGGACCCCATCGGAAATAAGCTCTCGAGCTTTCGTGAGTTATCCTGTTCAAGCTGACTTATTTTTGATCTGTTATTATTGTATATGTTGGAAGCTTGTCGAATAAAAATCAATCAATCAATTAGTAATGTGATAGGCCTACTTCCAGTCAAGTAACTCCTGAATAAGAATACCTAAGAGAATGGATGATTCAGGTATTTCAATAAGAGTATTTTCAATTCTTATCGGGTCAATATTTTATGGAATTCTTTTCCTTTTAGAATGGAATAATAATGACTTGCAATTACTACCTTACTCGATACTCTCGAGCCAATCATCCGTAACATTTAATAGGGTTGTGGGTGTAGAATGAAGTGGCCTAAAACCTGATGATACTCCATTATTATACGTTTTTCATTTCGATATTTTTAACGTCGATTAAAGACGATTCTTATTAAGTATTTTTGATAAAACTGGTAGAATTGAGATTGGCCTATAATCTCAATCCTCCCATAATAATTAATGCAAGGCAATTACATGTGCAACTGTCCATTGATCAGGAAAGTAGCGTCAAAAGTGCAATGTAAAATTTTGTTTTGTGAATCTTGAATCTTCCTCTTCGGGAGGGCTACATCACTGGGTTGGGATTGACTTGATGTTTTGGAAGATAAACGATGAGGATTTTATTCTGATACATCTCGACACTTTTCTCATGTTGGAACCATTCAAGGGTCATCTGGTTTGACCTGGAAACGTGGGATAAGGAAGGAATGCCATGTTTGCTTAATTGTATTGGCGATGAATACATAGTCAATGAGACTCGAGCGAGCGTCTTGAAAGTATCCAGTCTATTTTGAGTAGGCAATTCTATAGGCAATAATTCGCCCTTTTGTTTGAACTCTCCGAGTCGTAATAACTCACAAAAGACATAAATTAGAATCCATAGGGTTTTCCTTAACGCTGAATGTTTTGTATTGTTTGTTTGTTTGTTTGTTTATCTATTTGCCACTTTGTTGGAATACTGGATTCCTGATATTACAATATAATGTAACGTGAATATTTAATTTAATAAAAAGACGTGTATGATGTTACAAGTACAACAAAACAAAGGAAATCAAACCCATATACCGTGTTTCTGAAGTAGTTTCACTCCTCATTTGCTTTCACTTCAATAGGAAGGTGGGGGGACACAAGAAAATATATTTGTAATCTATTATTTATTAGAGATTGCAAAGCTGCTTGTAGTTGTAGGCCTATATAATATGCCTTTACCTATACATGCACATTATTTTTAGGACCTATTATATGGCTGTTAGATCATGAAAATCTGTTGTATTCAATCATATCACTTGTTAACGTTGATATTAAATATCATTTTGGTATGATGATGAATAATAAATACCTTACATGGATGATGGAGTCCACCTAGTATTCCACAGATTCGTAATTGAAAAAAGTAATAATTCTGCTTCACCGCATGCAAAAAGCAATATATCATTTGAGCGATCTTGCACGTCATGGTATTCCAGACAGAGGATTTGAAAAATCACTGATATTAAAAAAGTGTCAACTTCAATTACATCTCGGGTGAAAGAATACTTCAAATTTTGCACTCAAAAACGTGGTTGGGAGACTTAAAGGTAATGTTTATCGGAAAATTGTAAAAAATTTAGCCAACTATAATATGGTGGCGATAATGGTATGCTATTCCTACAGGTATGAATGTTACTTCGGCTGAGCGGCAGATTTAAGTGTAAACTCATCCTCTTTTACATTAATTTAATATCCTTCTGGCTTTTAAAATCAACAAACCAAGTTTTCCAGTTGTGTAACATTATAGGGACATTATATTAGGCTACATGTTCATCCACACCACATTTAATGGTTAAAATAATAGAGAAAAGGAGAAAATTGAACTCCTGGAGAAGAGAAGATCGGTGCGAAAAGGGATGATACCAACATTGCCTCACAGATTGTGATTACAATTTTTTTTCTTTCTATAAATTATTTGATGATAGTGAGTGGGTAATCATGATGATACCCTTGTCCTCTCGGATGCCTGTGTGTGTATTGGGTTTTTTACAGACGTGTATCAATCAGATTTGATTATGTACGTCTGGGGACCGACCTTTAAACGTCATCATCCGAAAGGCGTGACTCAGCTTCGAACCTGCGTCCTCGGCTGAATCAGTAAGTTTGTAACTTCCACTGTTATAGCTGGATTACAGGCGCAAGGCACAATATAGCTGGATTACAGGCGCACGCCACAACGCCTAGTTGTGCCTTGTTTACGACGTTGTTATATATACTTATATTACGAACATAACAAGTATATAGCCAAGGTAACTCTTTGTTACCATGGAAGTAAGAGACCCTATTTATTACTAAAGTATACCAAAGTCTTTGGAAGATCACGAACATAACCAAGTACATCCAACGGCAGGGGAATGTACAATCCAGGAGCTTTGAGGAGCTCCTTGTATTGGTAAAATTGCTTGCACTGTACAGGGAGGTGGGAGTTACACCTCCCTGCAATGTAGGACAAAGGAGGAACCTCGAACACTATATAGGCCTATGGGCCATTCCATGAGAAGAAGGACATGACATCAAAAAAAGAAATGTACCTCTTATGTTAATTCTTTGATTTATCACTAACCTTATGCCATGGATGTTCATAAAACATTAGGGCCTTTCAAATTCAATACAATTTATTTTTCATTTTTGTTGATTTCCTAAGATCTCAAACCATCATCAAAAATGTACATGTGGGACTGTAGATGAAAAAAAAACAATTTATTGCAGATTACACAGGATTCTTGAAATATTTTTTCCTGAAAATTTCGCTAAATGGAAAAAGATGAATATATTTCCATATTCTAAGGGGTCCTGTGATATTTAATCTATTACATAGGGGTGAAAATGGCCTCCGGACAAAATGTAACGCGAGTTACCGTAACGTGAGTTACCGACATATTTGCTTCCTGCATTTTACTAGTCCATTGTTTCTTATCTTTAATATTGTGATCTTATACTAGTAATTAAGTCACAACCTACTATCAAATTAAAGTAGGAAAGATTTTGTCAAGATTGTCTAGTATGAGGAGACTTTGCCAAAAGAGGGTCTCATAGAATTGACCATGTCCTTTTTTTGTAACGCGAGTTACCGAAATTCAATAATCCAAGAATCTAAAAATGTTTGTTCTTCAATTTTCTTTTTTGTTTCATTCAGTTGTTCTATATCTACCCTGTCCATGTTTGAAAAAGTATCTTGTAGATCCTAGCAGTTCTAAAGATATAGGCACATTATCGTGTCAATGTACCCATTAGGTGTAACGCGAGTTACCATGGAATGGCCCCTATACCTTTTCTCATTCGATATATACTATTCGGTACACTCTCCTTTCGCTCCCCATTCTCCCTTTAAACTCCACCCCCCCCCTCTCTCTCTCTCTAGCATGCCGTTCTCCCATTTATAATGCAGGGCGTCTAACCTGTCACCCTTTCCTAGGGGGTAGTTGTCCTGGGGGTAGCTGTCCGTGGGGTAGTTGTCCGGGGATAGTTGTCCTAGGGGTAGTTGTCTGGGGGTAGTTGTCCGGGGGTAGTTGTCCTAGGGGATAGTTGTCCTATAGGGGGTAGTTGTCTGGGGGTTAGTTGTCCGGGGGTAGTTGTCCCGGGGTCGTCCTAGAGGGTAGTTGCCCTAGGGGGTAGTTGTCCTAGGGGGTAGTTGTCCTAGAGGGTGGTTATCCTAGGGGTGGTTATCCGGGGGTGGATGTCCAGGGGGTAGGTATCCGGGTACGGAGCCAGATGTCTCGGCGGAGCACATATCCCCGAACGAAAAAAATTGTTTTATGTAGCTCACACCGAGATCCCAATCAAAAATAATGATTGGTCAAACGCGGTCACGTGTTATTCATTTACTGAGACTATCCCACGTTTTTCATGAAAAGGCGTGCAATATGGTTTCCAGTACTATATCCATTACTAGACTATTCATTAATGTGTTCTCAATGTTCATGCAAGGCGGGTTAATTATTGCCCAGACTTCAGATACTGTTTTTGCCGACAACAGCTCCTATGCATTCTGCCTATAGAGCAGCTCTCTCAATGTCGTACTCGCTATTCTAGGCAACCCTCAAACATGTCATTTAAAGGTACTATGTCCCATTTCCAGCCAACATCAAATTCTGTAGAACTTTGCAGGAATTATGACTATGTCACGTATGTCCTATCTGTGAAATTTAAACGTTAGCAGTGTCCTAGTATTCAAATTATGCAAGGAAACCCGTTTACTTTCTAGACTTCACTGTCAGACACTATTGAGTGACTGACTGACTTTTTCTTTGGTAATAACATACATAAAATGAGCTGTAAAGGGTACATGAGCATTTGTCTACATCAATAACCCACTTCTTGTAATGGCCAAAATTAAACTGATTGAATCTTTGCGCAGCACAAAACGTACGACCATTCGGTACAAGGGTCTGAAAATCAGACTATTTACTAAAAGGATTGCAATCCCTAACGTCGATTCGACAACTAATAGTCGTTATTTTCCCACAAAAAGAAATTTTCAAGCCCTTTCGTTTTGAGGGAAGTTCTAAATTAGCCTCTTTCAAATGACGGTGGAATTTAATCTTTTCATTTTTTGGCCTGCAAATGGGACATAGTACCTTTAAGTTCGTGAAATAGAAAACATCTCTTTTCATGCCGCATGTTGGATTGGTACACCCATACAAGCGCTCCCAGGACCCATTTAGAAATAAAATGTTCGCGAAGTCAACATTAATTATGTCGTGATATAAATAAGATAATAAACATGACTCGAGAAAGTCGCAATAATTATTATTGATGACAGTGTTTTCAAATAATTTTGAAGATGATTCTAGATTACCAGTTCTTTTAATTATTATGTCCCTTGATACATACAGATCTTGAAGCACTACATGAGGGAGCTGTTAACAGAGCTTGATTGCCGCGATGTTCACAATGAACTTTGTACATCCTGCATGTAAGTATATGAAGAAAATAATAAGCTGGTGGTTGTGGTTTCCCTTTCAACCCCGGCACCAGTCCTCACATACCCATGTTAGACTATCAAGCACAAAACATGATAAACATAATTATTATAGACACAACACGATGAACAAAATATCAATATATTTTTTTATGGGCCTATGGTTTATTAAGATAGAGTTGAATAGACTGGTCATGGGGTTATAGTCAGAGAGAAAATGACTGGAAGAGAACGGGAAAGGTTATGATTATGTAGTAAATAATACTGTGAAGTTTTGAAACGATCAAAATGAAAAGACATTGATTAAATATTTTTTGAAAATCACACACACTGGCGACACTGCGTACAAAAATGGGTATAGGAGTAGACTACACACTCGTGGCATAGTTTGGTTCTAACTTTTCAGCTATTTCTCGTCATACTTTTCAGCTATTTCTCGTCATACTTTGAATAGGAGGGTTATTCCAGGGCAATCCTTTCCAGAGAATATTCTACTCGGATATTTATCTACAGTGACATACAAAAGTATTGATGAGAAAGCTCACAAATTATTTATCATCATTACGACTCGACCTTTGCGGTCGGGTGTTGTTTATTCCCTCATTTAGGGCATCTCTTAACAGGTTAAGGTGTTGCCGTTCGAACTGGTTTTTCATAATTGCATTAGCTGAATGCTCCATACCTGCAGGAAACAGATTCGTTTTTACCCAATGAAATTATCAAATGCTGTCCTATCGAACACCTCTAAACATTTTATTGTCACGCATCATTTTGCACCATGCTCTCTTATTATACGCTTGGCATAAGTTATAACTATCCTATATTTTGATATCTAAGGCACTGTTCAAGAAGAAGAAAAAAAAGAAAAAGAAGGAGGAGGAGGAGGAGGAGAAGAAGAAGAAGAAGAAGAAGAAGAAGAAGAATTAGAAGAAGAAGAAGAAGAAGAAGAAGAAGAAAAAGAAGAAGAATTGGAAGAAGAAGAAAAAGAAACAGAAGAAGAAGAAGAAAAAGAAGAAGAAGAAGAAGAAAAAGAAAAAGAAGAAGAAGAAGAAGAAGAAAAAGAAGAAGAAGAAGAAGAAGAAAAAGAAGAAGAAGAAGAAGAAAAAGAAAAAGAAGAAGAAGAAAAAGAAAAAGAAGAAGAATTAGAAGAAGAAGTTGATGAAAAAGGAGACGAGGAAGAACAACAACGACAACGAGGAGGAGGAGGAGGAGGAGGAAGAAGAAGAAGTTGTTGGTTTAATCCAATTGTAGCGCAGCGGATAGGAGAGCCTGGAACCAGAAATAGCTGGTACCGGACGACATTGTTGATATAAAGGTCTTGTTTTCTGTTTCGAATCGCAAATGTCTAGCTTTTGAGCAAACACTTCACCCCTTGGATAAAAAAAGTACTGACCTATTCGTGTAGCAAGCACATAGGAAGTAAATATACCAGTCGTGCCACGACTCACGAACAAGCTTTTTGATTTGTAATATCGTATAATACTATAGGTCCATCATGCACGTCATTGCTGATATTGATTTATTGATTTATTGACAGCACTCATACAAGTTCACGTACATCAGTGTGTATAGGATGAAGTTATAGAGATTTACAACTCACTGTCACCCGTGTGATATGGGAGATAAGACAGCAACAAACTCATAATAATAATTATATAGAGATATATAGCGAAGCCGTGTTACCGTAGCAGTGGCAACGAAGCCTTGAGAAGGTTGTTCAACGCGTGGATAAAAAACTTAAATTATGTTTTTAAAACTCCGTGGTAAGTTAATCACGATTTTTTGATCAATTGAGACTTGGTTTATGGATCAATATGATATTGTGAGCATTGTGATCATGCAGGAGTTGTGTCGGGGACAGACTATCACTCTCGCTCGACAAAATGGCGATCAGACAGTGATCATCGGTACCGCGACCAGATAGCTTTTCGGGGTGTGATAGCATAGCCCACTAGATCACTTCGTTGAGAGTGGTAATCCAACGTTAAATATAGTGGAATCCACTCTCCAATCTCCATAGAGCTATTCAACCATTACTTTGGAATGGACTATACATTATCACTGGGAGTGGACTGAACTCCAAAAAAAAAAAAATCTCTGGATTTCCATCCACTCCTCAGCAGAGAAGAAACGGTCGAATGATTCTGATATTTTAGAATCATCTTAAAGCCTCCGTCAGAATATCGTTGGGTTTTGTTCTATCATTGAGTAAAGAAAAGAAATTCCAGGAAAATAATTTCCGAACACCTTATTATACGAAGAAACGTTTTTTTCATCCTATTTTTAAAATTCGTAAAATCTTAAAATATTCATTTGGCGTTATCCACTAACTTCAAGGGCGTCGATCCGAGCTCGAGCATGGAGGGGACACAATCGGCGAATCAGCCAGCCGGTGAATAAGCGGGGTGGTGGTACGTGAACTCTTATCTTTTTTTGTCCCCGGAAATGTGAAAGTCGCGCCGACCGATATTTTGCTCAGTGGGCGGGGGCCGGGGGTAATGTGAGCACTTAGTTTAAAAAAAAAATCCAAATGGGGGGCAAAACGGGTGGTCCCCCTTCTTTTCTGACAAAACATGGGGGACATTTGATATGATGCCCCCTAGGACAAATCGTGGGGTCGTGTCCCCTGCCCCCGATTGACGCCCTTGATCCACTTGCTATATTCTGATTCTAACCATTTTGGATGGACATGTATTTTGTACAAAAGTCGTATTTCTTTCGTTGGTTCATCCTTTTTGACAGGCTCAACTCATTTCTCTTTCGCTCACAGACATACAATAACGCTAAGATACGCTATATATTATATCACTGCCTGGAAGATGCATGCATGGCTTGCATGATGATATATCACCTCATTAGGGTTAAGTATTTAGTTTCTTACTTCCGTGTATGAATATGATATTCAAAGACAGGCCGTATATAGCTCGTATGGTTATTCATTCCACAGTTTGATCTGTAAACTGTAACAGATCAACGTAATACTTAGCATGTATAATATTATGTATCAATATGTAATAATCATATTATAGGGACAGTTGAGTTCTTGTTAAAGACCGCAAATGCCTTCAAAGTGCATGGTTATTGCTCTTATTCTTATTTATGACATTTCTAGTGCCCTTTTAGGACCTAAAATTGCTATGAAGGTAATTTTAGATTCCATAATGTGTGAAATTTAGATTAAATCAGATCATACCAATTCAGCTCCACTTTTAAAAAATACGGTGACCGTTAATTTAATCATTTAAAAATATTAACTATACACGGGCCCGGCTGGTTGTGCGTTTTATAAACCAACACGAAAAAGCCAACATTGGCAATGGCTGGAATAAAACGTATAAGGCGCTATCTCGTTTTCTCAACGGCTGGTTCAAAATTATCGAATATTTTGTGGGGCCCCACAAATAATATATTAGAAATTGTTATATTTATGGATATTTCAGCCGTCTCTGAACCGATTTTGATCAAACAAAGATGATTGTGTCATTTAAATAATTGTATGCTCTTTCAAATTTGACACTCAGTTTTTCATTATCTCACAAAAAATATTTTGTGTAGCGCCCTCCATACCATAACTCAACTATCCCTTTAACATTGACAAAATTGTGATCTTGACAATTTCTGATTACTGATGGCAAGCACTAACATTCAGGGGCGTCGTATAATGTTGAATAGGTTGTCTGAAGGAACAAATTCGTGAGCAAATTTGTCTGAAATAAACAACCCCCTCTCCCTTTATTTACATTTCGAAAATAGATTTGCAAACATAAATATATAGGCCTATATATTATATATATATATTTTTTTTTTGGGGGTAACCAACATTAACCAGTGTTTCGACCATCTCGTCAGTTACATGTAATTTGTGTTAGCTAGTTTTACGAATAAGATATTCATGTTCGAGCGTTTCATTTTTCGTCATGAACCTCCTTTGTTATCCTGTCTAATTCAGCTCATCTATAGGGATATTGTTGTCTTCTGTTTATTAACATTCATGCCGTTAATTACCCAGGTATCGATTTTACAAGATTTTATGTTTTATGTTGAGATTAATATTTTATTTTCACATCTTTTTGATAACTTAAATAAAATTACACTAGCTTTATAACAAAGTCGCTTTCAGTAATTTTGTGTTGTTGCTAGCAGTTAGTTACCATTGATAATATAAGGTCGAGACTCGCGTGTGGAAAACTGTAAATTTGGTGAGGGGGCGTTAGTGCCGTTCCGGAACTCGAAACCATGGCCTTTGCACTCGAAATAAAACTACACATATCCTGTTTCATGTAGATGTTCACAATAATGTTTGTGTTTGAAGAAAAAAAACATAGATTTAGGCTACGAAGATAATGATGTTATCATAGGTACCTTGCTGTGTTATATTAATTTGAATTCAGTTCAAGTTGGTTATTCTTATAATATTCGTAAAGAACAGACGGAGAGGTTAGCTAAGTAAAATGAGATAATACCATTCGTAAAATATATTCGGGGATGAATCAATCTTTACTTATTTTGAATGCATACATTAAAAAATGAATGAAACAAAGTAACAAGTCCCTTAGAAAGCTCAATATATAATTTCCTAGTACGTTATATGAGTTTGTTATTTCCGATGAAGCTAGATGTAGGATGTAAGTTTGGTCCTTGATATCTGTTTGTTTAGTTCCTCTTCCTTCCTGCTTCGATATCCGATATCTGACCTAGAATATTCGAGTATTACTGGTAATTTTTTGAAGCGGGGAGGATATGGAGAATACCAGGAAATAACACAATATCTGCACATTACTTTAACATGCACTTGTAAAGCATAGTCCTTTCCGTGTCATTCTTGGTGAATTAACATCGCTTTTTTCGCAGCGGGTTCTCTTCGTACTACCGGGAAAACACAAATTCTGCAAATTATTTTACAATTTACTGGTAGGCATATAGTCTTTTTATTGTCATTCTTTCTGTATTAATAATAATATCGCTTTTCTTCGGGTTTTCTTCATAATACCGAGAAAACATAAATTCCGCATATTATTTTACAATGTATCGGTGAGCATAGTCTTTTTGGTGGTATACTGGACATAATTATTTAAATCGCTTTTAACCAGGTTTTCTTCATAATTTCTTGTTCCCTTCATGCGATTGATACGAGGAATGCCCAAAACTTTCACTTGTCTTGTGGAGTAGTACGAACCAAATCGTTCGAGAGAACTTTTCTTTCGAGAGGATCTGTGCTAAGACAACCCGTGTTCTTAATTTTAAAACATCTTTGATAAAAAAATATATAATTATCGAGGCGATGTTATAACTCTCCGCATATTCTATTGGTTAACCGATTTATTTTTTGTTTTACTTTTAGTTGATTTTATAATGTATTTCTAAATGATATATTTAGATATTACAATGTTATATTTGATAAGGGCCGTATTCTTTTTTGGCTGCTATGTCTAGTTACGATTTTAGTCACCTTAACAGCGCTCGTGACGGAACACTCTCAAAAACCACATAATTATTTATGAATAGTTTTTCGCAGGGATATACAAGTACATTCTAATCAATGAAGAAAAAAAAGATATAGTATAGAACAAAAAGCAAAATCATGAGTTGTTTTCTGAGGAGTATGTCAGCCCACCACTTCAAGTACTAGTGTCGATTTCCAGCTATCAGGTTCAATATTTTGTCGTTTCATTTCCATCTCCTTAACCTACTTTCGCTCTGACTTGCATCGATTTTACGTATACAATAATTGACTGGAAAAACGGGACCACTGACTAGGTCGTGTGTGAAAGTGGTGTAGTAGTTCTGCATCATATTTCATGAATGCGTACATAATATAGCCAGGGATGAAAGAATCTCGTGTGGTGTTCGGAGAGAAAATAATGTCCATTGGTGAACGTTATTATTTAAAAAAAAGCATTCATCACTATCTTGCCATCTTGCCATCACTGCCAACCAGACTGTTTAATTTATACATGTACGTGGTATCTTGGTAAAGTCAACCACTGGGGTGAAAATATACACAATAGGCCATTTTCGTAATGTAACAAAATTTAATGCATATACGTCTTTGTAAAGTGCCTCGATACGTACTATGCCAGTCACCTGTCACGAATAATTGTATTTCAATAGTCATAATGCAAATTGCATATATAATGTGTTGTTAGGTAGGGAAAGCTATAATGTTTGTCCTACCTAGCAACAACTAATTGTATTCAATTCGCATTCTGACTATTGAGATACAATTATATTATTCGTCACAGGTGAATGAAATAATTCGTATCGAGGCACTTTACAATGACAAATGAATTAAATTTGGATACATGACGAAAAAGGCCTATTGGAAGGTGAGTTGTAATTTCAGTTATTATGACCTGAACTCCAAAGTGCTAAGCCTTATCTTGAGTGATAGATCTACACATTGCAACCAATTCCAGTACTGCATTATGGTCTACCACTGTGGACACTTGATTATTATTCTTTTAATTGTTTTCCTTTTCCCCCTTCTTCTTTTTACCTTTCAGATTAGTACGCGATGGTCATGGAAACTAGATGTTAAAACTAGCCTGTAGAAAGTGCGATGTCTGGTTGGCCAATCTATGAGATAAGCTTAGACAGTGGCTAATGATAACAACTCTATTAATTTGTATATCTCGTACGGAGGTGAGTATATTATCTTCAGGCATCACCAAAACTAGGAAGCCACGCTCTAATAGGGAATTTTTTTCCGACCATTAGGTATGGAGGGGGCTGCCCTCCCCAAGAAGTGTGAAATGTCAATATTCGGGTAACCGTTTACCTCATTCAGGCAGCGAGAGGAACATTACAATTTATTTCTCGTATCTATAGTATACGTTGTTGACGAAATAGTATGTTTACCATAATAAGGTTCCTTTTTTTTGCTCGCACGGTGGCAGAATTTTGAAATTTCTGTAGTGGAGTGTATCCCACAGTCTTGCTTATTAACTATGATAATATATGGATACTCCATAGCGTGTAAATAAAGACAACCTACAGTCTACTGCATGTGGCATGGCTCTCGCGCTGTATCGAAACAGCATGCGAGTAGTGACATGGCTTTATTGTATTGTTTCCACCACCTCTATCAAGGGAATTCTCCGGATGTTTCTGATCTCTGTAAACAATATGGCTTATACCTTGACGAAGAAGCTTCAATACATCACCCTCCTTGTATGTTCCTCTATTTTTTCTTCTCTTAACCAAGGTGAGACGAAATTTTTTCTTATAGAGTTCGATGAATTCTAGATCAATGAATCCGGAAAGAGAACGGGGTCAATGATCTAGATTCTAAGCCATCTTTGTCGGCCTTGACTATATACAGAGTGCAATCATGGAATGCAGACTGTCCAGTTAGTAGCCCATAATAGCATGTTTTCTATACGTCTCTCTCTCCCCCTCCCGTGTCTGCTCTGGAATGAGTCATGAGGAGAAATCAAAACTTCTTAGACTTCCCCCTTCCTATTCCTCTCCTAGCCCGTTGTTTGTCAAACCTCTGCAACCTCCCCCATTACACTCCGGGTGCTAGAACTCTCCATGGTCGGGTCAGAGCATGGCGTCGTCGTATAGATGGTCAATGGCGGGAGGTTACTATTCCTTGGGTGGCATCAACAGTACCTAGTTGAATGGTGTCTTATGGAAAGTTCGATGTGAGATGATACTTGTAAAAACTATGTGAGTTGTGAGTTAGTTATATTTTAAGATGGCATTGATTTTTATATAGAGATCCATGTGCTCTTGGTAATTTTTAAAGTAAAATATGCATGTCTGTATAGATAAGGTGACATGAACGTTGCACGTACAGTAATAAAAGGAAATTACTATTTTTTTGGGATCTCTGGGGTGTTTCACAAAGACTAAGATCGACTTTAAGTTGGACTTAAGTATAACAGGCCGTTCGTGCCATTGTTTGCTCTCACCATTGGTCTCTCAATTATGATCTATAGATAATATTTTTTCCTTCAATAATGAATTATCAAAAAATGTAAGTTTTGTAGATTTTTTACCATGATTTGTACATCCCGTGAGAGACCAATGCCAGTAAATGATGAGAGAAAACAATGGCACGAACGGCCTGTTATACTTAAGTCCAACTTAAAGTCGATCTTAGTCTTTGTGAAACATCCCCCTGGACAGATTCACCATGCATGAATTTATACTATGAGGTTCTTCTAAAAGAAATCTTCGATAATTGAGAATGATTTCTTAGACATCTCTTCATCTCTGACACAATAATTGTAAAAAAAATTCGGCAAAGTTGCCCTGACGATACAACAATAGAATAAACACAAACTACATTTCACATTCATAACTTTCTTATACGCAATGAAATATGAACGCTCTATAGTTTAGATGACAATAATAATGAGGTAATTATAATTACACTATATATTCAAAGGGCCGTTATGTAGGAAAGCAATTTTATAAGAGCTGTAGTTTCTCATAGTGGCATTTTTTTTTATTGCAACTCTTTTTTAGAACTCTTCTTCGGATGTTATAATTCAATATAAACCAGCTGATGATGAGAGGAGAGGCGAAATTGTCTTTTCGTCGTCGTTATTACCGCCTGTCTAGAGGCATTCCCTTTCCTCGTGTATCTACTTGAAACAGAATCTACCCTCGAGCTTGAGTTCATATACCCCAAATATACCATTACCATGACAACCTTCTGCAATGGAGGCATTCACATAGATGTATCGACGTGAATGCCAGTAGATGTATATTGATTCGGCTGGCTTTTGATGAAAAAATGGTGAAAGTTGTTTGTCGTGAACTCGTGATGGAAGGGCAAAATGAAAAGCGATGGACGTTTTCCTCTCTGTGATTGACTTTCCAATTTACGCCACATTTCGTTCTTAATTTTGGAAAAGAATTCCGTGAAATGTTTGCCGCGGAGGGAAAGAAAGGATTCACTTCTTTCTCTCGCGGGATCTTCATATACTCACCATAAACAAAGGGGGAAAGAAAATAGTAATGGATCGATATTGAGTGCCTCATTTGAGGATGAAAATATTTTCTGAGGCCAACGAGATGCGTTATACGGATGAAATGAAAACAACTTTATTCCTAAGAACCCAGGCAACCTCAAACAGCAGACAAAAGATGACAAATTGACTTTAAATCTATACTGTCTTGAACGCTCGCAAACCGTGCGTTCTATTTAAGAAAAGTATAGTGCAGTTCACTTTTCAGTAAGAATCATGAAAATCGGTAACAGTTTATGAGAATGCTTTACTCACAAATTAATGAATAGGTGAAGAGCAAGAAAGAAAGGGCCTTAACTCTGTTGAATTAAAAACTTAAAGATGATGTTGAGTTCTGGTCATGCGATTGCATTGTGGAAGAAACCGTCTGGGAGCAACTGCGAAAGGTTATGTAAGTACATAAGTATTGAAGTATAATATTATATATAATTATATAATATATATTGAAGTTGTGGAATGATCAGAATGAAAATAAGTTGACTCAATCTTGTTGATAGTCACGTGCATTGTACACAGAAATGTGTATATGGGACTACATAAATAATGTTGCTGGCATGAAAGTTCGGTTCAAAGACTTCTTCTATAGTTCTTGTCATTATTTCGGATATTGAGCTATATGAAGAGCAATCATTATCACAGGATTTCTCTTTCTGTGATAGTTTTCCCCTGTAACATAAAGAGAATGAAAAAGCTCACTAATTATTTTTCACCTTTGACCTTTCCCAGAACGCCACATTTCGTTCTTAATTTTGGAAAAGAATTCCGTGAAATGTTTGCCGCGGAGGGAAAGAAAGGATTCACTTCTTTCTCTCGCGGGATCTTCATATACTCACCATAAACAAAGGGGGAAAGAAAATAGTAATGGATCGATATTGAGTGCCTCATTTGAGGATGAAAATATTTTCTGAGGCCAACGAGATGCGTTATACGGATGAAATGAAAACAACTTTATTCCTAAGAACCCAGGCAACCTCAAACAGCAGACAAAAGATGACAAATTGACTTTAAATCTATACTGTCTTGAACGCTCGCAAACCGTGCGTTCTATTTAAGAAAAGTATAGTGCAGTTCACTTTTCAGTAAGAATCATGAAAATCGGTAACAGTTTATGAGAATGCTTTACTCACAAATTAATGAATAGGTGAAGAGCAAGAAAGAAAGGGCCTTAACTCTGTTGAATTAAAAACTTAAAGATGATGTTGAGTTCTGGTCATGCGATTGCATTGTGGAAGAAACCGTCTGGGAGCAACTGCGAAAGGTTATGTAAGTACATAAGTATTGAAGTATAATATTATATATAATTATATAATATATATTGAAGTTGTGGAATGATCAGAATGAAAATAAGTTGACTCAATCTTGTTGATAGTCACGTGCATTGTACACAGAAATGTGTATATGGGACTACATAAATAATGTTGCTGGCATGAAAGTTCGGTTCAAAGACTTCTTCTATAGTTCTTGTCATTATTTCGGATATTGAGCTATATGAAGAGCAATCATTATCACAGGATTTCTCTTTCTGTGATAGTTTTCCCCTGTAACATAAAGAGAATGAAAAAGCTCACTAATTATTTTTCACCTTTGACCTTTCCCAGAACTTTTCCTTCTCGCCTCTCTGGCTTTTCGCAGACAATTAGTCTTCCCGTCAGTATCATTGTAGCCGTAGATCATGCTATTGGGTAGCACAACAAAGGATAAGCCATGCCATGGATGACAACGTGTTAAATTACCCGCGTCTACGCCTCGGCACTTAACTTATCAACTCCTTGTATTTTCCTTCAAGCTCGTTATCGATAACGGATGTCCTGGCTTTAGAAGATGTGATTGCAGAATACGTGCATTAATTATTAACCTCAAAGACTTTAGCATAATACTACGGTTGTTGGTGGTTTTGTGCCTCCAAAAAAATGTCCTTCTATACTTTAATATTAGGCCAAGTAAAAAAAGGATAACTCCGAGTTTCTCGTCCGGACTTTTTCAAAAGAGGAGGAGGCAGCGCTTTACTATTTACTATTTTTCAATTTTTTGCTATTTTTTTCCAAGATGGCCACCATGCTAAAAAATGGCTGGCCAAGGTATATTAATTCACAGATATTGTGCTATTTGAGTATACTGATGCAATGTATGACAAAACAAATGATTTGTATCATTTTAGTCCACTTGCTAAGCAAGTTTCAAAATTCAGGAACAGTGTAAAATGTACATTGTGTTAATGCAGCTTGAATTAGATATAGAAGCTATTTAATATACAAAATGTACAGCACAGCATTTTTTTTTGTTTTTTGTGTGTGTGGCTTTTGTGGCTTTTTGGCCTTTTTTCTGATTAGTAAATAGTAAAGTAAAGAAAAGGAGGCGGCGGCCAAAAAGGAGGCGGGCGTGGACGAGAAACTCGAAGTTGTGTTACTTGGCCTTATCATCAATATAATGTTTGATTGGGTTGCCAGCAATAAGTTATGCAATAAGAAAACTGAGGTATTCTTAGATATTGCTGTGTGCTTCCTTATCTGCAAGCTCACGCTATATATACATTACTTTTGTAAAATATATATTTGTATACAGTCATGTTTAAGAGTTGCACGCCTGGGAATTTTCCCGTGTCTTTGGGACATTCATTTCCAATAACAAATACTCGAAGTCGGCAACAATATGGATGCTGCCACTTTTATAGCTATATTATGTTCATGCTTGTACTTATGAAACCTAAAACAAATGCGAGATTACCATATCCACTCTTCCCTAAATTAATATAATATGTGGTCGATTGTCTTTTTCCTCTTTGGGGCATGCTAAACAAAATTTGTTCGGTTTGGTTTGTTTTTAGTGATTTGTTTTAAAGGAAAACAAGAAGAAAAAGATTGGTGGGTCTGAAGACGGTGAGCAGAACCGCAAAATGTTTTTCTGGGATAGAATTACTTATTATAGCATGCGTCACAAAACCTAGCATGCATGCAGTTGCCATTTTGCAGCTCCTTAATCATAGGTAGCGATTATCATGGTATCCTCGCATTCAAAGCCCTGCCCTTTAGCGGAGAGCGAGTAAACCGACACCTCCGTGTTCGCCGTGGTGTTTTTGGCGGGTTTTTAGTGTCACAGTTTATGTCACACCTCGCTTGTTTGAGCAGACGATACGCGCAGTGGGTCCCCACGGAGGATAAGTTACTGCTTTCTGTTGTTCTGAAGTAAGATTTCTTTTTGCACCATATCTCATGGGATGCTTTAGCATTTCCGAGCGAACTTGCGAACAAACTGAGATCACAGTCATGTCGAACCTCTTTGCTCTGCAGTATCTCAAGAGGAAGACGTTATTGTGAAGATTCTTGTAGCAATTTGCGATTGTGATTTTAACCTTCTTTATGACATCATAGCTTTTTAAAAAGCCTCGGAAATAATGATTATGTGACAGTGATATAGAGTTATAACAAAATGAACAAACCCACAGAGTTCCATACAAAATCAACTTAATTAGACAGGATATGATTGAAACAAGAATAGTAGTACATAATCAGTAGACAGAAATAAATTCTTTGAGATTTACAAGGTGAAAATAATTTTGCAAGCTCATTCACTATTTATGGTCACCAAAACCTTTTTAGTCTTACAAAACCAGATTCAATACATACTTTTCTTGTCTGTTGTTTAAGTTTGTAGCATTCGGCAATTTGAACTTGATGTATTCCAAGTTGATTATGAGATTGAAATTTCTTACCGCAAAAACCTGACTTGACGTGTACTTAATAGTCAGTCAGTAGAAGCGTGCTATGATTATCTTGTCTTCTTTTTTTTCCTGGAATGAATTATTTGTCGATAAATCCTCTTTATTCCTACGATCACCACCCCTTCTGACACCCGTTAGGTACAGCCATGCGATGTATCCACATCTTCGAAAGATTACATTCCCTCCCTTCAGGCTCCATGTAAGATTGAACGACTAGGTGATGGGCTTCCATCCTATGACACTAATCTATATTGACAGCATAGCCGGCGGCCATTTTCAAACTCCAAGCACATAACATGCAATACAAAACTGCCGGCTTTGTCTCCAATTATCCTTCGACTGCAGCAGACATTAACTGGAATCACGGATTGGTGCTTGGCGAATGATTTGCACGGATTGGAAAAATAAAAGGATTTTAGTCGTGTCAGGGGTATACACATGAAACTTTGATGGGGGTATTACTATGGATATAGCGCTTCTCCCCATAGGGATTAAGGTGCTTTTTGTTTGGCAGTTTTGAGAGTATCTTTCGCCCTTTGAGTACTTCAATTTGTACTGACATTGTGTTTTTGTGATTCTGTAATTATCATGATAATGAAGGACTTTTATTCTACAAGAATGTAGAATGTCCATCGCTTTTTTTAAACAATGATGAGTGCAAACTTGAATACAAGTCAAGATTACTGATTCAGAGAAAAGTGAGAAGGCATGAACAATGAATGGGAGATTAAATATTGCAGTACGGGCCTGTTCACAAAAAAGAAATGTCGTTTTAGTCCAATATTGTAGACAGTGGGACTCGCTGAACCTCATCGCCTAGATGTCATAGTATAAATCAATTGTACCGAGAGGTGTCTCCTCAAGCTTTTAGATGGTTGAATAACGACTCCTTTTAGTCTGGAAAATTGGCTCCCAAATTGACACCAGGAGCACTTTGCATCTCATCTCGTATGCGCAGGGACAGGTGCTTTCTGCTAGGTACTTCACTCACCCCGCAGCCTGGTTCCGTCTATACCTAACGACTACCCCATTTTAAATACTCAATACGAGACGATGTCTTTTAAGCAGATCAATAATATGCACTGTCCATCTTCCGACTGTTGTCTCGTTCTGTCTCTGAATCCCCCTACTCTCTCTCAATCCATTTTCTTTCCATTTCTCTTTCTTGTTCTCAATGTCTTTCTCTTTAATCTCTCCATTTTGTCTCACTTTCTCTCTATATCGTGCTGCATGTTAGCACGTTGAAGTGCGATGTAGTAATATTAACCTTGTATAGAAGTTGTATCCCCAGGCAGAATAGAGCCCCCGGCCGCCACCCTCAGCCTCTATGTGTTTGTTTGTTTGTTGTCTATTTTTACATGAGCAAAGTGGAAATTAACACAACAAAACAACACAAACATACAGAAATAGAAACAGATAAAACAAAACACAAATTTACGATCTGTAGGGTTGAAAACGGGTTCGTTTCGAAAACTAGTATTACTTTAATACGAAAATGAGAACGATCTGTTCACGCAATTCTACTGAATACATTTCTAAGGCTTTTCACATGAAAATAACCCCATTAAACAAAGAACAAAAACAAATCGTTGGTTATCGCAGTGAATGACCCCAAATGTTTGCTATCATATCAAATATTTATTTTGATCAATTGCTTTTTTTTTCTACTGAAGTGCCATGATTATGGATGTGAAAGTTCACTTTACAGGAAGGAACGATGAACTTTATCACGTAAACAGATGAACTTCATGCACAAATTGAAAATCCTAATTTTGTTGTGGCCATTTTGCTATCAAAAATTCAATGAGATTTTGATTGGCAACGTCTTAAAAAGTACTCATCCATTCTCAATGAAACTTCGGAGATAATGTTGTAGTAATATCCCCTCATATTTGCGTGACTTTCACACGGATCTTAGCTAAAATTACCAAGTTATGTACATTTCTGTAAAACGTAGCATTTTTTATTTGTTACAATTAAGGATAGCGCGTTGAATAGCACCAGTGCATAATCAATGTATACCCGACTCCTGAATATTTCCTGGCAAGTTCTCAAATCAACGTTACAAAAGGAGTGTTAAGAATTAAGATTAAAATGTAGTTTTACACAAGTAGGAAGGTAAAGTAATGTCTTTAGTATCTTTTCATAGAGACATAGTGCATGGCCATAGCAAATCAAATTAAATCAAATATTGCGGAGAAACTTAATGGACACGTTAAGCAATGTTCTTTGATATCCTGAAATATCCTGAAAATCAATGTTTTGCGTTCGTTGTTTTAACTTGAAATAAACTATTTTGATTAGCTGAATAAGTTATACAGTTGTTATTTTCTTTTAAAACAATACTCGGTTGTTTCCTACAGTGAATTGTTCACGTAAAAATGATCGAAATACGAATGCAGAAGCGGCAGGTATACGCTTATTGTACATTGGTGCTACGCAACGTGCTTTTTTGTAACATTATTTTGGAGAATGGTACGTCTTACAAAACAGTCATAAATTTGCAAAGTAGTAGCATAAATCCTTGTGAAATCCACACCGTATTCAGGAGACAACTGAAAACGAGCGACCACTTCGGAAGAAATATGCTCCCAATAATGAGAAGGAAAAAAATGGTTATAGTGATCCGAAATGTTTATCGAGTCAACTTTTCTGTGGGTTGAGTGACAATGACGATTTATGGCTGTCTCTTAAGATGTCCCACTATGAATGATCAATGTTTACATATACCCGTAGAGATTATCATCATGTAAAATGCATTATCTTGTGACAGCGTGTTTTGATGGGTCCATGGTTTTATCTTCAAGATTGATGGCATGCGTTGCCTTCATAGTCACTGATTGTGATGAGAGGGAAAGACAGAGAGGGTGAGTATGAGAGGTACGAATGTGAATAAGCAGAGAGAGAGAGAGAGGGGGAGGGAGAGAGAGGGTGGGAGGAGAGAGAGAGACATAGACAGAGAAGGAGAAGCTAGAGGAAAGAACCAGAGAGAAAGAGAGAGAGGTGATAAGAAGAGATAAGGATGATGGAGAGTTCCGGCGGAAAGGAGAAGGTGAAAATTCAACATGTTTAATGCATGAGCTGTATCAAACCTCTCCCGTCAAAAATAATTAAGAAAATAATATATCGAATTAATATTGAAGGATGAGGGTGAACAGTGTTATTCAATGTTATCAATACATTGCATAACCTTTCACATTTGATTTGATTTTGATACAGTGTCTTTTAAATAGATGTCATTGCCATGCAATTCAAGGATGAGCTGTTTTCCTTCTTTACCCCCTGAATCGCATTCTCTCATCCCTGTCGCTTGAAGCTGATCAACGCAGTCGATATGCTGGCAGCCATGATTAACGGCTGTAGACAGAATGTAAAAATAGATCAAATTACATAGGAGCCCGGGTAATGAAGATATTTCACGTTGTTTAATTGACCTTTCTGTGCGAAAAATAACAGCATAACAACATGTAGAATATCTCGCATGGTTTGCACTTTGCAAAAACAATTTTGATTTCACTTTCATTTTTAGATGTGAACCAAAATCTGCAAAAATGTATGTGATTCCGGATGCGTAAGCGTCGACATCAACATTCTTGGAGGGGGGTTAAGGAACATCAAACAGTGAGCAATTTTTCACAGTAATGTCTTTATTTACATTTGCTCCTGGTATTTATTCGTCAATAATTACATACAACTTGTCTTATAAAAAGGGGGAAATGATTATCCTTTTACAGTAAAGGCACCTATCTTAAAGATACGCTTGAGTTCTGGTAATGATAGAAAATAAATTATCACAGAATACAACAAAACTTACACTGAATCTTCAAGATTACAAATAAATGACAAATGCCAAACGATTTTGGTAGAAAATGTAAAGGGGCTGGTTAATGAACATAGAAAGATAAGGAAATCAAGGTAATACTATATAGGCTCGACACCATTGTGCTTAACACAAATGAGAGTTGTGGTTTTATTGAAGATGATTTCCAGCAAGTTTTTGTGAGGTTATTTTTATGTTAATGGTTCAAACAATCAATCTACTGCAGGATTAACAATCCAGAATGAATTATACCCATGTTCTCTCGACATACGATGCCCATATATACCAGAGCTCAAGGTCAGCTTTAAAGGCATTGTTTAACAATGCAAAATCTGAGATGCATGGCCCTACGTGTTATCAGTGTCTGTGATATGGTGTAATATTGAAGCCCTAACAAAATTGCGCTTCAAAATTATCATGAAGTGCTTCAGAAAAGTAAAAATCTTTGAGTGACCGGTTTTACCATTCTCATTTTCCCCAATAGACTGTATAGTGTTATAAAACCGTTGGGAAAACGGTTTTTGAAATTTCGAATTCCAATCATAAATATCTTGATAATCATACATGCGATCGGCTTGTAAAAGTCATGGGATTCCTAACTGACCTAAAGGTTTATAATTATGATTGCAGTATGAGCTGAATCCAGGATTTTGTTTAGAATCTGAGGCAAAGATACCCAATCCCTTTAACAATACTTTATTGTTACTTTTGGGGGTTAAAAGACTGATTTGTTGATTGCCGTGAATGTTAAACTGTTAAACAAAATAGATTGGTTTGTACAGCTTCTATTGATGTCGCATGGTGGCTCATTATACGAGAAGGAAAAACGACCCTACACAAATTGACATTACGGCATTGGAAGCAAGTGTAGCAGTTTGAAATTCTGTAGATCGAGTAAAAGGCGAATAGTGGGAATTTGTTTCATCAGTGAGAAATAACAAACTAAAACTCTTTCGCGTGGAGGCGAGGGGAGGGGGTGCTGATCATTTCCTCCTGTTTGAAAAACAGCCCGTGGTAATGAGTTTCTATGTATTTCATCTGTAATTCTCACTCCCATTCTTTCCGTTTGTGTATACAGAGACAGAGAGAGAGAGAGAGGGGTAGGAGGAGGGGAAAGAAAGAGTAAATGCAGATAATGAGCATTGAGAGAGGATAACATGACACTCACGTGTCATCCATCTGAGTATAAAGAGGAGCGTCACCCCCCCCCCGCGTGGTTAGACCTACGCTACACCACGGCCAGTGACTATGTCTGTCTATCTCTGTCTCGCTGTCTCTCTCTGTTCTGTGTGTGCGTGTGTGTGCGTGTGTTTGTCAGTTTGTGTTCACATCTTTCTCCGTGTATCTCCTGGTGTCCACCAGATTTTGTTGCTCAAGTGTCATCGCCCGCTCTTGCCCTAAAAAGGTAATAAACATAATAGATAAAATTTAATATAATGCTTAATCCCCCTCCTACCCTATCTACCATTTATCTAGGTCTGTGTTAATCAGTTCTCCTTGCTGCTTATTTAATTGGATTTAACAATTCAGAATATTGAATCAGCATCTCATCAGCAAACAGCGAAGACGAACTCTTGATCGAGAGGCACTCCGTGTAGTTTTCTAGTACGGGAATAAGCGCGTGGGATCATACGGTTGGATTGCTTGTCTAACCAAGTTAGGTGTTTGCCTACTTCAAATATGTAGTCTTCACTTGAAGGCGGGAGAAAGGATATTTATTCCAGGAGACGTATTAAAACAAGACAGCAAAAATAAAGTGACGAGTACATAAATATTATGTATGCGAATATCAATTTTAGAATGATTTTCCAGTCCTTTCTACGAAGTTAATGGAGGGATAAGCCTTAGGCTTAGGTCTGCTGGCATGGGTTAAAAACAAATCATTATTTTCTATTTAGTTGAGCGTACTATATAAGTCAAAGAGACCACGACGGACAAAACACACCTATATTTTGATGTGTAAACCCGTAGTCCATATGAAAATGGAACTCTTTCAAACACTACTCCGCTCTCCACCCTCCACCCTCCACCCTCGTCATAGCTTTGCACCCAGCCTTTATTAATCCAATCTTCCTGTCACCTGCCTTCTGCGACGCATAAGAGAAGCATAATATACCCTCAAGCGATTTTATTAACGATCGATGAGAGTGGTGCTCTCTTCTATTTATGTTATTGAACCTCTATCACCCTTGCCATACACTTGTCTTGTGATGAGGCTAGAGAGAGAGAGAGGGGGAGACAGAAAGAGGAGGCGACATGGTTCACAGCTATGGTTATACTTTCACAGTTTCCCATATTACATTTTTATTGACTTTGCTTATTAGGGTAATGGCTCAATTCCCACTCATTGTGGGAATGTTTGTTTGGAATTTATTATTTGACGTGCCCCTGTGGAATAGACTTCTGATGAGTAGATCACTTGTACAACTACTACTATACTGACTACTACTACTACTACTACTACTACTACTACTACTACTACTACTACTACTACTACTACTAATACTACTACTACTGCCGCCACCACCACGACCACCAACAACAACTAGGACAGCAACAACAACCACAATCACCAACACCACCACCACTACTACTACTACTACTACTACTACTACTACTACTACTACTACTACTACTACTACTACTGCTACTACTACTACTACTACTACTACTACTACTACTACTACTACTACTACTTCTACTACTACTACTACTGATACTACTACTACTACTAGTACTACTAATAAAACATGTACTACTACAGTAACTATTACGGCCTCCGCCACCAGCAACTTTGCACACCTTACTATACCACTACCACCACCACTACACAAAACACACAACGTGTGAATTTTTAAAATAGTACATCATCGCAAATTACGCAATATCCAGGCTGCGGGGATAGACTAACCATTTTGTCGGGTGCCATCTCCTCGCATGGTTGCGTCATTTCACGCTTGATAAGAGAGAGCTCGCTCATCTGCACCCATAAATCAAAGTCATTCTTAACACTCTTATGCACTGGCTTTATACTGTCGTCATTAGATATGAATGCACTATAGCGTGCATGTGTGTGTTTTAAGCATTGGACCCCGTCTGTCTTTAAAGCAATGAGAGCAGTAATAAGATTACCAGTCTTTTAAAGGTAAAATTGGGTTTTGGGCGAGGCTGTTATTATTATGAGTTCTTAGTTTTCATTATGGTACTATGTATAATTATCAGAGATGGAGACCATTATAAAAGAGTGTGTATACACTCCAAGAAAAGAGGTTCATTTTGTAACCTATATAAACACTACAAAAGCATCAGGGTGCAAACCTTTTCAGTCCAGTTTAGTCTTATTTTTCACTCTTAATAAAAACAACATACAACATATAGATTTATAAACAACGGAACATCATCAAAAGAAAACAATACAGAGCAATTACACAAAACAAATTATAAGAATGAGGAGTCAACAAAAAAGAGCACATAGTCTTATAGAACGTTGACCCTAAAATTAACAGTACGTACATAATTTTGACAAACAAATAAAGTAAGTTTCGAACCTCGCAAGGTTCAGTTTTATTCTTCTGCGTCGCACAAAGTTATTCTGTACCCTGGACGAAGCCCGACTTTCTAGTGTGCAAAATGGAACCTCAAAAGGTGCATAATTATTATATGCACCTTTAGTGGTGCAATGTGTATTGAACCAGAATAGGTTTGCATCCTTTAAGCTGCTACTCGTCATGCATGGCGGCTAGATACTATATGTTCTCTTCACGTGTATGTAGACAGAGATATGAACATTTCAAAGTCTTGAAGAATGTGTAAGGAAACATAGCATTCTATTACCTAAAATCGTATAGGCCTAATTCTGATGATAAAATAAATTACCTCTGTTTTGCCTTTATGACTGATTTTCCAAGAGAAAATCTTACCATATAATATTATTATTTGAATATATACATCTCTCTTATGCATTTCGTCTTGTGAATGTGGTCGGGTTGATTTTTTGATGTGATATCACACCAGTTTACTATTCAACGTAATTTACAATCTAAAGTACAATCATTCATGTAAGAAAGCAGGGAATTTAATACACAGTGAAACATACATAAGGAAGGAGCTAGACGAAAAATAAAGGATTTGAAACCAACCACGTAACGGGCTTGCAAATTGTTTGAAATCAAGCCTTTACAAATTCTATTCCAAATATGTTATGTTAAAAGAGTGGTGAAAGAAGAGCCGCCTGAAGAATTTAGGTCTTCATGGACATTTTATATTAAATTTACATACAATTTCACATAAATATGGGACATATTAATATTGAATTATCTGATTAAAAATTTTTTCGTATATAGATACAGTCGAAATTAGCATGTGATTGAGTTTGGCCTCGTATTCATTGGACTAATGAAATGACTGATCCTATTCATCACGAGAGAGGTTTGCGATAAAAATGGATAGTGATTGCGATGTAATAGTGCTTGTGTTGCTTACTGACAAGCATTTATGCTTTCTTAGCAGTCAGGTAAAATAACCACCACAACCTTCAACCTTCAAAACTTTATTGCCTTTGAGGTGAATGGGTTTATTCTACGAAAATTGTCTGTGAAATGAGACTACATGTATGCGTGTAAGAGGAGGAGTGTACCTCTAATCGATTCACGCCCCATCGTTAAAAAAAAAATCGTCCTCGTCAGGATGGATGTAATATTGAACATTCACACCAGTAACTTTCAGCGAGCGAGTGAGTTGTGGTTACGTTGTTAAGGTGAAAGCCAACGAACGATCGAGTTTGGCATGAAAAGAAATACCAATCAAATTTATTTGTTGGTCGTACGTACGTGCTCAATAATAATGTCTGTCGATAGTGTTTTCACTTCAGATTGAGCTTACTGTCTCCTATGATGGTGAGATATCGAGAAGCATTGCATTTACATGAGTTTGGTTTGGTTCCAAAGGAAATTATCGTGTGATCTCCTCGAACTATACAAGTTCTCAAAGCTACGAGTAAGTTAATGTGTTGGGAGTGCATACTTTTTCAAGACATTTTCTGATCATTATTGGTGCATGAAACTTGACAGAATTCGGTGCGAAACCTAATTTTCCTTAAATTTGGAAGTGTGTCATTTTTTGTTATTGGATATTGGACTTTTATCTGTATACAATCGATGTTTTAACGCGATTGGAAATCTTGGTCATATCTCGGTCTTCATCCCGCTTTGTTATTGCTTGCTGTTTGTTTGGTCATTATTTTGTTTGATGAACCGGTGAAGATTGTGTGTAGCTTTACACCCATCTCATCACAATTCTTTTTTTCTTCAACGAACTATGTGTGATCAGAATATTTCGGAGATCCCGAGTAAACTCATCGATTTCCATGTTTTTAATTCACATACACATCGTGTTAGAAAATGCACTCGAGTGATGTTTATGTGTAGAGAAAAAAATGTGTGATTCTTCTATGGAAGGTAGAATGAGAATTATGAGACAAGTAACATGGGACATAATTATCTGGGAATACGGAAGCGACGATTAACATGATTTGTTATGCTCGACAGGAAACTTCACCATTTTAAACCCACTTAATTTATTGGGTTTTTGTCCAAGCCGATCTCCTGACTGATGTTCACTACTGAAATTAAACTTCCATGAAGACGGCAAATGCTTCATTCAACCCATCCATTATGCGAAATGTTTTCAGGATTGTATGGCGTACCCATCGTATAGGGATGAGATGCCGTAAGCACCGTGGGCCCGTTGAAAGCCCAGATTTTAAAAAGTCAATACAATTCCCGTAGGTATAATATGCGGCATCCAGGGCTGCCCAGATACACCCTCACCATCGGGGGTCCGTTCCATAGGTTCGTCCCTGCTCACCAATGCCTCGATACGCTACTGTTTTTAAGGTTGCTGGGTTTATCATCTTTAAAAACAGGCCAACAGGGAATGTTTCCATTAGGATGATTAGTATCGCCTTTGATCATGGTTTCATCTAGCCGTGATCACTCTCTAGGGATTTGATATGATTTATATTATACCCATTTTTTATCCAAAAATGTATAAGCCACGACGCAATACTTAGTAAGCAATAACAAAACACAAGTCTCTCAACATATACGCAGACATCCATTCATCAGATGCACGAGGAGCCATAAGGACAGTGTATTTTACACAGAGTTAACGCATTTCTAGGATCTCCAAAAAAAAACGTTGATGAAATGAATGATTCCTCTCTTTTCTATTCGGTTTTTGGACATAGGATTTTGACATAACCTTGATTATAATCATCTTTATTTGAATGAACAGACGAATTTTGAAGAAGTTATTCTTGCGCTTTAAAGTTCTTTTTTTTCTAAATTATTTTGAAACGATGTGACGTTATTGACTTTGTGGCTTTTTTAAGTTTAGTTTTTGAAAATGTAACTGTTAGTAATCATTCTTATTAGAAAATTATCAAGTTTCATTTTATATTTCTATTATAATAATTGTCATCTTTATTTGGTATATCCACCGACTAATCCCGAACGTTCTTCTCTTTTGTTTATATTTCTTTTACAGATTGGATGAAACCACAATTCAAAATGGCTTCCATGAGTAAATTCGCACTTTGGTGTGCATTGATTTTAATGTTCACCTTTACTCTCCTGGTCTACATCTCACCCTCAAGGCCATCCGTACAATCATCAGTACTTGGTCGAATAACAGGTGAGTTATTTGTCTCTCAAAACAACAAATTAAAGTTACTCGGTAACATTGTTGGAAGGTTGATGAAAAAACTGAGTAATTTTTGTATGAAATGTCACTTATTATATTCCTTCTACTGTACTAACCCTCTAACATGCAACAAATCCTGAAAAAATTCTCAAACCACAAAGATATTTATGGTTTTCTTTAAAGGCGTCACTGTGCGACACCCTCTAACAGCAAATTCTCCCAACCATTTTTAAATTTTCCCAACCGTTTTTCCATGAAAATAACACATAAGACACGCTTTAAAAAATCTTTCAACACTTAAATGTCTGGAATGGTATATAGAGCCAATTCATTGCTGTGACGATTGACATTCACCTAAAATGTAATTAATTGTAACAATATAGTTGGGAGATTTAAGGAATCGATCAGATCAGTTTTTCCAATTTTTATCATTAATAATGGTCTGTTTTCACTCAAACTTTCAGATTATCTTTAATTGTACATCTAGCAGTGAAGTCTCTACCTTAGCACCATTTTCTCTCATCTAAACAATGTTACCAAGTCCCTTTAACAGAATTCATTGATTATGCTGGGCTTTCTCACGAATAGTGAAACAAAATGTTCTCATGCCTCCTCTCTAATTGTGCAATCCGAAAGTTGTAGCTATTAATTAGCCCTATAATGCTAGGTATAAAAGACACCAATTGAATTCATTGATTATGATTGGATTTCTCACGAATAGTGAAACAAAATGATCTCATGCCTCCTCTCTAATTGTGCAATCCGAAAGTTGTAGTTATTAATTAGCACTATAATGATAGTTATAAAAGACACCAATTGATTGCTTATTCAGATTTGATTGATTGATTTTTGTTTTTATTGATTTGTATTCGCTAAGGGTGTATTGTCTTCCCCTGCGTTTGGGTTAGACACTAGATAGATAATTATAATTGTTATAATAACGAGGTATACAACCAATTTAGGACAATCAAATTTGTATGAATTTATTAAGTAAAAAAACGAAATATTTTACAAAGAGAAAGAGTTTTTTTTCTTCAATATGTTTAATATAATTAGAAATGAGCTGGTTGGAAACAAGATATTAAGATGACGATCAAGACAGATTCACGCTTCAGATGCTCCAGTGATGGGTTGATTAATCCCTCCCGACTTTTAAAATTAAGTTTGGCCTGTCCTGTAAGGGTCCGTATCATGATAGTGATTATATAGATTAATAGATTAATTAAAACGAGGGCCAGCAAGATGCGGGTTATTTCAATGTAAAAAATTGTATACATTACTCTCGAAATATATATTATGAGTGGAAATCCACTCTTTGAGGAATTAGAGATCATGTCGTGGAAATCTATGCTCAAAAGAGTAATTAAAACCACTATTTGACAACGTATTTCACTATAATTTTTGAGTGGATTCAACTCCAAAACGAAGACTACTGATTTATAATGTAACTCATGAAGGAGCGGATTTTCACTCCTCTGAGTGATGAGTTATTCCTCTGAGTTGGAAGTGACCAGTGTTTCCTCACAGTCTCTCTGCTTTGGCACAGTAAACAAAATGTAGATTCATGTACAAAATGGGAAATAAACCTATATTTTAATTCAGAACTACTATAATTTGATTTTTCATATTTGATTTAGCCCTTGAATGAGGTTTATCTTGCTAGTATTTTGTCGTCAATGACTCAATAGACATTTCCTTTTTGCGTTTGGAACAAAAGTTGACTTTAATTACTTCTCAAGATTCGATTTTTGATTTAATTTGATATGATTTATTTTCCACTCAAATAGCCCAAATTAAAATAACATATATAAACCATGCAGTATTACAATATATGATATAACAAATGAATAATTATACAAGAAACCAATACTGATAAGTATCTAAGAAACAAAATAAAGTTTACAGAGTACACTTAAGTTTGAGAATAAGACTAAATAGTAATTTGCTTGATTTAACTGAGAGGGGAAAAAAGGGAATCTTAGAAAAGCTAGGTTTGTTGAGCGAGATTCCCAGTATAAATTAAAGGTCGGGTGAAATTCAGATATAAGTTGATTCCTTTTGATGTGCAGGGCTGCATACAACTCATATTTTTTTAATTCAAACATCTAAATATATTTCATAGATTTTTAAATATTAAAAAAAATAATTTTCTCAGACCTGCTAAGCTCCACCTAAAAAAAAATGTTCCAGATCTCATTCATCTTGTGACATCATCTGTCAATCGTTAGTGAGCTAACCAGAGACAGTGGTATGTAACTTCCCCAAGCTCAGCACATGCTCACGAAAGAATTGCATTCTTTCATACAACACCTCCACATTACCTTTCTTTTCCTGGTGATGCTACAGCACGTCTGACATAGCATCTCCTATGTTGGTATTGTATGGTCTATTGTAGACAGGTGGTCAGCTCTGGTGAAGCTATACATACCACTGTATCTTGTTCATTAACGATTGACAGATGATGTCACAAGACGAATGAGATCTGCAGCATTTTTTTTAAGGGTGGAGCTAATTAGCAGGTCTGAGAAAATTATTAAAAAAATAATTGATATTCTATGAAATATATTTAGATGTTTGAATAACAAAATATGAGATGTATGCAGCCCTGCACATCAACATGAATCACCTTATATTTGGATGTCACCCGACCTTTAAGTACTAGACCATCGTCAGCGTGCATCAAAGAATTCACGTATAGATGATATAAAGTGGTGGTTTTATACGCTAAGTTCGACTAATACTTTTTCATTATCTTAATTGACTTTTTTTATGTGAAAAAAACTTTTGAGAGTGATCTTTATCAGAGACATGATTGGTTCGCAATAATGTATTCCAGCCTAAAAGCATCCAACTCATTTTGTGCGCGTGTGGGATGCAAGCGCTTTCTCCCTTTTAATGCAGTTTCTGTTATCGTAGAGTAGATTAGACTAATGAGATACACGGACCAGACGCGTGTCTGAATTAGAATGTCCAGTTAAATGATATCAGATTATACGTAAAATAGCGAGAAAAGGGGGCACAGACAAATCAGGAGAGAGAGAGAGAGAGAGAGAGAGAGAGAGAGAGAGAGAGAGAGAGGGAGAGGGAGAGAGAGAGCGCGTTATATGCTTTTAACCAACGTATCGGCATCATTACGTATGCCCGTCTGGTGTAATGATTACATCTGACATGTAATTCCGTCTACTGAAATCAGGTTGACTTAAAGGGAAATCCAATCCGTATTACAAGTCACTTTGAACGAGTCATGGAAGAAGGAAAAACAGAAAAACATGTTCAGTGATTTTGTTTGGGAGGGGGTGAAAAATGGGACAAATTATGCGATAGTTGCATCAATGTATGAAGCTTGTGTGGTTGTACATTAAAATAATGTAAATTCTATAGATGTCCACCAGAAAAGAAAAAGAAATAGGACTCCTTTAGATAAGTATTACGCGATTAAGGCAGTCATCATGTTTATTTGTACAACAGTCGTTCACAAGAAATATTGCCGAACTTTTTTTATTTTAATCCCACTTTGTTCAATTTTGACCAATCTGTTCCCATACATTTTTGCTTTCCTCCAGAGAGATTATAAAATAACTTTACATCAGCATAGAATACGGTAGACTTAAATAATGAGCTGCATCTCTTTTTAAATAAATTCATTCAATATTAAACTATTCTCTCTATCTCTATCTCTCACTCCCATGTTATATTCCCCTCCGCTCTCACTCCCTCTCTCTCCCCCCTCTCTGACCCTCTATGTTTTGCTCTATCTCCACTCTCTTTCATCCTCTCTCTCTCTCTCTCTCTCTCCCCCTCTCCTTCCACATTCTCTCTCTGATCACTCCCACTCTCTTTCTCCTCTCCCTCTCTCTCTGTCTCACTGTTTCTCGGTGTCTCTCCATCCTCATTCTCTTTATAATCACTCCCACCCCACTCTCTCCCCCCTCTCTCTCTCTCTCCCTCTCTCTCTCTCCCTCTCTCTCTCAACCAAATAGATCGGATACATCCTGAATCAGTCTTACCAATGCAGGCTGTGAACAAAGGACGGGACCAAGAGACGGATTCATTACCTGTACACGTAAGAACAACTTTTCTTCGTCTTGTGGTGTCACCCTTTATTTCTCTGAATCCACGGTGATCAAACATACATTCAACATAATTCTCTTTATTATGAACGCTGTTATATCCTACCTTAATTTGGCTATCATCACACCAACTAGATTCATAGCAGACGAATAATAGACCAAACAAAAGATTTAACGACCCCCTAGTGGTAAAAAAATCGGTCATTTTGGAATCGGTGTCAGTGACGTATTATGGAAGAGAATGGATTTATAGGCGGAAGAGAATGGATTTATAGGCAGAAGAGAAGGCACCTTAGAGATTAGAATATCCAATCGACACAAATTATTTACATGGAGATGTGTAACCTGATGAACAAGGATACAATTTTCTTCCCTGACAAGACAGTGATAACCTATTCATTGTTTCATTTCGTGGTGTTTGATGATGAAGTGCATTTTTAACCCGCTTTTAGAATTTGAAAATTACAGCGCAGGTGACTATCAAGCTTGATATCATTATACTGTCGATAATACAGGTATATACATATTCAGAATGGGATCTTGCTTAACATGTGGTGGACTGTAAATGCCGAGAATAGGGGTAGTGGTTTAGGCAAAATCTGAAGAATTTAATTCTTTAACACAAAATTGAGTGTTATTCAAATCCAGAATTAGAGTATTATCATAATCATTTTTGAGACATGTTTACCATGTTTACCTATATCGCCTGGACATGTAAACTAATATATTTTTTGTATGTGAACTTACAGGTGAATATAGGATCTTCAAAAGAAGAAGATAATCCAATCAGTATGCTGAACGGATCCTACCTGAGCAAGGTGGCGTTTATGAACGCCCAGAAAGAGATTCAGAAACGTCGCAAGTATAACATGGAGCGCGTCTGCAAGAAGTACCACCCAAATCCCGAGACGGACATGGCGAAGCACCCGCCCTGGAACGTCATTGTAGACGACAAATATAAACTGTTGTACTGCTATGTTCAGAAGGTTGCTTGTACTAATTGGAAGAAAGTGTTCTTAGTAATGAGTGGTCAGTACAATTCAACCGCAAGCATTCCGCAGTTCTTCACCAATCGTGAAGGGGCCAGGAGTCTCAAGTCACTGCAGTCTTACCCCGAAGCAGAACGGAGGCACATCCTTAGGACCTACACCAAGTTTATGTTCGCCAGACACCCGTTTTCCCGTGTTCTTTCAGCATACCGGAACAAACTGGCCCCAGACAGTACCTTCTCTCGGGCGGGAAAATGGCAGAAAAAAATCGGTACCAAAATCATGAGCGCATTCCGTGAGGATGCCGTGGAGCTGCGCGTTGCGAGGCAAAATTTCAATATGAGTAATTATGACCTTTCTTTTGGTGAATTTGTGAAATTTATCTACACCCTCGGGGACAAAAGAATGGCAACAAGCATTGGCGGGATTTACATATGAGTTGCCTTCCGTGTATGATCAAGTATGACATGATTGGTAAGATTGAAACGCTTGAGGACGATGCGCGGTATATCTTGAGTGTCAGTGGTGCCGATAAGGTTGTCAGTTTTCCATCTGCAGAGGGCAGTTCACCTACCAACAGTTCCGATCCATACCTTATACAAAAGTACTTCTCAACTCTGCCGCGTAATGACATCACAAAACTGTATAACCGATATTTAATTGATTTCTTAATGTTTGATTACCATGCAACTGTAGATGATGTGCTTGATGTACGGTAGCAACAAAATGATCCAAGTTTTATACCAACAATATTTATCTACTAACTGCTATTAAATGAAAATCACTTCAGTTGAAGAAGTTGGTCATATTATGTGCCGTTCCTGTTTGAAAACCGTGACCTTGCTTTTCTGAATATCTGCAGGAGTTACATTTTGTATCAACTAATGTGAGATATTTGAGAGAGATATATTTTTCTTTTCATTTTTACTACATCACATTTTAACCTCATCACAATTGAATCAGAGCGTAATAATCAGTCTGTGCTCCTATATAAAAAGATTTGAGGGGTCAAAAGTTTAGAGGTCAAGGGGAATTTCATTTCCTGATCAATGGTACTGATTTATATTTCATATTTCATTTTGAATTAGTGGCAAAACTGTTGCTGTACTTGGCTTAAGTGTTTGCGAGGTATCTCAATATTTACTGAGAAGGTGTTAAAACTGGTTCAAAAGATTTATCGTTCTTTAAATAGAAATTGGACAATAAAACACAGTAATTTAGTGACATTTTTAATTTTTTTGTTTAGATCACTGACGTATTATTTCATGACATAGTCATAGTTTGATCTGCTGCAATTCATAATTTGTTCATTATATATGTACTTTTTAATGCCAGGAGGGCTTTGGAGCCTCAAAAGTACTCATTGAAAGAAAGAAACGAGCCTCCTGTGATAAACGGTTGTCCAAATGGACATTGCTCAGGTATACATTTTTGTAAATTACTATTTGAGTGTTTCGTGTACTTATTTGGACAAAACCTCATTTTGGGGCTTGACAATTTTGAGAAAGGGAGTATGTGTTGAAAACAGCTCTTGAATATGACGGTCTTGTACATGTATGACTAAGTTAGTGCTTATCACCAATGAAATTGTACTGTTTCTTGAAACTGTTATTATCATAAGAATATCCTGGAAGGTTCAAGGGGGCAAAGGGCCCCTCCTTTGAAGAACCCCCCCCCCCTCCACTTCTGACAATCTATAACCCACCCGTAGGTATGTGTCACAATGAGCCGTCCAATCATACTGCTACCTTCTTTCCCCAACAATGTCATATTGGACAGATATATTCTTGCCACAGGTATAATATACTTGCCACAGGTATAATATACTTTTGATTTTATGTTATTAATATTGCTTGTAACTGAAAATGCCAAAGTTGGAGAGGCAAGTTAGTTCAGTTGGCGAAGCGTCAAACTAAAGATCGTAGGTTTGAATCGACTTCAGGCAGATGACTCAAGACTACATTGTGTGTTTACTTGACCCTCCGTCCCTCTTGGATGGGACATTAAATGGAGGTCCTGTGTGAAGGAGTGTCATCACCTAACTGCACTTTTCGCACAAGAATAGGGGAATCCCCGATGTAGTGGTCCATATTGGGAAGAGAGACCAAAGGGTCACAGTGATTGATACCCTTTTCCCCTCTCTGAGGCACAAGTGACAACTAACACTTTATATTCATAATAATAGTTAATGCAACCATCAAGGGTACAGATGAATTTTTAAAAAAATTACGTGGTATAATTTATGAGGACCTAAGTCACAGAAAACTTTGCATATACATGTATAATGAAGGAAAACACATTAAGGAAATAAGTTACCTTATGATGTCATATGCGCAAGCACGATATTTGACAGTTTGCACAGCTAGCTAAAGCATAGTCAGGAATCTGGCCTGTTTAATTTGATCTCCACCTCACCAGCAATGCGACCTGCCCCACTTACTTGCTGCCAGTCGAAGATGGCGTAATCCTCGAATTAGAACGCCCGGCGGCGTTATTTTTATGCGGCACAGATTGGGGTTAGGTGCGTGTTGAGCCTATGGGAAAGTTTAGGGTTAGGGTTAGGGTTAGGGTTAGGGTTAAATCAAGACCTCTTTTAAAAAAAGCCCCAATCTGTGCCGCAGAAAAAAATGAGGCTGGTGAGCATAATTATGAGTTTGTTGATAACGCCATCTTCGGCGGCTTGAATCAAGTGTGTAGGGAAAGGACCGGGCAGACTAGCTGAAGCATCGTAAAGACGTAAACTGCACACTCTTGTCAGTACTACATTGTATTTTGCTAAAAAATATATGTGTTTGTTTTGTCATGTTGTTCGTCAAAAACTGTAACCCTGAAATCAAAACAAATAATCACAGGAACTAATCACTGTCCATAATATGAATTGTTCACATGTGAAATTGACTGGTCTTGCTTCGGAATGATTATATAGAACACGATTGCAAGAAACCAACCTGAGGGTAATGAATGAATACACTGTTGGATTGCTTGTAGTTCATGGTTGACGCCCAAGGCTATTGAAATTGCCGTAGATCTTAATATGTGTTTTCGATCATGTTGTGAGAGTAATTGCGCATTGGATTGACCAGAAGGCAGGATTTATACTTGTGATGTTGCTATGTATAGTCTTTCTTAGGACCTTGCAAAATTGATCGTTGTGAAATGGTTTTGAAAATAATTGAATCATTTAGGAGTTTGATGTAAATCATGGTTAAGTACTTTATGGATGAAGGTTGTTGTTGGATAGATCTTCTGAAGGGATTATCAAGGAATAAGCTCATCATGATTATACTAACCCTCTTTGCGAAAGAAGAAGTACTATCCAGAGAAAAAGAAATATTAGTGTGTATTTAATCAGATATTATCATTTTCATCTTTGCAACCAAAAAGTATTTCAGTGTTTCATTTTATTGATATAATAAGTGTGACATGAATTAAATCGTCTTGTTAATAAGTTTGTATAGCTGGCGAAGAGGGCAGGAGGTAAGCCTACTGCATTTAGAATGTATTTTATTTTAAAAAAACATATCTTTGCTTTGTTAGGAAATTATATAGTCATTTCTTTTCAACTCAAATAGTCGTACAAAATGATTACACTGATTATGACACTGTATGAAGGCTATTGTCCTCATGGTTTAAGGCGCTTGACTGGAGATGCGAAGGTCGAGGGTTCGAATCCCGACACGGCACTAATATCCTTTGGCGAGATATTAACCTACACTTGCTACTCTCCACCCATGCAGGTATTAAAATGGGTACCCAGTAGGATGCGACCGTCATTGTTGGTCAAACAGTTTTTGAGCGTCAAGTAACGCCTGGCTGGAATGCTCCCCAGGGAGTGGAGATTGTGCACACCGTGTGTGCGGGCAAGCACTGAATCCAATCACCGGGGTAATAGTATATCTGTAAAGCGCTTAGAGACGTCCGAGATGTATTAAGCGCTTTATAAAAGCTGAATATTATTATTATTATTATTATAAAACTCACTGGCTACAGATTTTTTTCTTCTCTTGATTAATCTCAAACTTCTATCATCATTTCCCTTTTTATAATGATTTAGGGATTCTTTAAATCTATTTATTGTTATATGTTGAAACGCATTATAATTATCATGATAATGGCATGTGAATCAAAGTACGATTTCAATGTCAAACATTAAACAATTTATGATAACCTAACTACAGGCTAATTGTGATGATGAAAAAGACATTACCGAATCGATAGATTGTGAAACTAACTTTCTTCATCTTCTCCGTGTTGAGAACCACGCAAGAAAGAAGTGTTAGAAATTATTCTCGTATCTATTATACTTGTTTCCTTAGAAGTACTATTAACAATAATATTAAAAGATATATTAAGTTGTTGCAATTAGGAAGATTTGTATAAGAAACCGTATTAGAAACCATTAAGTAAACCTATTATTGTGGTTGAATTGAATCTGGTGTTTATTTGGGGGTGATCTGGGGAGTGTTTCACAAAAATTAAGATCGACTTTAAGTTGGACTTAAATATTGCAGGCCGTTCATGTCACTAGTTCCTCTAACCATTCCTGACATTGCATGGTTTCTCAAGGGACGTACAAATCGTGGTCATAAATCTACAGAATTTCCCTTTTGTTTTTTATAGTTCATATTGAAGGAAAAAATATTATCTAAAGATCATAATTGAGAGACCAATCGTGAGAGCAACCAGTGGCATGAACGGCCTGCCATAGTTAAGTCGATCTTAGTCTTTGTGAAACACCCCCTGGACTCATTGATTCAAATGTTTTGAATGGTATGGCCTTGCTTTGGAATGTTTAAAATGGGAAACTACTTTGGTCAGAACGTTAGGTCGCTGCTTCTTAATCATGTCAGATACCCTACCTGGTAATCTTAACAATTTCATGGCCGTCGGAGTGGTCATACCATGGACCTATTACGGATGGACATTCGTCGTTTTCTTAACGAATTCATTGTGATTGTCTCCGTCAATGTCGTTTCAATAACATTCCGTACATGTTTCTTCACTTTGATCTCATGAGGTCCACCGCCAAAAAGCCGGGACAGAATCAAGATAGTGATTTCACACATGTTAATCATCATGCGCAGAAGATAATAACTCGCTTAAATCGTGGAAAATCGATGTGCAGTTCTGGTTTATAATCGGAAATTGTTGTTCCGTGTACTGTATTTTATTTTGAAAACACGTTTATATTTCCAGATAGAGGTTATATTTGGATTGGTTGTGATTTAAAATCCCGTTTCCAATTTCTCATAATATTCCAAAGTTACAATGCACAGGGCTTTTAAAGATCACGGCCTTCTAATTGTTTTATAAGGTCATGGGTGTGTGCGAAAGTGTGCGAATCAGTAATAATACATTTCATATCACCAAAATCGTCTGCTTTTCCACTTTGCTGCTCCCCATTAGGGATGTTTTTTTTAAAGACACACTCTTACAGAGCACACCATCCAAACAAAACCCAAAAGAGGGAAACTGCGCCTTTGTCAATGACCGATAATGCTTGAGCAGTCGTTATTGTTAGAACAGCTGAATGTTCTCATTAAGATGCACATAATCAGAAGGCGGTGGATCTCATGGGATCAAAGAAAGAATCACGTTGAATGTCCATCCGTAATAGGTCCATGGTCATACAAAGGGCTATACGTCTTCGACGATAGGTCAGAGTAAAATCAAATGGGCCATTTTCGTAATGTAACCAAATTTAATACATAAGTCTTTGTGAAGTGCTCAATAAATTATTTAATTCACCTGATAGAATAATAGTATTTCAATAGAAAGAATCTGAACTGCATACATTAGTTGTTGCCAGGTTGGACAAACATTATGGCTTGACCTACCTAGCAACACTTAGTATATGCAGTTTGCATTCTGACTATTGAAATACTATTATTCTTATCAGGTGAATTAAATAATTTGTATTGAGGCACTTCACAAAGACTTTTGCAATTAATTTGGTTACATTACGAAAATGGCCTATTGGGTAAAATCGAAAAGGTATAAGGACCGTCAGCATGGTCCATGGATGGCTTGTGTTTCTATGAAATACATATTATTTGCGAAAAACCATTGTCATGCCTAATTCTTTGATTATTATGTTGGCTTATCCTCGTGAAAACTGCTCTGTAATTTTAAAAAGAAAAAGAAATAAATGAAAATAAAACATATTTTTCCTAATAAACGTAATCTAATGTCATCTTGCACAATTGCCTTCTCTCTTTGTTGTTTTAAATCCTGCACGTGCAATGGACTATAGATGTCGCTGTTCTCTCAATGAGAACAGAGCAATCGATTATGAGAGAATGTTTACGGCAGACACACACACGCACCCCACACATGCCAACACGCACGCATGTATTTATTATACACACATTCAGCGAAGAGAGGAAGAAAGTGGATACTTTTCAAATAACTATTCAATATAAACTTATCTTTCATAATATATATCAAATAAACATAAACAATTAATCCTTTTTAAGATGTGTGATTGGAATCATATCATTCATGCATGAGTGAGCCTATAGGCATTTAACAATAAATGAAATATCTGGAAAAAAATTGCAAATGTTGGGCATCCGGCCATTCAAATGTTGATGAACATTGGAGGTATCTTATACGCCGTCCACGATCATGGATGGAAAGGAGAGGCATCTTGACTGTGCTTGTCAAATCAATGGAGTCCTGAGACTACAGTGTTGACATCTAGAGATCAATCCTCATTGTTTCTCGTTGAAAAAGGATGTCCTTCAGTTGCACACGTTCATTAACTTACTCTATTTTTGCAATTTTCTTCATCAGACCTTGTGACGGTGAAATGAATGTGCCCATCCAAGCTTGAAACTTCCAAACTTGGTCTTAATAATTGATGTTGGTCCTGGTGGTAGAGTATTCATTTTCATTAATTTGTTATATATTTTATTATTATATTTTATTGACGGTTTATATGACAACTTTGAACAATAGGGAGCGTCCACTTTCTTTTTTGCTTAGTTACAATATAGAGAGAGGGTGGTGTGTGCGTGTGTATGTGTATGTGTGACTGTGTGTATCCTGCACATTAGTAGAACATGATAAGGAACACATAAATGCTATAGTTTTTAAACTTATTTAATTGCAGTAATCATTCATATACACAACAGCATGATTAACGTGTATTAAGCATTATAATTTAATATACAAATAGCGGAAATAAATTATCATTAAGTTACTTCAATAAATACTACTAGAAGTTATAAGAATTATATTTAGAATGACCAGAAACTATTTTCCTTCATCATAGACATTGTTGACATTTCTTTCATGGTGAATACAAAACCCATGTTCAAATTGAAAAAGTACTTCGTAAACAAAGTCATGGAATGTTTTAAAGCACAAAAATGAATAATAATTGAAATAATATATATCAAATAGTTTGTCTTCAAATTATAACATGTACATGAAATATTATCACATAAAAATGATCTCACGTTGCATGTATCTCGTGTGGTATATTGTATCCAAACAACTCAAAATCAAGGCGATAACGTTCGTACAATTTCATGACGTCATCATCGGGTAACTGTGCATAATAGGGAATGACATCATCTGAACTATTTGTAGGGCTACTACCAATCGATGATGGGAATTCGACGACATCAGAAAGACGGAGTGACTCTAGAACGAATTCCGCATCCGTACTCATCGTTTCGAACTTTCCAATAATGTCATAGTTGATACCACACGGTGAACACATCCTATACATTTCCTTCCAATGCTTGTCGTCTTTGCCTCCCAAATTTCCCTCTTCCCCAAGAAATTTGACAAAATCTGCAAACGTGAGGCCATAATCGTTATTTGTAGAATCGGGATGAAAGTGTTCAAAGATGCCCTCACCGAGCCTCTTCTGCCAGTGTCTCGCTCTACTGAATGTAGTATCTGGGGCTAGTTTGTTCTTGTATGCCGAGAGAACACGCGACATGGGATGCCTGGCAAACATGATCTTGGTGTAGCTATTCAAAATCCGTTTTCTCATCCGTCGCGACTGGCGAGAGAAAAAGTCCAGATTCCTCTGTTTACGGTGATTAATTTCAAACTGATTTATATCATCAGTGTTGCTAATAACCCCTTTAAGAACGAGGAATATTCGCTTCCAACTTGTACACGCCACCTTCGGAATGAAACAGAACATGAGTTTGTGCTTGTGGTCGACTATGATATTAAATGGTGGCTTGTTTATAACGTCATTTTGTGACGTCATGGGATATCTTTCACACACTTTTGAAATTCTATTTCGACGCTTATCTTGTATAGCTTCTTGTGAATGGATGAATGCACCTCCCGTGATCACCTGTAGAAGATGGAAGACAAATGATATCTGTTTGGTTACTGCTGACAAACACCAATTTCCATTTTAACTTTATCCAATCGATAAAAAAGGTGAATAAGAGTGACAAACTATATGGTAGAGAGAAAAGGGAGAGAGAGAGAGAGAGAGAGAGAGAGGGGAGGGAGGGAGAGAGAGAGAGAGAGAGAGAAATAAATACTCTATCTTTAGTTTCAGTGTTTCATGCAGGCTTTTTTTAAAATGAAAGCCATATATTAACATTATTTTGAAAGTTTGGGGCAACAAGAAACCAGCTCTGAAGCTTGCAGTGAAAAGAAAAAAGCACAAAGACAGAGCGATCAAAAAGAGATGAAGTTTTAATTGGCCTTTATAATCTAAAGAATAGTCTATCATGAACGTTAAAGCATTTCAGTGCTCCACTAAAGTTTGTGCCAAATAACCTCATGATCATATACCTGCATTTTTTATGTAACCCCCCCCCCCAAAAAAAATACATATTATACATATATATATTCATTATGATGCAATGCTTTGCAGAACTTCATAATTTCCTCTCAGAACGATTGAAGGGCTTTGTATATGTATTTTAGTGTTAAAAGGGTGAATCTTAGGTCGTTAAAACTGTGCTTTTCAGCACTTTACAAGGGGTAAACATATAATTGTTTGATTATGGTTTGAAACGTTCTAAGCGTCAATTTGGTAACTAATTTAATATGACAGTATATTCAGAGTGTTCATATTGTAATAAAATAATGTTTCTTATAAAGCGCTTTACCAATTACAACCGATCAAAGAGCTTACCGTATCATTATGACCCAGGTCACTGCATTCGCACATTACAGTGCAAATTCTCCATTCCCTGGAGAGCATTCTAGCTAGTCGGGTTTTTTTAATCAACACCGTAATAAATGGTCTTATTATATATTTAGTCTCTAACGACGTAATAAAAAGAAAACTTACAGATTCGTAGTGCGTGTTATTTTGATTTCCATTTTCACCGGGCTTCAAGGGATCAGCTGAAATGAGAAATAAAATCAAACCATTAAAAAAAGATTAAAAAACGCAATACGCATAGTTGTTTACATCTATAACAAACAAAAAATAGGTCAGAAAATGGTCGAATCCATGACATAGAAGATAATATTTTGAATTCTCAATCATTTTGCTGGTATGAAACATTTTGAGAATTTGTTTTCTTTTCTCAGGTTTATATCGATTAATCGTCGATTTATCACCGAATTTCTAAACTCTTCAAGGACGCACACCTAATTGTGTACGAGATTCATAGTAACTCTTGAAGGACATAATTTTGTAGTAATGTTTTCTAATTTGATGATGCAGACACGGTATAAGTAGGCGTGAAAGGTTTCTGGTGGCGTCATTTCGATCAACATTATACTTGCTCAGTGGTGGATCCAATTAAGATTTTGAGATGGGGAGGGGAACGCTCCAATTCTTCTTCTGGTATCGAGAAATTAACTCAAGGGCAATTTCAGTACAGATAATCATGATGGACAGGGCTAGACATATTCCAAAGGTTGATTTTTTTTCTGAATAGGTTTGCTGTTGCCTTGATATTTTTAAATTATAGATGAGGTGCACCCCTCCTGCACCCATGAAGGAACCCACCACTGGTTGTTGATTTAACGAAAATGTACCTTTTGCAGGATCCGGAATCATTTTCGCTACCTGGTTGGGTGACATCACAGTATAAGAGGTTACCATGACAACGAGGAGTGCTGTCCCAATAAGAAGTAGCTTAGATTGTTTGTATTTGAGCATGATGGAATGATGGGGTGTTATCATGCAGTAGGCTGGAGGCATTCATCGAGGCAGGATCAACTGTATATGAAAGAATATAGACAATAAAGCACATGATGAAATATAGGTCTAATTATTCTTTTGCGTGTAAGTGCAAGTGCGTATACTTTAGTCAATGGTCACACACACCGAAGCCTTGTGTTCTAACTTATTCATTGTAACTTTTCTTTTGCACGGAAGGAAGGGATGATAGAGGATCACGTATATGGCGAGCGGAACGAGCCATATTCAATGCAACTATACAACTATACATCCATCGAATGGATGTATAGTTTTATCCAATCAGAACGCAGGAAACTGTACCACTATACAACCATACAACCATACGAATATACGGCTATGCATCCATCGGACGCATGAATAGTTTCCACCGTGCGGGCCGAAGTGCCATAATTCGGTCACAACCATACGACTATACAGCCATCGAATGGACGTATAGTTTTAACCAATCAAAACGCAGGAAACTGTACGTGTTTACACAATTGTACAGTTGTAAACAAGTACAGTCTAATAGTAAACAAGTACGGCCGGGCGTCTTTGGCTGGGATGAGCACATGTTATGCTAGAATGCACATTTGCTGCTCAGTGAGAAACTATTGCACGTGCAGGGGTTTCTCTGCCTGCGCACAGAGAAACTACTGCTCGTGCGGTAGTTAAAACCACTGATCAGGGGCTTCTCTGCTTGCGCGGAGAGAAACTACTACTCGTGCAGTAGTTAAAACCACTGATCAGTAGTTAAAACCACTGATCAGGGGTTTCTCTGCTTGCGCGGAGAGAAACTACTACTCGTGCAGTAGTTAAAACCACTGATCAGTAGTTAAAACCACTGATCAGGGGTTTCTCTGCTTGCGCGGAGAGAAACTACTACTCGTGCAGTAGTTAAAACCACTGATCAGTAGTTAAAACCACTGATCAGGGGTTTCTCTGCTTGCGCAGAGAGAAACTACTACTCGTGCAGTAGTTAAAACCACTGATCAGGGGTTTCTCTGCTTGCGCGGAGAGAAACTACTACTCGTGCAGTAGTTAAAACCACTGATCAGTAGTTAAAACCACTGATCAGGGGTTTCTCTGCTTGCGCAGAGAGAAACTACTACTCGTGCAGTAGTTAAAACCACTGATCAGGGGTTTCTCTGCTTGCGCAGAGAGAAACTACTACTCGTGCAGTAGTTAAAACCACTGATCAGGGGTTTCTCTGCTTGCGCAGAGAGAAACTACTACTCGTGCAGGGGTTTATCTGCATGCGCACAGAGAAACTATTCACCATTGCAACCACTTCAATGAAATGTTAGTTTTATTTAGGGAACCTATAATCTCCAAGCTGAGCTTTTAATAGGTTCCTCACATTTCACCCTGTATAACCTACTATTCAATACAATTAATTTCGACGTCTTTTACAAAGAATTGATTATATAATGTGATACTTTTAGTATATTTCATATTATGTTCTAATTTTGTCAATTATGTGAATTCTATTTTATGTGAAATGTGAAACAAAATAAACTTGAAACTTGAAACTTGATAGTGGTGGTGATGGGTAAGGAGGTCTTGATAAGGTCTATATAGTGGAACAAAATAAAAGTAAAATTGCCGTGAGAAATTTGTTTTTGTTTTTATTTTGACAAGGGGGCAGGATATAATGATAAATAAATACAGAAACAAAAACATTAAAAATACGAAATGTAAACATAAATGTGCAAACGTTAGGCCTAATTAATTAATTCAAAGCAAACACAGAAAATACATGCAGGTTCAGAAAAAGTTAAACATATGGCCTGATTAATTCGAGACAAACACAGGAAAAAATGTAATAGATATTCAAGTCAGTGTATTCATGCAATTAGGCGCGGGTTCAGGGGAGCCGAGGGAAAGAGGAGAGAAGGGCAAAGAAAGAAGAGGAAGAAAAAAAGAAAAGGAGGAAAAGAAGGGTATCGGGGGCCGAAAGGGCCTTGCCTCCCAGACTGTTGCCTCCCCCCGCCTTCCGCCCCCGCCCCCTTTCCATCAGAAAAAAAGAAAGAAGGAAGGAAAGGAAAATAGAGGGAGAAGAAAAGAAAAGAAGGGGGATATCAGTTGCGATTTTCCCACCAACAAGTTGTGGATCGGGAGGGGGCAAAGGCCTTTGCCCCGCCAAAAAAATAGAGAGAAGGAAGGGAACGGGAAAGATGAGAGCTAAAAGGGAACAAAAAAGAGGAAGGACAAAAGAAAAGGGTGACAATAAGGGAGATAAGTTGCGATTTTTCCAACGAACAAGGTGTTGTGTTGATCGGGGAGGGCTGAAAGTCTCTTGCCTGCCCCCTTCGCAACAGATCAGCCGTGGGGTCCCCTATCCATTATTTCGCTTTCTTATTATCATTTTGTTTATTGCTCATTTCACTTTTTTAATGAATAGCGACCCTCTTCTCCTATTATGAATAGCGACCCTCTTCTCCTATTATGAATAGCGACCCTTTCTACTATTATGAATAGGGACCCTTATGAATAACGACCTCGATTTTATATTATGAATAGCGACCCACTTCTTATATTATGAATACCGACCCTCTTCTTTGATTATGAAAAGCGGTCCTTATTAATATTGACCCTTATGAATAATGACCCTTTCTCAGATTATGAATAGCGGTCCTTGTGATTAGCGGTACTTATGAATAGCGGTCCTTACGAATAGCGGTCCTTATGAATAGCGACATTGGCCCGTCTCAGTGGCGTAGCCTGGATAATATCAGTCGGAGGCAGGGTGGTGGGGCAAGATTTCCAACAAGGAGGACAAATTACGATGGGATTATATGTTTGTTATGTTATACTTCTTTTTTTCGTCACCACAGGAGCGGTGGATGTCTCTATATAATTATCAAAGATAAAATGTAAAATATACCTACTTTAAAAAAAAGAGAAATATTCAAGGCCATGTGTCGCCCCCCCGGCTACGCCATTGCCATGGCCCACGGATCCAGGATTTCTTAGGTGCCAGCAGTTGCGAAATGAGCAAAAACGTTGGGGGCAGACAAAAAATCCGCATCACCCCACTCTTACATGGATGCCCCGCTGAACGTTTTTTTTAAGTGGGTGGGGGAGGCTAAAGTATTTACGATCAGGTAGAGCGTAGCATAAATTGGCGTGGGGTCTAGGGGCAAAGCCCCGGCGGGATGATACGGCCAGATGAGCATTCACGACACTGGCAGGTCACTAATTGGCGTGGGGTCCAGGGGCTGAGCCCCCTGAAACTCAGGGATTTGAGGCATTTTATAACGGTCAGATAAGCATTCAGATGGCCGCCTTAGGCCCCTGGTGGGGTCGAGGAGGCGGTGCCCTGGAAGCTCAGGGTTTTAGCCATTTAATTACGGTCAGATGTGCATATTTTGCGGGCCCTGACATGTAGGCCTTTAAATAAGCATATTTCCTGCCCGACTGTAAATTTAGGAATTTGTCATTTTCCAACAAACGCATAAAAAAGTATAATTTACTAAAAATATCGGAAAATTATGTCATTTCAGCAACATTGGTAAATCACCGGTATCGATTTAGAAATAAGCCACATTTGAATTTTATTTGGGAGGCAGCGACTGCCCCTACCCCCCTACCCCTCAGTAAGCCAGTGCCCCCGATCTACACCTCGTTGGCGGGAAAATCGCAACTGATCTTTCCTACCTTTCTTCTTTCTCTTTTTAATTTCTCTTTCTCTCCTCTTTCCCTTTCCCTCTCTCTCTTTTAGGTCTGCTGGGGAGGCAGGGGCTTTGGCCCCCGTTCCAAACGTTGTTGTTGATTAATCGCAACTGATCTCCCTTCTTTTCACCCTTTTCTTTCTTCATCCTCGTTTTTGTTCCCTTTAGCTCTCCTCTTTCCCTTTCCCTTCCCTTTTTTCGGCGCGGGCGGGGAGGCAAAGGCATTTTGCCACCCCGATCCACAACTTGATGGCGGACAAATTGCAACTGATATTCCCTTCTTTTCCTTTCCTTCCTTCTCTCTTATTTGTTTTGATGGAGGGGGTAGGCAACAGTCCGGGAGGCGAGGCCCTTTCGTCCCGCCCCTCTATTCTTCTTTTCCCCTCTTCTTTTCTTTTTCCTCTTCTTTCTTTCACTTTCTCTCCTTCCCTTTCCTTCTTGTCCTCTCTCTCTCTCTCTCTCTTTTGCAGGGGGCATGCCCGCTCGGCTCCCTGGATCCGTGCCTGGCCGTGGGGGTGTCATCCATCCAATATATCACTTTGTTTGTAGCATTTTGTTTATTGCTTAGGCCTATTTAATTTGTATGAATAACGACTCTCATTCCGTGTTATGAATAGCGACCCTTTTCTACTATTATGAATAGCGACCCTCATTTCGCGTTATGAATAGCGGCCCTCTCGTCGTCTTATGAATAGCGACCCTCTCGCCGTATTATGAATAGTGACCCTCTTCTACTATTATGAATAGCGACCCTCATTTCGCGTTATGAATAGCGGCCCTCTCGTCGTCTTATGAATAGCGACCCTCTCGCCTTATTATGAATAGTGACCCTCTTCTCCTATTATGAATAGCAGGGGCGCCGGAACTGGAGGGGGGCAGGGGCGGTTGCCCTCCACTTCGGCCCCTAAAACGAAAAAGTGGGGGAACGCATTTTTCCCTAAAAGCCCCCTTAAAAAAATCAGCAGTAAAGGAGTAGAAATGGTTTGTATGGTTGGTATTTTTAACCAAAAGAAAATAAAAATAATGAAACCTGAATTGAATTCATTGATCAAATTCAAATTGTAAAAAGAAAGAGAAAGTGAGAGATGTAGGAAAGGGAGAGTTAGAGTGATGAGAAAGAGAGAGAAAGAGAGAAAGAGAAAGGAATAAAGAGAGAGAGAAAAAAGAGAGAGAAGGGGACGAAAGAGAGAGAGAGAAGGGGACGAAAGAGAGGGAAAGAGAGAGAGAGAGAGAGAGAGACAGAGGGGGAGAGAGAGGGAGGATGGGGAAAAGAGACAGACAAAGGGGTTCCCTATATCACAGGTGAGGGAAGATGGCAAGAAACATTCAGAAATGCGGCAAAACGAGATAAAAAACTATCTAAAGTCATTCAAATAGTGCAATCATGAACTGAAATTATGAATATTACAATTTATAGTGAGAAGACATGAACCCGTGAACACTGGCGTACTGATGGGGCTTGGGGGTAGTTGCCCCCCCCCAATAAAATTCAAACGTGGTTTATTTCTAATTCGATACCAGTTTCACAAATGTTGGTGAAATGACATGATTTTCCAGGATTTTTTCTCATTTTTTTGTGTAAATTATACATTTTTATGCGTTTGTTACAAATTCCCAAATTTACAGTCAGGCAAAAAATATGCTTATTTAGAAGCCTTCATGTCAGCGCCTGCAGAACGGCGGGGCTCGGGGCTCGAGGCCCTCACTTTTTGAAAAAGTATTTTAAAGAGAAAAAGAAAGAAGGAGGAAAAGAAAGAATGAGTGACCTGCCAGTGTCACAAATGAGGTATCAAAATATGCTCATCTGACCGTAATTAAATGCTTAAACCCCCCGAGCTAACGGACCGGTGGAAAATGCAATGAATTATTGATCCTGTATTACAGGTTCTTTGTTATTTTGTAATTGTGGAGGCTGCCCCTACCCTAGCCCCCGCTGCGTGCAGTCATGATTCAGTGGCAAAGCAATGGCCTCGTAACTGTGAGGCCCCAGGGTCAAAAACGTGTCGATGTGCTATTATTATTGCCCTTTTCTGACGCATTAATCCCCATTTACTGTAAGTTATGACTTAAGGGCGTAGGTCCCTAGTTGATTAGCATAGTAGCATACAGATGTTTAAGCAGTCACGCAAAACAAACACTTACACATTATAATTATTCAATAAAATCTGACAATGTAAAGTATTATCTCGATCTATTATGAAAAAATCATTGTCAAAATCATTCAATAAATTGGGGTACAAAAAATCCAACTTGATGAGCAACAGTGTACTTACATGAATGGAGAAGCAAATAAAATAAAATACAAGAAAACTAAGTCAAATACGTCGGGAGGGTCGTTATTCATAATGCGGAAAGAGCGTCGCTTTTCATAATAGGAGAAGCGGGTCGCTACTCATGAAATGACGAGAGGGTCGCTATTTATAATTCATATCGGGGGTCACTACTCATAAGGACCGCTATTCATATTTCGAAAAGAGGGTCTCTATTCATAACAGGAGGAGAGGGTCGCTATTCATAATACGGAATGAGGGTTCCTATTCGTAATAGGAGAAGAGGGTCGCTATTCACAATGCGGAAAGAGCTTCGCTTTTCATAGTAGGAGAAGCGGGTCGCTACTCATAAAATTAAGAGAGGGTCGCTATTCATAATTCACATCGGGGTCACTACTCATAAGGACCGCTATTCATATTTCGAAATGAGGGTCTCTATTCATAACAGGAGAAGAGGGTCGCTATCATAATACGGAATGAGGGTTCCTATTCATAATAGGAGAAGAAGGTTGCTATTAGTAATACGACTAGATGGTCGCTATTCATAATGCGGAATGAGGGTTGCTATTCATAAGGGTCATTATTCATAATCTTAGAAGAGGGTCGCTATTCATAATGCGGAATGAGGGTTGCTATTCATAAGGGTCATTATTCATAATCTTAGAAGAGGGTCGCTATTCATAATGCGGAATGAGGGTTGCTATTCGTAAGGGTCATTATTCATAATCTTAGAAGAGGGTCGCTATTCATAATACGACGAGAGGGTCGCTATTCATAATATCATCATCATCATCACCATCATATCCTCATCGTCATCATCATTGTCAATATCACCATCATTAAAATTTGTATTTTCAATTACCTATCCGTTCTGCTTAATAAATGTGTTAATATATTTCATGAGTTTCGTCTGGGACTGTTGTGTCATCAAGCAATCTGCTTACAATGACAGTCCTACTTCCGCAAATAATTGTTATTGTTTGAGGAAATTTAGTCTTTATGACAGGCGCGGATCCAGGGAGCCGAGGGGCCTTGCCCCCCTCCCCGCAAAAAAAAGAGAGAGAGAGAGAGAGAGAGAGAGAGAGAGAAGGAAAAGAAGGGAAAGGGAAAGAGGAGAGAAAGGGAAAGAAAGAAGAGGAAGAGAGAGAGAGAGAAAAGGAGGAAAAGAAGGGGATCGGCCGAAAGGGCCTTGCCTCCCAGACTGTTGCCTCCCCTGCCCCCTTCCCATCAGAAAAAGAAAGAAGGAAGGAAAGGAAAATAGAGGAAGAAGAAAAGAAAAGAAGGGGATATCAGTTGCGATTTTCCCACCAACAAGTTATGGATCGGTGGGGAGCAAAGGCCTTGCCTCCCCCCCGCCAAAAAAAAGAGAGAAGGAAAGGAAAGGGAAAGATGAGAGCTAAAAGGGAACAAAAAAGAGGAAGAACAAAAGAAAAGGGTGACAAGAAGGGGAGATCAGTTGCGATTTTTCCAACGAACAAGGTGTTAATCGGGGAGGGCTGAAAGGCCCTTGCCTGCCCCTCAGCAAAAAACAAGAGACAGAGAGAGAAGGAAGGAAAGGGAAAGGGAAAGAGGAGAGCTAAAGGGAACAAAAAGAGGAAGAACAAAAGAAAAGGGTGACAAGAAGGGGAGATCAGTTGCGATTTTTCCAACGAACAAGGTGTTGATCGGGGAGCTGAAAGGCCCTTGCCTGCCCCCTCAGCAAAAAACAAGAGACAGAGAGAAGGAAGGAAAGGGAAAGGGAAAGGGAAAAAAAAGGGGGAAAATAAGGGAAGATCAGTTGCGATTTTTAACATTGTACAACTACATTTCAACTACATTTTCATTTTGTTGAGATGTATGTGTTTAATAAATGTTTTCTACAAAAAGTATTCGGGGCCATGTGGTGTCCCCCCGCCTACGCAACAGATCAGCCGTGGGTGTCCCCTATCCATTATTTCGCTTTCTTATTATCATTTTTTTATTGCTCATATCACTTTTTTTTAAATGAATAGCGACCCTCTTCTCTTCTTGATAGTGGTGGTGATGGGTAAGGAGGTCTTGATAAGGTCTATATAGTGCAACAAAATAAAAGTAAAATTGCCGTGAGAAATTTGTTTTTGTTTTTATTTTGGGGTGAGATATCTAGCCCTCGTAACAACAAGGGGCAGGATATAATGATAAATACAGAAAAACACAGAAAAATACGAAATGTAAACATAAATGTGCAAACATTAGGCCTAATTAATTCGAGACATGATCAATTCAAAGCAAACACAGAAAATACATGCAGGTTCAGAAAAAGTTAAACGTAAGGCCTGATTAATTCGAGACAAACACAGAAAAAAATGTAATAGATATTCAAGTCAGTGTATACATGCAATCAGGCGCGGATCCAGGGAGCCGAGGGGCCTTGCCCCCTCCCCGCAAAAAAAAGAGAGAGAGAGAGAGAGAGAGAGAAGGAAAAGAAGGGAAAGGGAAAGAGGAGAGAAAGGGAAAGAAAGAAGAGGAAGAAAAAGAAAAGGAGGAAAAGAAGGGGATCGGGGCCGAAAGGGCCTTGCCTCCCAGACTGTTGCCTCCCCGCCCCTTCCCATCAGAAAAAGAAAGAAGGAAGGAAAGGAAAATAGAGGAAGAAGAAAAGAAAAGAAGGGGGATATCAGTTGCGATTTTCCCACCAACAAGTTATGGATCGGTGGGCAAAGGCCTTGCCTCCCGCCAAAAAAAAGAGAGAAGGAAGGAAAGGGAAAGAGGAGAGCTAAAAGGAACAAAAAGAGGAAGAACAAAAGAAAAGGGTGACAAGAAGGGGAGATCAGTTGCGATTTTTCCAACGAACAAGGTGTTAATCGGGGAGGCTGAAAGGCCCTTGCCTGCCCCCAGCAAAAACAAGAGACAGAGAGAGAAGGAAGGAAAGGGAAAGGGAAAGAGGAGAGAAAGGGAAAGAAAATAAAGAGGAAGAAGAAAAGAAAAGGGGGAAAATAAGGGAAGATCAGTTGCGATTTTTAACATTGTACAACTACATTTCAACTACATTTTCATTTTGTTGAGATGTATGTGTTTAATAAATGTTTTCTACAAAAGTATTTGGGGCCATGTGGTGTCCCCCGCCTACGCAACAGATCAGCCGTGGGTGTCCCCTATCCATTATTTCGCTTTCTTATTATCATTTTGTTTATTGCTCATTTCACTTTTTTTAAATGAATAGCGACCCTCTTCTCTTCTTGATAGTGGTGGTGATGGGTAAGGAGGTCTTGATAAGGTCTATATAGTGCAACAAAATAAAAGTAAAATTGCCGTGAGAAATTTGTTTTTGTTTTTATTTTGGGGTGAGATATCTAGCCCTCGTAACAACAAGGGGCAGGATATAATGATAAATACAGAAAAACACAGAAAAATACGAAATGTAAACATAAATGTGCAAACATTAGGCCTAATTAATTCGAGACATGATCAATTCAAAGCAAACACAGAAAATACATGCAGGTTCAGAAAAAGTTAAACGTAAGGCCTGATTAATTCGAGACAAACACAGAAAAAAATGTAATAGATATTCAAGTCAGTGTATACATGCAATCAGGCGCGGATCCAGGGAGCCGAGGGGCCTTGCCCCTCCCCGCAAAAAAGAAGAGAGAGAGAGAGAGAGAGAGAGAAGGAAAAGAAGGGAAAGGGAAAGAGGAGAGAAAGGGAAAGAAAGAAGAGGAAGAAAAAGAAAAGGAGGAAAAGAAGGGATCAGCCGAAAGGGCCTTGCCTCCCAGACTGTTGCCTCCCTGCCCCTTCCCATCAGAAAAAGAAAGAAGGAAGGAAAGGAAAATAGAGGAAGAAGAAAAGAAAAGAAGGGGATATCAGTTGCGATTTTCCCACCAACAAGTTATGGATCGGTGGGGAGCAAAGGCCTTTGCCTCCCCGCCAAAAAAAGAGAGAAGGAAAGGAAAGGGAAAGATGAGAGCTAAAAGGGAACAAAAAAGAGGAAGAACAAAAGAAAAGGGTGACAAGAAGGGGAGATCAGTTGCGATTTTTCCAACGAACAAGGTGTTGATCGGGAGGGCTGAAAGGCCCTTGCCTGCCCCTCAGCAAAAAACAAGAGACAGAGAGAGAAGGAAGGAAAGGGAAAGGGAAAGGGAAAAAAAAGGGGGGAAAATAAGGGAAGATCAGTTGCGATTTTTAACATTGTACAACTACATTTCAACTACATTTTCATTTTGTTGAGATGTATGTGTTTAATAAATGTTTTCTACAAAAGTATTCGGCCATGTGGTGTCCCCCCGCCTACGCAACAGATCAGCCGTGGGTGTCCCCTATCCATTATTTCGCTTTCTTATTATCATTTTTTTATTGCTCATTTCACTTTTTTTTAAATGAATAGCGACCCTCTTCTCTTCTTGATAGTGGTGGTGATGGGTAAGGAGGTCTTGATAAGGTCTATATAGTGCAACAAAATAAAAGTAAAAATTGCCGTGAGAAATTTGTTTTTGTTTTTATTTTGGGGTGAGATATCTAGCCCTCGTAACAACAAGGGGCAGGATATAATGATAAATACAGAAAAAACACAGAAAATACGAAATGTAAACATAAATGTGCAAACATTAGGCCTAATTAATTCGAGACATGATCAATTCAAAGCAAACACAGAAAATACATGCAGGTTCAGAAAAAGTTAAACGTAAGGCCTGATTAATTCGAGACAAACACAGAAAAAAATGTAATAGATATTCAAGTCAGTGTATACATGCAATCAGGCGCGGATCCAGGGAGCCGAGGGGCCTTGCCCCTCCCGCAAAAAAAAGAGAAGAGAGAGAGAGAGAGAGAGAGAAGGAAAAGAAGGAAAGGGAAAGAGGAGAGAAAGGAAAGAAAGAAGAGGAAGAAAAAAGAAAAGGAGGAAAAGAAGGGGAGGGGGCCGAAAGGGCCTTGCCTCCCAGACTGTTGCCTCCCTGCCCCTTCCCATCAGAAAAAGAAAGAAGGAAGGAAAGGAAAATAGAGGAAGAAGAAAAGAAAAGAAGGGGATATCAGTTGCGATTTTCCCACCAACAAGTTATGGATCGGTGGGGAAAGGCCTTTGCCTCCCCGCCAAAAAAAAGAGAGAAGGAAGGAAAGGGAAAGATGAGAGCTAAAAGGAACAAAAAGAGGAAGAACAAAAGAAAAGGGTGACAAGAAGGGGAGATCAGTTGCGATTTTTCCAACGAACAAGGTGTTGATCGGGAGGGCTGAAAGGCCCTTGCCTCCCCCCTCAGCAAAAAACAAGAGACAGAGAGAGAAGGAAGGAAAGGGAAAGGGAGAGAGAAAGGGAAAGAAAATAAAGAGGAAGAAGAAAAAAAAGGGGGAAAATAAGGGAAGATCAGTTGCGATTTTTAACATTGTACAACTACATTTCAACTACATTTTCATTTTGTTGAGATGTATGTGTTTAATAAATGTTTTCTACAAAAGTATTCGGGGCCATGTGGTGTCCCCCCGCCTACGCAACAGATCAGCCGTGGGTGTCCCCTATCCATTATTTCGCTTTCTTATTATCATTTTTTTATTGCTCATTTCACTTTTTTTTAAATGAATAGCGACCCTCTTCTCTTCTTGATAGTGGTGGTGATGGGTAAGGAGGTCTTGATAAGGTCTATATAGTGCAACAAAATAAAAGTAAAATTGCCGTGAGAAATTTGTTTTTGTTTTTATTTTGGGGTGAGATATCTAGCCCTCGTAACAACAAGGGGCAGGATATAATGATAAATACAGAAAAACACAGAAAAATACGAAATGTAAACATAAATGTGCAAACATTAGGCCTAATTAATTCGAGACATGATCAATTCAAAGCAAACACAGAAAATACATGCAGGTTCAGAAAAAGTTAAACGTAAGGCCTGATTAATTCGAGACAAACACAGAAAAAAATGTAATAGATATTCAAGTCAGTGTATACATGCAATCAGGCGCGGATCCAGGGGAGCCGAGGGCCTTCCCCCCCTCCCCGCAAAAAAAGAGAAGAGAGAGAGAGAGAGAGAGAGAGAAGGAAAAGAAGGGAAAGGGAAAGAGGAGAGAAAGGGAAAGAAAGAAGAGGAAGAAAAAAAGAAAAGGAGGAAAAGAAGGGGATCGGGGGCCGAAAGGGCCTTGCCTCCCAGACTGTTGCCTCCCCGCCCTTCCCATCAGAAAAAGAAAGAAGGAAGGAAAGGAAAATAGAGGAAGAAGAAAAGAAAAGAAGGGGATATCAGTTGCGATTTTCCCACCAACAAGTTATGGATCGGTGGGGAGCAAAGGCCTTTGCCTCCCCGCCAAAAAAAGAGAGAAGGAAAGGAAAGGGAAAGATGAGAGCTAAAAGGGAACAAAAAGAGGAAGAACAAAAGAAAAGGGTGACAAGAAGGGGAGATCAGTTGCGATTTTTCCAACGAACAAGGTGTTGATCGGGGAGGGCTGAAAGGCCCTTGCCTGCCCCTCAGCAAAAAACAAGAGACAGAGAGAGAAGGAAGGAAAGGAAAGGGAAAGAGAAAGGAAAAAAAAGGGGAAAATAAGGGAAGATCAGTTGCGATTTTTAACATTGTACAACTACATTTCAACTACATTTTCATTTTGTTGAGATGTATGTGTTTAATAAATGTTTTCTACAAAAGTATTCGGGGCCATGTGGTGTCCCCCCGCCTACGCAACAGATCAGCCGTGGGTGTCCCCTATCCATTATTTCGCTTTCTTATTATCATTTTTTTATTGCTCATTTCACTTTTTTTTAAATGAATAGCGACCCTCTTCTCTTCTTGATAGTGGTGGTGATGGGTAAGGAGGTCTTGATAAGGTCTATATAGTGCAACAAAATAAAAGTAAAATTGCCGTGAGAAATTTGTTTTTGTTTTTATTTTGGGGTGAGATATCTAGCCCTCGTAACAACAAGGGGCAGGATATAATGATAAATACAGAAAAACACAGAAAAATACGAAATGTAAACATAAATGTGCAAACATTAGGCCTAATTAATTCGAGACATGATCAATTCAAAGCAAACACAGAAAATACATGCAGGTTCAGAAAAAGTTAAACGTAAGGCCTGATTAATTCGAGACAAACACAGAAAAAAATGTAATAGATATTCAAGTCAGTGTATACATGCAATCAGGCGCGGATCCAGGGAGCCGAGGGGCCTTGCCCCCCCGCAAAAAAAGAAGAGAGAGAGAGAGAGAGAGAGAGAGAGAGAGAGAGAAGGAAAAGAAGGGAAAGGGAAAGAGGAGAGAAAGGGAAAGAAAGAAGAGGAAGAAAAAGAAAAGGAGGAAAAGAAGGGGATCGGGGCCGAAAGGGCCTTGCCTCCCAGACTGTTGCCTCCCCGCCCCTTCCCATCAGAAAAAGAAAGAAGGAAGGAAAGGAAAATAGAGGAAGAAGAAAAGAAAAGAAGGGGATATCAGTTGCGATTTTCCCACCAACAAGTTATGGATCGGTGGGGAGCAAAGGCCTTTGCCTCCCCGCCAAAAAAAAAGAGAGAAGGAAAGGAAAGGGAAAGATGAGAGCTAAAAGGGAACAAAAAGAGGAAGAACAAAAGAAAAGGGTGACAAGAAGGGGAGATCAGTTGCGATTTTTCCAACGAACAAGGTGTTAATCGGGGAGGGCTGAAAGGCCCTTGCCTGCCCCTCAGCAGCAAAAAACAAGAGACAGAGAGAAGGAAGGAGAAAGGGAAAGGGAAAGGGAAAAAAGGGGGAAAATAAGGGAAGATCAGTTGCGATTTTTAACATTGTACAACTACATTTCAACTACATTTTCATTTTGTTGAGATGTATGTGTTTAATAAATGTTTTCTACAAAAGTATTCGGGGCCATGTGGTGTCCCCCCGCCTACGCAACAGATCAGCCGTGGGTGTCCCCTATCCATTATTTCGCTTTCTTATTATCATTTTTTTATTGCTCATTTCACTTTTTTTTAAATGAATAGCGACCCTCTTCTCTTCTTGATAGTGGTGGTGATGGGTAAGGAGGTCTTGATAAGGTCTATATAGTGCAACAAAATAAAAGTAAAATTGCCGTGAGAAATTTGTTTTTGTTTTTATTTTGGGGTGAGATATCTAGCCCTCGTAACAACAAGGGGCAGGATATAATGATAAATACAGAAAAACACAGAAAAATACGAAATGTAAACATAAATGTGCAAACATTAGGCCTAATTAATTCGAGACATGATCAATTCAAAGCAAACACAGAAAATACATGCAGGTTCAGAAAAAGTTAAACGTAAGGCCTGATTAATTCGAGACAAACACAGAAAAAAAAATGTAATAGATATTCAAGTCAGTGTATACATGCAATCAGGCGCGGATCCAGGGGAGCCGAGGGTGCCTTGCCCCCTCCCCGCAAAAAAAGAGAAGAGAGAGAGAGAGAGAGAGAGAGAGAGAGAGAGAAGGAAAAGAAGGGAAAGGGAAAGAGGAGAGAAAGGGAAAGAAAGAAGAGGAAGAAAAAAGAAAAGGAGGAAAAGAAGGGGATCGGGGCCGAAAGGGCCTTGCCTCCCAGACTGTTTTCCCCTGCCCCCCTTCCCATCAGAAAAAGAAAGAAGGAAGGAAAGGAAAATAGAGGAAGAAGAAAAGAAAAGAAGGGGATATCAGTTGCGATTTTCCCACCAACAAGTTATGGATCGGTGGGGAGCAAAGGCCTTTGCCTCCCCCGCAAAAAAAAGAGAGAGAGAAGGAAAGGAAAGGGAAAGATGAGAGCTAAAAGGGAACAAAAAGAGGAAGAACAAAAGAAAAGGGTGACAAGAAGGGAGATCAGTTGCGATTTTTCCAACGAACAAGGTGTTGATCGGGGAGGGCTGAAAGGCCCTTGCCTGCCCCCTCAGCAAAAAACAAGAGACAGAGAGAGAGAAGGAAAGGAAAGGGAAAGGAGAAAGGGAAAAAAAGGGGGAAAATAAGGGAAGATCAGTTGCGATTTTTAACATTGTACAACTACATTTCAACTACATTTTCATTTTGTTGAGATGTATGTGTTTAATAAATGTTTTCTACAAAAGTATTCGGGGCCATGTGGTGTCCCCCCGCCTACGCAACAGATCAGCCGTGGGTGTCCCCTATCCATTATTTCGCTTTCTTATTATCATTTTTTTATTGCTCATTTCACTTTTTTTTAAATGAATAGCGACCCTCTTCTCTTCTTGATAGTGGTGGTGATGGGTAAGGAGGTCTTGATAAGGTCTATATAGTGCAACAAAATAAAAGTAAAAATTGCCGTGAGAAATTTGTTTTTGTTTTTATTTTGGGGTGAGATATCTAGCCCTCGTAACAACAAGGGGCAGGATATAATGATAAATACAGAAAAACACAGAAAAATACGAAATGTAAACATAAATGTGCAAACATTAGGCCTAATTAATTCGAGACATGATCAATTCAAAGCAAACACAGAAAATACATGCAGGTTCAGAAAAAGTTAAACGTAAGGCCTGATTAATTCGAGACAAACACAGAAAAAAATGTAATAGATATTCAAGTCAGTGTATACATGCAATCAGGCGCGGATCCAGGGGAGCCGAGGGTGCCTTGCCCCCTCCCCGCAAAAAAAGAGAAGAGAGAGAGAGAGAGAGAGAGAGAGAGAAGGAAAAGAAGGGAAAGGGAAAGAGGAGAGAAAGGGAAAGAAAGAAGAGGAAGAAAAAAAGAAAAGGAGGAAAAGAAGGGGATCGGGGGCCGAAAGGGCCTTGCCTCCCAGACTGTTTTCCCCCCCCCCCTTCCCATCAGAAAAAGAAAGAAGGAAGGAAAGGAAAATAGAGGAAGAAGAAAAGAAAAGAAGGGGATATCAGTTGCGATTTTCCCACCAACAAGTTATGGATCGGTGGGGAGCAAAGGCCTTTGCCTCCCGCCAAAAAAAAGAGAGAAGGAAAGGAAAGGGAAAGATGAGAGCTAAAAGGGAACAAAAAGAGGAAGAACAAAAGAAAAGGGTGACAAGAAGGGGAGATCAGTTGCGATTTTTCCAACGAACAAGGTGTTGATCGGGGAGGGCTGAAAGGCCCTTGCCTGCCCCCTCAGCAAAAAACAGAGAGACAGAAGAGAAGGAAAGAAGGAAAGGGAAAGGGAAAGGGAAAAAAAAAGGGGAAAATAAGGGAAGATCAGTTGCGATTTTTAACATTGTACAACTACATTTCAACTACATTATCATTTTGTTGAGATGTATGTGTTTAATAAATGTTTTCTACAAAAGTATTCGGGGCCATGTGGTGTCCCCCGCCTACGCAACAGATCAGCCGTGGGTGTCCCCTATCCATTATTTCGCTTTCTTATTATCATTTTTTTATTGCTCATTTCACTTTTTTTTAAATGAATAGCGACCCTCTTCTCTTCTTGATAGTGGTGGTGATGGGTAAGGAGGTCTTGATAAGGTCTATATAGTGCAACAAAATAAAAGTAAAAATTGCCGTGAGAAATTTGTTTTTGTTTTTATTTTGGGGTGAGATATCTAGCCCTCGTAACAACAAGGGGCAGGATATAATGATAAATACAGAAAAAACACAGAAAAATACGAAATGTAAACATAAATGTGCAAACATTAGGCCTAATTAATTCGAGACATGATCAATTCAAAGCAAACACAGAAAATACATGCAGGTTCAGAAAAAGTTAAACGTAAGGCCTGATTAATTCGAGACAAACACAGAAAAAAATGTAATAGATATTCAAGTCAGTGTATACATGCAATCAGGCGCGGATCCAGGGAGCCGAGGGGCCTTGCCCCCTCCCCGCAAAAAAAGAGAAGAGAGAGAGAGAGAGAGAAGGAAAAGAAGGGAAAGGGAAAGAGGAGAGAAAGGGAAAGAAAGAAGAGGAAGAAAAAAAGAAAAGGAGGAAAAGAAGGGGATCGGGGGCCGAAAGGGCCTTGCCTCCCAGACTGTTGCCTCCCCCCCCCCTTCCCATCAGAAAAAAAAAGAAGGAAGGAAAGGAAAATAGAGGAAGAAGAAAAGAAAAGAAGGGGATATCAGTTGCGATTTTCCCACCAACAAGTTATGGATCGGTGGGGGCAAAGGCCTTTGCCTCCCCCGCCAAAAAAAAAGAGAGAAGGAAAGGAAAGGGAAAGATGAGAGCTAAAAGGGAACAAAAAGAGGAAGAACAAAAGAAAAGGGTGACAAGAAGGGAGATCAGTTGCGATTTTTCCAACGAACAAGGTGTTAATCGGGGAGGGCTGAAAGGCCCTTGCCTGCCCCCTCAGCAAAAAACAAGAGACAGAGAGAGAAGGAAGGAAAGGGAAAGGGAAAGAGGAGAGCTAAAAGGGAACAAAAAGAGGAAGAACAAAAGAAAAGGGTGACAAGAAGGGGAGATCAGTTGCGATTTTTCCAACGAACAAGGTGTTAATCGGGGAGGGCTGAAAGGCCCTTGCCTGCCCCCTCAGCAAAAAACAAGAGACAGAGAGAGAAGGAAGGAAAGGGAAAGGGAAAGAGGAGAGAAAGGGAAAAAAAAGAGGAAGAACAAAAGAAAAGGGTGACAAGAAGGGGAGATCAGTTGCGATTTTTCCAACGAACAAGGTGTTAATCGGGGAGGGCTGAAAGGCCCTTGCCGGCCCCTCAGCAAAAACAAGAGACAGAGAGAGAAGGAAGGAAAGGGAAAGGGAAAGAGAGAAAGGGAAAGAAAATAAAGAGGAAGAAGAAAAGAAAAGGGGAAAATAAGGGAAGATCAGTTGCGATTTTTAACATTGTACAACTACATTTCAACTACATTTTCATTTTGTTGAGATGTATGTGTTTAATAAATGTTTTCTACAAAAGTATTCGGGGCCATGTGGTGTCCCCCCGCCTACGCAACAGATCAGCCGTGGGTGTCCCCTATCCATTATTTCGCTTTCTTATTATCATTTTGTTTATTGCTCATTTCACTTCTTTTTTTTTAAATGAATAGCGACCCTCTTCTCCTATTATGAATAGCGACCCACTTCTTATATTATGAATACCGACGACCCTCTTCTTTGATTATGAAAAGCGGTCCTCATTAATAATGATCCTTATGAATAATGACCCTTTTCTCAGATTATGAATAGCTGTCCCTATGAATAGCGGTCCTTGTGAATAGCGGTCCTTATGAATAGCGACATTGGCCCGTCTCAGTGGCGTAGCCTGGATAAGATCAGTCGGAGGCAGGGTGGTGGGGCAAGATTTCCAACAAGGAGGACAAATTACGATGGGATTATATGTTTGTTATGTTATACTTCTTTTTTTCGTCACCACAGGAGCGGTGGATGTCTCTATATAATTATCAAAGATAAAAGGTAAAATATACCTACTTAAAAAACAGACAAATATTCAAGGCCATGTGTCGCCCCCCGGCTACGCCATTGCCATGGCCCACGGTTCCATGATTTCTTAGGGGCCAAAATATGAAATTATGCGAGCCAAATATTGGTAAGTAATGGTGACCAGCAGTGGCGAAATGACCAAAAACGTTGGGGGGCAGACAAAAAATCCGCATCGCCCCACTCTTACATGAAGAGCTGAACGTTTTTCAAAGTGGGTGGGGAGGCTAAAGTATTTACGATCAGGTAGAGCGTAGCATAAATTGGCGTGGGGTCTAGGGGCAAAGCCCCGGCGGGATGATACGGCCAGATGAGCATTCACGACACTGGCAGGTCACTAATTGGCGTGGGGTCCAGGGGCTGAGCCCCCTGAAACTCAGGGATTTGAGGCATTTTATAACGGTCAGATAAGCATTCAGATGGCCGCCTTAGGCCCCCTGGTGGGGTCGAGGAGGCGGTGCCCCCGGAAGCTCAGGGTTTTTAGCCATTTCATTACGGTCAGATGAGCATATTTTGCGGGCCCTGACATGACTTGTAAGCCTCTAAATAAGCATATTTCCTGCCCGACTGTAAATTTAGGAATTTGTCATTTTCCAACAAACGCATACAAAAGTATAATTTACTAAAAATATCGGAAAATTATGTCATTTCAGCAACATTTGTAAATCACCGGTATCGAATTAGAAATAAACCACATTTGAATTTTATTTGGGAGGCAGCGACTGCCCCACCCCCATCAGTAAGCCAGTGCCCCCGATCTACACCTCGTTGGCGGGAAAATAGCAACTGATCTTCCCTACCTTTCTTCTTTCTCTTTTTTTTTTATTTCTATCTCTTTCCCTTTCCCTTCTCTCTCTTTAGGTTTGCTGGGGAGGCAGGGGCCTTTCGCCCCACCCGATCCAAACGTTGTTGGCGGGATTAATCGCAACTGATCTCCCTTCTTTTCACCATTTTTTTCTTCTTCAACCTTGTTTTTGTTCCCTTTAGCTCTCCTCTTTCCCTTTCCCTTTCCCTTTCCCTTCCCTTTTTTTTCGGCGCGGGCGGGGAGGCAAGGGCATTTGGCCACCCCGATCCACAACTTGTTGGCGGACAAATTGCAACTGATATTCTCCTTCTTTTCCTTTCCTTCCTTCTCTCTTATTTGTTTTAATGGGGGTGGGGAAGCAACAGTCTGGGAGGCGAGGCCGTTTCGTCCCCCCTGTTCTTCTTTTCCCCTTCTCTTTTCTTTTTCCTCTTCTTTCTTTCAATTTCTCTCTTCTTTCCCTTTCCTTCTTGTCTCTCTCTCTCTCTCTCTCTTTTTTGCAGGGGGCAAGGCCCGGTCGGCTCCCTGGATCCGCGCCTGGCCGTGGGGGTGTCCTCCATCCAATTTTTTCCTTTGTTTGTTTATTTTGTTTATTGCTTATAGGCCTATTTAATTTGTATGAATAACGACTCTCATTCCGTATTATGAATAGCGACCCTCTTCTCGTATCATGAATAGCGACCCTCTTCTCGTATCATGAATAGCGACCCTCTTCTCATATTATGAATAGCGACCCTCTTCTCATATTATGAATAGCGACCCTCTTCTCGTATTATGAATAGCGACCCTCTTCTCGTATCATGAATAGCGACCCTCTTCTCGTATCATGAATAGCGACCCTCTTCTCATATTATGAATAGCGACTCTCTTCTCGTATCATGAATAGCGACCCTCTTCTCATATTATGAATAGCGACTCTCTTCTCGTATCATGAATAGCGACCCTCTTCTCATATTATGAATAATAACCCTTATGAATAGCGACCATCTTCTCCTATTATGAATAGCGACCCTCTCCTCGTAATATGAATAGGCGACCCTTTTCTACTATATTATGAATAGCGACCCTCATCCCGCGTTATGAATAGCGGCCCTCTCGTCGTCTTACGAATAGCGACCCTCTCGTCGTATTATGAATAGCGACCCTCTCGTCGTTTTATGAATAGCGACCCTCTCCTCCTATTATGAATAGCAGGGGCGCCGGAAGTGGAGGGGGCAGGGGCGGTTGCCCTCCACTTCGCCCCAAAAACGAAAAGGGGGGACGCATTTCCTAAAAGCCCCCTAAAAAAATCAGCAGGTAAAGGAGTAAAAATGGTTTGTATGGTTGGTATTTTTAACCAAAAGAAAATAAAAATAATAAAACCTGAATTGAATCACATGCAAACTATATTCCATTCAAAGAAAAGGAGAGTAAACAGGAATTGAATTTCCAAACAATCCGCATGCCCCTATATTTATCAATGGAGGATTTTATAATAGCGATACGCGAATATCGTAGAAATATAGAAATGGAATTGAAATGGTTTTTATTAAAAAAGATCATTGCGGCCAACGGCCGAATTGCGATCCATTTCACAAAGATACAATACAATTGCAATTCAAATTTAAATAACACAAAATAGGCCTATGACATAAATCATGAATCAGGCATATAGACATTTCATAAAAATTCATTGATCAAATTCAAATTTTAAAAAAGAAAGAGAAAGTGAGAGGTGTAGGAGAGGGAGAGTTAGAGTGATGAGAAAGAGAGAGAAAGAGAGAAAGAGAAAGGAAGAAAGAGAGAGAGAAAGAAAGAGAGAGAGAGAGAGAGAGAGAGGGAGGATTGGGAAAAGAGACAGACAAAGGGGTTCCCTATATCACAGGTGAGGGGAGATGGCAAGAAACATTCAGAAATGCGGCAAAACGAGATAAGAAACTATTTAAAGTCATTCACATAGTGCAACTGAAATTATGAATATTACAATTTATGTTAGCCCATGAAAGAAAGAGAAAAGAAAGAATATTGTGAGAGGATGGGAAAGCGTATGTGATTTGTATTATTGGGGTGAGAAGACATGAGCCCATAAACACTGGCGTACTGATGGGCGGGGCTTGGGGGAGTAGTTGCCCCCAATAACATTCAAACGTGGTTTATTTCTAATTCGATACCAGTTTCACAAATGTTGCTGAAATGACATGATTTTCCAGGATTTTTCTCAATTTTTTTGTAAATTATACTTTTTATGCGTTTGTTACAAATTCCCAAATTCACTGTCAGGCAAAAATATGCTTATTTAGAAGCCTTCATATCAGCGCCTGCAGAACGGCGGGGCTCGGGGCTCGAGGCCCTCACTTTTTGTTTTAAAGAGAAAAAGAAAGAAAGAGAAAAAGAAAGAATGAGTGACCAGTGTCACAAATGAGGTATCAAAATATGCTCATCTGACCGTAATTAAATGCTTAAAACCCTGAGCTAACGGGGCTCCGCCCCTGGAGCCCACCAACGGGCCCCTGAATGCTCATCTGACCATAATTAAATGCCTCAAACCCTGAGCTTCATGGGGCTCAGCCCCTGGACCTCCCGCAAATGATATCAAAGTATGCTCATCTGAACGTAATTTAATGCCTAAAACCCTGGACCCCGCCAGAGGCCCTTAGACGGGGCCCTGGATGCTCATCTGAACATAACTAAATGCCTAAAAAACCCTGGTTTCAGGGGCTCAGCCCCTGACCCCGCCAATTAGTGACCTGCCAGTGTCACAAATAAGGTATCAAAATATGCTTATCTGACCGTAATTGAATGCCTAAAACCCTGAGCTTCCGGGGCTCCGCCATTTGACCCCGGCGGCAAAGCCCTGGACCCCACGCCCCAAATGTCTTTGCTCATTACGCCACTGCCCCTGAAATGTGAGCCCCTGGAATGTTTGCCCCCCATTCCAAACTGCTTCCGGCGCGCCTGATGAATAGCGACCCTCTCCTCTTTTATGAATAGCGAACCTCTCCTCGTATTATGAATAGCGACCCTTTCCTACTATTATGAGTAGCGACCCTCTTCTTCGATTATGAATAATGACCCTAATGAATAATGACCCTTATGAAAAGCAACCCTCATTCCGCATTATGATTAGCGACCCTCTCGTCGTCTTATGAATAGAGACCATCTTGTCGTATTATGAATAGCGACCCTCTCGTGGTTTTATGAATAGCGACCCTTTTCTAGTAAGGTGAATAGGGATCCTTATGAATAGCGCCCCGATTTTGTATTATGAAAAGCGACCCTCTTCTTATATTATGAATACCGACCCTCTTTTTATTATGAATAGCGGTCCTTAGGAATAATGACCCTTTCTCAGATTATGAATAGCGGTCCTTACGAATAGCGACATTGACCCGATATAACTGTTGTTCACTTTGCAGAAATCCCCCTCCATCCTCCTTTAAAAAGCGAAGTCACTCCCATCATGAAGGTAGAACAGTCGCCCTTTCGTCTAGCAGGTATACCTCTTTTTTTCAACCAAAAATGAAATCATGAACGCACACCCCCACCTTATAAGGTATCTGGCCGTAATAAATTGCCACTGGTCATACTGGTTCAGACCCCCTCCACATACTTCAAAGCTAATTTTTACGCCTAAGTTTGAGGTAAACTAAATAATTAAACGTGTTATTCGTATATGTTAGTTTTATACTGTTTTTACCTTTGCTTGTGAACTTTGGTGATTTTCATTATTTATATTTCCGTGTAAAATAATTTTATTCTGTTCACAACCAGGATGTAAAACAGATTTTGTATCTACAATCAGGCGCGGATCTAGGATTTCTTAGGGGCCCAAATTTGAAATTGTGCCAGCCAAATATTGGTACGTATTGGTGACCACTAGAGCAGTGGCGTAATGAGCAAAATAATCTTTTTTTGGGGGGGGGGAGGGGCAGAACAAAAAATCCGCATCACCACCACTCTTACATGCAGGCCCTGCTGAACGTTTTTCAAAGTGGGTGGGGGGAGGCTAAAGTATTTACGATCAGGTAGAGCGTAGCGTAAATCGGTGTGTGGTCTAGGGGCAAAGCCCCGGCGGTGGTCAAGGGGCTCAGGGCGTATGGGCAATTAATTACGGTCAGATGACCATATTTTTATACCATATTTGTGACACTGGCAGGACACTAATTGGCTTTGTGTCCAGGGGCGGAGCCCCCAGTAGCTCAGGAGTTTTAGGCGTTAAAGCCCAAGTCCACTCCAAAAATAACTTACTTTCAATAGAACCAGAAAAATCAGACAAACCAATCAAAAAAAGTTTGAGCAAAATCGGATAACTAATAAGAAAGTTATGAATTTTTGATGACATGAACAACTTTGAAAATCACTACACAAATTAGCAACTCACTCATGAGTCTGTGACGTATGGTCCTCACTATCCACTAATTATTTTCTTTATATTGATAATATAAATTTCCTATTTTCACCCTAAGAATCTTATTTCTTCACACCAGCATCCAAGTTAGATTGTTAGTAATATGTTTTTGTGTGGATGCACAAATAAAGAGTAATTTTTGTCCAGTTAAATCATGAAAAATTGAATTTTGATAAACTATTCATATAAAAATCAATAATTATGAAATACAATATTCAGAAAATAGTATCAATTCTTCAAAATTCATAAAAGTTTTTGGAAATGTCATGCACGCAATATGATACAAATCATATAACCTGGGCAAAGGCATGGGGAAATCAAGTTTTGGGGATAAAAGGGAAATTAATGGGATTAAACTATAAAGCAATTGATAAGTTGTGAGGACATGACGTCACAAACTGATAACCATCTTGGCAATTTGTGTTGTGATTCTCATTGTTTCATAGTTTTACATACTTTTTCAAAAATGCATAACTTTCTTATTAGTTATCCGATTTTGCTCAAACTTGTTTTGATTGGTTTGTCTGATTTTTCTGCTTTTATTGAAAGTAAGTTATTTTTGGAGTGGACTTGGCCTTTAAATTGCCGTCAGATGAGCATCCAGGGGCCCGCCCTAGGTGGGGTCCAGGGGCAGAGCCCCGAGAGCCCCGGAAGCTCAGGGTTTTGGTATTTAATTACGGTCAGATGAGCATATTTTGATACCTTATTATTATATTATTGTGACACTGGCAGGTCACTCTTCTTTTATTTCTTCTTTCTTTCTTTCTATTTTTCTTTATTATACTTTTCAAAGGGAGGGGCTCGAGCCCTGAGCCCCGCCGTTCCGCGGGCCCAGACATGTAGGCCTCAAATATATTTCTTGCCTGACTGTAATTTTGGGAATTTGTCATTTTCCAACAAACGCATAAAAAGTATAATTTATTAAAAAGTGAGGAAAATCCCGGAAAATTATGTCATTTTCAGCAAAATTTGTAAATCACTAGTATCGAATTAGAAATAAACCATGCTTAAATTCTATTTGGGGGGCAACTGCAGTAAATGGCACATGTGCATTATAAGTTCCAAACGCTTTCTTTCATACGAATACACAAAACAAGTTCCGTATGCTTAAATGCATACTATTTCACAAGATGTGATAAAACCAGGGAGATGATAGAAACAATCTGAATAATTCTAATGATACACTTACATGCAAATGTATGATCATTTTTGCGTTTCTTTCTGCCTGAAAAATAGTTTTCTTCTGCATTTTGTTGCTGTTATGAATTTATATTCATATTATTGTTATCAAACAGGAATAAATACATTAATTAATAAATATATTTGTACAATGATAGTTGTACAATGATGATAGAAGAAGCGATCAAAATTGCAACTGATCTTTCCTTATTTTCCCCCTTTTCTTTTCTTCTCCCTCTATATTTTCTTTCCCTTTCTCTCCTCTTTCCCTTTCCCTTCCCTTCCTTCTCTCTCTCTCTCCTCTTTTTCACCGAGGAGGGGAGGCAAGCCTTTCGGCCCCGATCCACACCTTGTTGGCGGGGAAAATCGCAACTGATCTCCCCACCTTTTTCTTCCTCTTTTTTTCCTTTCCCTTTCTCTCCTCTTCCCTTTCCATTCCCTTCCTTCTCTCTCTTTAAGTTTGATGGGGGCAAGGGCCTTTCAGTCCCCGATCCACACGTTGTTGGCCGAATTAATCACAACAGATCTCCCTTCTTTTCATCCTTTTCTTTTCTTCTTCCTCTTTTTTGTTCCCTTTTAGCTCTCCTCTTTCCCTTTCCCTTCCCCTTTTTTGGCTGGGGGAGGCAAGGGTCTTTTGCCCCCCCCCCGATCGACAACTAGTTGGCGGGAAAATCGCAACTGATATCCCCCTTCTTTTCTTTTCTTCTTCCTCTTTATTTAGTTCCCTTTATCTCCTCTCGTCCTTTTTTCTTTCCATTTCCTTCATTCTCTCTTTTTTTTGGCTGTAATGCTGTATGGGCAAATACTTACATTACAAGTTTTAAAAAAATGTATTTATTAGTAAAGAAAGTGGTTAGAATTTGCTCTTCTGAACCAACCCTAATACAAAAATGATATGTCATATAACTTCCTTCCCAATAGCGACTGAACACAAGAACACCAATCAGCCAGATGGTCGTAATCACCAACTTATAGCAGCGAGACAGTATGTAATCTTTGCTAGTGTTAATTCTGACTGCCGTAATATGTGCCCCTTCAAGGCGTTCAAGCAGCTGGACTCTGTCACGCCTGGCCGTACTTGTTTACAACTAGACTATACGTGTTTACAACTAGACTGTACTTGTTTACAACTATACACTTGTGTAAACACGTACAGTTTCCTGCGTTCTGATTGGTAAAAACTATACGTCCATTCGAGGGCTGTATAGTCGTATGGTTGAATGGTTGTATGGTTGTATAGTTGCGACATTTATGGCACTTCGGCCCGCACAGTGGAAACTATACATGCGTTCGATGGATGCATAGCCGTATATTCGTATGGTTGTATGGTTGTATAGTGGTACAGTTTCCTGCGTTCTGATTGGATAAAACTATACATCCATTCGATGGATGTATAGTTGTATAGTTGTCATGAATATGGCACGTTCCGCCCGCTATACACGTATCGTTATTTAACCATGGACGTAGTAGGTCCATGATTTAACCAACTACATTTTGAGCCCGTTTTAAAAATCACAAATATCCACGGAGCACTCTTCGCTGCACTTATTGATGTCATAAAAACAAATACTTGACGGTCTCTATGACAATGAAGACCATGAAACTCTTGGTTCTTTTACTAGGTTTATAGCTCCTATTTTGTCTTTTAATTCAAACCGGTATAGAAATAGCCACCTTCTTTGCTGGTGCAGTCACCGTTATGCACAGCACAAAAAATGAACTCGGCAAGCCTGGTTTATTTTCCTAATGTGACGTAACCTGTGTGCATTGCATTTGCACTAATGCACTGTCTTGCAGACATGAATTATTTGTATATTGACAGCAGATCAATTAGAAAGAATCATTAAGAACAATATAGGCATATACTTACAGGTGAGAACATGTTTCAAGTACCTCATGTTTGATATATTTAATTACTTTCTTTCCCTTCATTACGTTCTTCCCAAATCATCCCATTCCCCTATCTCACATTCTACTTCCATCTCTTCCTCTCACCCATCTATCATTCTCCATCTCCTCTCTTCTCTCTCTTCCCCCCTCTGGCTCTCCTTCCCCGTCATTTATTTTCTTTCACAAATCAACGACTGATAGCGATCAAGGTCTGATCAAACAACCGTTGACAAAATCATCCCCGAATATAATTATAAAATATAAAAATAGCAATCTTCTTTCTATTCAAATCTTTAAACTGTTTTATTATGACATTCACATTGACATTGACATGTATGATAATATATTACTTTATGTTATTTAATTATTACTATTACCGTTGACGCATAACAGAAAAGGCAAATGAAGAATACTGTAGTGGAAAGTGCAATTACAATGAAATGCAATTTATAAGTGCAAATTAAAAATTGCACTCAACTATACAATTGCACTGTACAGTTGTATAGTTGAGTGCAATTTTTAATTAAAAAGGAGTAGACAGAAAAGAAAGAAAATAGATAGGTGAAAATAAGGAAGACTGAGGTGGAAAGTGCTAGCAATATAGAAAACCACTAAAAAAATAAGACTATATCATTTAAATGGTGAGCTTTAGCTATGAAGATATTGTCTATTTGGGTTTACTGCATGTCACAAAAAAATTGTCAACAAAACGTGCGAATAGTGAGATAAAATATTGTTCCGAAGAAGCATCTTTTATCAACGACACACACACACACACGCACGCACGCACGCACGCACTCTCTCTCTCTCTCTCTCTCTCTCTAATATATACACGCCCTCAATGACCCTTTAGTCAAGTACCTAAACGGCATGTACATGTATTATGTACTTTATTGAAGGGTCGTCGAGGGGCTTCGTTTCGCCTCTCATCCTTAGTCAGGGCACAATTGAAAGATTTCGCCAGAAAGTGGAAGCGACCACTGCTTAAATAGGGGGAAAAGGGGGAAAAGGAAGAGAAGAAGGAAATACTCAAAAGAAAGACACACAGAGATATAGTTTGGTTCATCTATCAAGGAGAACTTACGTCGTCGGGGGAGAGGGAGGGGGCATCCGAATTATTAGATGGATGAAATGCTAGAGAACAAGGTCCTAATAGAGGGGGTTGGGAAGGGGTCGTATCACGTTCTTCTCGTGTTGTCTTTCACCTTATCATTTCTCGTTATTCCTTCTCTATTATTTTCCCCCGTAATTCGACGAAGGGGGAACATGCCCCCATGCCCCTGTTGCTACGCCACTGTGTACTTTAATGCATTCTGTATCACAAGTGGGTCTAGATTTTAAAGTTAGTCTTGCGCGCGTCCCAGAGGCGCACACTAACTTTTGATTTTATGTGAGAAAGCCCAAAGGTTATGTGATATAGCCCGATTTTTTTGTGAGATGGCCTCGATTTTATGTGAGAAGACCGGAATCTTATGTGGGATGGCCCTGATTTAATGTGAGATATCCCCGATTTTATGGGAGATGGCCCGATTCTATATGAGATGGCCCTAATTTCGTGTAATATCGCGATAGGGAGAGGAACACTTCACAAGCTTAAAGATTTATTGATATTTAAAACCAAACCTGCATGTTTTAAACTTGAAAATTCGTTCATTCATACAATCGAATATTTATTCATGCCTTATAGCCTAGATGATAAAACGAACTGCTAGTTACACTAAATCAGTTCATAGTATAATAAAAATTATATAGCTCCATATAGTTTGATCTTACTGAAAAGAAAAAAAACTACCCGTAAAGCTGTAATTTCATGATTATTCGAATAAAAACATATTATTATATATGACTATTTGAATGGGAGTGTTGGATTGTAAAACCCATTTCCTGACATCGAAGTGAGCCTGAAATCTTCCAACAAAATTAACCTACGAGAGTCCTATCATGATTATATGTCAGGGGTAAAACAATTCCTTAGATTATCAAATTTTACCGACAGGGACAAATATTTGTATAAAAAGCAAACAGAAAATAAGAAAGGTGAAGTGGGAAGGGGACGAAAAATAAATCATAGTCAAGCGATTATAATGTATTTCAATTATAGAGTATTGATTGAACTACCGTTCGCTAGTATGATTCTATGTCTAACAGTTTAAGAAAGAGTCAATACTCCTTTGTTTGTCTGCATGTATTGTGCAATTATTGACTCAATTAATATTTTTAGCAGTTTATAGCTCACTGAATTGGGGAAAACAGCTCATGGCTTGGATCCGAAATGAGATGCGCGGGAGGGGGGTGACAGTTCTAGGCCGAAAATCAACTTTCCAGTTTCCGAATTTTGCGAGAGAGGGAAGCGAGCAAGTAAAAATTTGACACTTTTTAAAAGTGGAAAAATGTAGGTTTGTCACAGGAATTCATAAGTAAATGAATTTACAGAAGTCTGTCAAGTCTGCCCGAATATGAAGTAATGATTGAGACAAATTCACAATCCTCGAGAGCTGCAGCCCAAGCCCCCGCCCCCCCCCCCACCCTCGTACTCATGTGGCTATTCAACATTTGATTTACTGAGTTACTGGGTACTTAAATTGTCCTTTTTAAAGATGATTTCACAAAATCATTGCGATCGTTTTCTCCCTCGTTACAACATTATACTATAAGGCACAAAATCAACTGACTTTATCTTCATAAAATAAAAGCTGGTTTCTCATATCCGAATAATTCAAAGTCGAGTCGGTATTTTTGGTAAAGTTTCTCTAAGTCAGCCCGAGGAACATCAGCATAGTAGGACTCGTATACAGACTTGGAAGAGCTGTTGGTTGGACTGCTCCCTTTCGAGGAAGGAAACTCAACGATGTGGTCAGCATGTACAAGACGAAGTATATAGAGAGCGTCATCAACCAGGGACTCGAAATGACTGATGACCTTGTAATCAATTTGACATGGTCCGCATAGTTGATTGATCTCTCTCCAATGACTGTTTTTCAGAAATGGTGCTTTCTCTGTCGTGTTCGTCAAGAATTTTACAAATTCATCAAATCGGAGATCATAGTTCACTTTCCGTGCTTGTTTTGTGAATATCACTTTATGCTCGATGCTACCGCTCTTGTTATTCAATATTGTACCTGGTCTATATTTTTTTAGGATATGCAATCCAATTGTGCTCTGAAATGATTTCGAGCTATTTGATGTCGAGCCTGCCCATAGTTTATTTTGATAGGCAGATAATACACGATGAAATGGGTGACGTACCACCAGAAACTTTGTGTAGCTTTCCAAGATTTCAGCTCTCCGACTTTTGTTGTAAGAGCTGAGAAATCTGAGCTTACGAGGTCCGACATGATTATTGACTTGTGATTGTGACAGGTCGTCCGGGTGTTTCATGACACCATTCAAAACAAGAAAGACCCGCTTCCAGCTCGTACAAGCCACCTTGGGTACATTACAATAGACGAGTTTGTATTTATCATCGACAACGAGTTTACTGCTTGGGATGCTGACTCCCTGGTCGTGGTGCATATCGTGTGCAGGGCAACCATCTTTTAATTGCGTTCGACGACGTCGCTGAATATCGGCCTGGATGTCCATGAAATCAAGTGACTCCTTGTCATCTTTCATGGTCAATGATGTCGGTGCCAACGTTGAATTCGATTTCATTTTGTGACTTAAGGGTGGCTTAGCCATTGGTTGGAATGGCCTCCATGAGTGAGATGTAGATGTCATCTGAGAATTGTAAGGTGAAAAAATATGATAATTCATCGGGATGATAAAAAAGCACAGTTTCACGTTATGTCTTCCCGTATAATCAGCTGTGTTGACAACATAGTTGACGAGAGCAGTCATTTGTTCGTCAACACAGCTGATTGTTTGGTAAGCCGTCATGTACAAATGTTTCGCTACTTCAAGCATGACTATGGTTGCAAAAGTAGCAAATTTTGAAAACGACGTCGCCTTACAAAAATATGCGTATGATCAAAACGCCTCACCCAATAATAATGATCTTGGTGTCATTTTACTCAGAAGTGAATTGTGTATGCGAAAAAAAAACCAATGATGTCGTTGAAAATGAAGATCTCATAATTATGATGCGTTACTTTGGGGGCCACCAAGTATATAATTACTAAAGACTATGTTAAGGGTGATTTTCATTACAATCAAGCTAGTATTATATACCATGCACTGCGTCTACAGCCAGATAATTTTTATTTTTATGCCTCGTGTCAAATCAATATAAGTGCGTTGATAATTATGTTGACTATCAATCTAAATAGCATATGCATTTAATGTTGATAATCATGTAATGTTAGTAATCTTTTCATTTTAATAATAATTAGACAAAGTGATGATGATCTTACCCTTTTCAAAGAAGCTGTATAATTCATCTTGGAAAACCTTTCATATTCTGAAAAATAAAAAGACAAGATTCTCAATCGTTAGTATGATAAGTTATAGGAATGATGAAAGATACAGTTCAGCAGATTAAAATGAAATTCACACTAACTACGCAAACCTTCAGTGGATTTTCAAAGAAATGTACAAGATCCAAGTAATGATAGAAACACTAAGAAAAGCTAAAGGCCAAAAGGAAAGCTAATCAATGCCTAAAATAATGTTAGCGCTCCCTGGTCTATGTCGTTTCCAGTTCTGCCGGTAGGTTTTTTCCCCTGAAGTTTGCTATTCCTGAATAGAAAGTATTTAGAATGACTTTAAAACATTAATGTAGTTGTAAATGTAGTTCAATTACCAGAATTCAAGATCTAATTAGATACAAACCCCAGATTAAAGATGTCATTTTTCATTTTGAATAAATAACGTTGTATAAACATAATCTGAAATTAATTCAAATTCGGAAACCAAATTCAAGTAGAGTATTCGATTTCGCATCACACACGCTATTTTAATCTCGTTTTCTCATATTAGTTTTCATGGTAACTATAGAGTAGTCTATATCATTACAAACTAAAAGGACACGAAAGTACACGGATATGACATTACAAATATATTAGAAACTGATTTATAATTCATTTCCATTCTCAAGCAGTGACTGTACAGCTCAATTTTAACTAGAGTACTTTTCGTTTCACGAAACACAATTTCGATAGCTACCTAATGCAATTTTCGTATAATGATACAGAAATGTTGATATCATTGTAAAACAAATTAAATATGAAAAGTGATAAACTTACTGATATTAATCAGGTGTCTAACGGTAGGTGAAGATAATGATGTGTAGATAGAACACACTACCATACCAATGATAGCTGTTATACAGATAACAATCTTATGTTTATGAGATTGTAACATCTTGCTCTGAATCACGAGTACGACGAGCAGATAGTGGTGTTAATGAGAAGAAGCAACGGAACAGAATGATGCTCCGCGAACGCTTATAACTGATATTGACTCAAAAGTAAGGTTTGAGTTCTCACTCTCTCAACTTATTTCTCATAGCTTATTCTCTCCATCCCTTCATCTTTCTATCTCCATGATCTCTCTCTCTCTCTCTCTCTCTATCTTATTAGGCGTACCGGAACTCTTCCATTATATATATATATATATATATATATATATATATATATATATATATATATATATATATTTTTTTTTTTGGGGGGGGGCAAATTCTATGGGGACTAGAATTATTCTTAACTTAATACAGAGCATGCGTAAGAGAACAGTATTCCTACAGTACTTAAATGTAGTATATATTATGCGAGGGAGTACAGCGACCGAGCGAAAACAATTGCTAATGTGATATGTGGTTTTTCCAAAATAAAATCAAGAGACACATACTCAGTATACTTTTAAACACTCAGGCAAATAACAATTTATTTAAACATTATAATTTACATTTATTTATGTCTTCTGAGAGGGGCACTGCAAAATGATTTCATATAAAATGTATATTGTTGTTTTACAAGGTGTGGAGCCAAACGAGTTTCTATCCTCCTCCCCTTTTAGGAAAGCCCCTTCCCACAATTTGGGGTTACATGGAGTAGACTATGTTCCTATATTACAGTCTTAAGAAATGATGCTTCTATTGCGAGAGATGAATTTTAGATTTTAAAATTTTAAACTTGGTATTTTAGAGCATTAGGAATTTTATAGCTTTTTTAATGTTGAAATTGCGTATTTAAAGCATCATAAATCTTTTCTCTGGTTGTAATAAATATTAAATAAACGCTTTTCTAAATTGCAAGGGAGGGTAGCAACTGAGTGAGGAAAAAAAAAGGAATAAAAATGGATTTTTAAATTTGAAACTCTGTATGTTAGACCAAAATAAATATTTTATATGGTTGTACTTAAGAAACATTGCTTATATTTTAGTGAGAGGGAGTGTAGCGACCGAGATGAAGAAACAAAAATCATAATTTTTAAAATGATGGAACTCTGTATTTAAAGCAGTAATGTCTTCTAAGGTAATACTAAAGAAACAATGCTTCATTTATTTTGCGAAGGAGCGTAGCAACCGAGTGAGGAAAAATGTCATATTGTTATTTTGTCTTGCGAGCCAGACGGGAAAAAGGAATAATCCCTTCTTTTTGTAAAGAGATGCCCTGCCCCTAACCCCGGCTTTGGAAAGTTAGTAATTTAGAGCAAAAGAAAGTTTATTAAACGTCGTTCATCAAAATCAGTTGTAGTAATGTTGTTTTATTTTTATTTTTCGAGTTTAGCCCCCAGTATCAAGCCCCCCGAAACGGACCCCAAAGTCAGGTCGATTTCACCCCGTCTACGCCATGCAACAAACTATTGGCAGTGGAATGTATAAAGGGCCCATTATAATTATTTGATTGCAGGGGCGGCCGAGCAACTTCCAAAGTGGGGGGGGGGGCACCAAGAAAAAAGGGCACCTACAACGGGAAATCTCAAAGCGAAAATATACCATTTTTTAGACATTGGTATATACCCCTACATTGTGATTACATTATCAGGGATGATTTCAATATTTGTTTCACTTTATACACCATACAAGATATTGCTTAAGCATCATGCTTTGCAGTTGGGTGTGATGGTCTGACAATTTATTTGCGAGCGAGCGAGGAAATAAAACCCAATCCCGATGGGGTTATGAGCACATTCTCATAACAGAAGAATGAAAAGACCTTTGATAAGTAACATAAGTATTCATCTATAGACGCGTGCGAGCGTAGCGAGCGAGCTTTGGGGGAAATTGCTCTTAGTCGCTTGAAATTAGGGGCGCGTTTAATGATGAGAAGAAAAGAGGACACTTATCAGAAAAGAAAAGGAGCATGTGTCAAAGTACAAAGAGTAATTATCAGAGGTGAAAATGGGGCACTTCTTACACCCTCAAAAAGAGGCACTCACCAGGGATGAAAAAGTCAGTCATGAGAATAGGGAATGTGCATTTGTCGAAGGAAAAGGGGCCCCCATTAGACTTTGCACTTATCGCACCTGAAAAGCGGCAATGATCAGATATAAAAAGGGGTACTTATGTGAATGAAAAAGGGGCACTTATAATAAAGGAAATGTGCATTAGTTGAAAGAAAATGGGCACCAATCAGATTTTAAAAGGGCATTTATCGGAGGTGAAGGGGGCACTTATCTGAAGTGAAACGGAGTAACTTCTCGTACATGAAAAGGGTCATTTACCAGAGAAGGGACACTTATGAGAAGGAAAGGGCTCTTTTTTAATGGGGCACTTATCATTAGGAAAAGGGGCACATGTGAAAATATAAGGTGCGCTTATCCGAGTTAAAATGGGGGAAGTTATTAAAAGTGGAAGGGGCACTTCTTACAAAGGAAAAGGGGCACTTGTCAAAGTAAAAGAGGCACCTCTCAGATTTGAATAGGGCAATTATCAGAGATGAAGGGGGCACTTATCAAAAGTGAAAAGAGGCACTTCTCGTACCTGAAAAGGGCACTTACTAGAGATTAAAAAGGGCACTTATGAGAATGGAAAATGAACACTATGTCTTATTGCAAAGGAAATTGGGAACTTGTCGAAGAAAAAGGGGCACGTGTCCAAATAAAAGGGACACTTATCAGAGTTGAAAAGGGGAAGGGGCACTTTTACAAATTAATAGGGGCACTTGTCAAAGTGAAAGGGGCACTTCTTACAAAATTAAAGGGGTACTTTTCCTATGTAAAAAGGGGCACTTTTCGGGTGCTTGAAAAAGCGGGAGGGCACTGTGCCCCCCTGCCCCCCCGGGAGGGCCGCCTCTGTTTGATTGTACTGTGCACCCTCAAAGTACAGTCATATTATTCTCATTGCACAGCATAATAGAAGTGCTTATTAACGACTTCCAATATTTATAATAATGGTACATGAGTTTTGAAATGATGATTTAAAATGATTTTGTCAAATATTTCTATTCACTTCAATTTCTTAATATGCATATAAATCAGTCGAAATGTAAAAATATAGGTTTATTGTATTCTCACATCTATATAATATTAAATACTGGTATTGAGACAAAGTATTATTCGTTTGATAACACAAGTAATCCCTTTTCTACGATAGGCCCATGTCGGGGTTTTCGTAACCAAAAAGGGTAAAGTCTAACTGAAAGCGTCTGTATAGTTTATCCAAGTCTCTCCGTGGTACATCTTTGAAATATGACTTTATTGACGCAGTATTAGAGCTATTCGTAGGACTACTTCCAATCGATGATGGAAATTGGACGATAGAGTCTGCGTGTATACGACGGAGAATATATTCAGCGTCTGTGTCCAACGTTGCAAATTTACTTATTATATCATACTCGATTAGACAGGGAGAACACAATTTATGAATTTCTGACCAATGTTCGTTGTCGTATTCCTCTAGAGGGTCTACCAAGAACTTGACAAAGTCAACCATATTTAAGTCATAGCGGACCACCCCTCCTGGTGTTGAGAGTCTTTTGAATACAGGACGACTTGGTGCAATGCGAGACCAAGGTTTGTATTTCTTCAGAATATGCATACCAATACCCTTCTGCCAGATATCACATTTCTGAAAGTCTGACTGAGGGTCTAGTTTATTCCTGAAAGCTGACAAAATTCTTGAGAAGGGGTCTCGAACGACTAAAAACTTGGTGAATTCTTTCAGCATCCTCCGGATGTCCTCCTCCGGGTAAAACCGAAGATACTTTAGTTTCTTGGGCGCTACTTTGTTGTTAACGTCTGACTGTGAGAGATCATAGGTGTCCTTCATGACTCCTCTCAAGACCAGAAGTACTCGTTTCCAACTGGTTGAAGCGATCTTTGGAACTGAGCAATAGATGAGCTTGTACTTCTCATCAACAATAAGGCGATGATTGCTTAACTTCAGAAGATCTGTGAATGTCCCACCTAGACTGTTCTTCATACAAGTGTGGCTTACTTGCGCTCGTCTGGCTCTCTGGATCACGTCTTGCTCATCCATGAAAGATATATTAGATGATGTCATCACATCAACTGGAACATTGGTTGACAAGTTCATTACACTGTCGTATAAAGTCCCAATCTGTATCGAGATAGGGAGAAATCGTTTTACCATTTTAAAACTGAATAATTTCAGATCTCATACTTCCAGATCCCAATAGAAATGATGGAGCTAAACTTTTTGTGTGTTTGTTTTCACAGAGAAAAATAATTACCGCGAAGTATATTTTCTTTTCTTTTTTCTTCAAAACGTAAGCCTGATGTTATACACTAAACAGTTTCACTGAAATAATAACAAACTTGGGATTAGGATTAGGGCTATTTGTGGGTTAATTGATCTCACAAATGTGGGGTTGATTGATCCACAGGTTTCGATCCTCATAATCGTGAGATGAAAATATGAGGGAAAAACCCGATATTGAAACAAATACTCAAGTTATTTTGACACCACATTTTGCTAAATTAAATTATCCATTTTCTCAATAAATAGACTAATTTGCCAGTCCTCTGCATACATCATGTTCCTTACATTTATGATATGTAATTACGTTGCACATCTGAAAGTAAGATTGATGAAAGATGCTACGTACCGTGGATATACTTTCATCTTGTTCTTCATTTCGGAAACGTGCCTCCGGTTTATAAACTGGATCTGCATGCAGAGGATTCCAAAATATATAGATACTTTGAAATAGGAAATTTAAGAAGCTATTGAATTAATTCTGTTTTAGCTACCCAGCCCCCTCCCCCTCCCCCCAAAAGAATAAATATATGTTTCAAAAGAGTAATATGTTTGCTGAATGTACAATCTATCTTATCGTGACGACATGCTTAGTTCGCGTATACCGCCGTTAACGCGGAAAATATACGTTTTTGATGGCGTAAAATGTAAAATCTGTGGCGGCGCCTGACATTTAAAAGAGTATAGAAGGAGCCATAAGACAAGGGCAAGAATACAAATAATTGGGAACAATTTATTTTTTCTCATCTCGAAAGGTATATCTATTATTACGAGTAACTTCAACAGCCTTCCCTAACTCAAACAACAGAAGGTTGACAAAAATGTTCCATAGACCGACAGCCCACGAGACCAAAAAGCAAATAAATTAATCAGGGACGAAAATTGTCGGTCGAGTGGCCTGTCGGTCCCATAGGCTGTAGCCATTTGAACATCCACTTTTTTATTTGTTTTATTTTTGTATACAGTTGCTGATGGTTCCATCACTAAATTCCTATGTCAATACATGTATTTTATTAACGTAAAATATTGTTCCGAGTTTAACTCTTTGTTTTTATATTACGTGTGTCTAACTTTCTCTTTCATAACGAAGTTGGGTCAAATTAATTGATTAAGACTCTTTGGTGCTTTAGAATAGAGAGAGAGAGGTAGAGAGAGAGAGAGAGAGAGAGAGAGAGAGAGAGAAAGAGAGAGAGAAAGAGGGAGAGAGAGAGAGTGACAGAGAGTGAGAGAGAGAGAGGGGGAGAGAGAGAGTGAGAGACAGAGAGGGAGAGAGAGAAAGAGAGTGACAGAGATAGGGAGAAGGGGATAGGGGATAATTATATCCTATACCGACTTATGTTGTATGAAAATAATGATAGATCACTGTATATGTCGAAATAGTTATGTTTTCATCTAATACACACCTGAAGAAATATCAAGTAGTCTTCGAAGGACGAACTCGAGATTGATGAGGATCAATAGAACAATGATGCCGACAACGACCATGTTCTTGCTCGTAGACATAATCTCCAAAAATAACGTCGACGAGACTTATGTTCTTACTTGGAAGACATTGAAAGAAAGAAAAAAGCATGCACTATGTCTGGAATTGAGGAGAAATTCAAGAGGTAAAGGGAAACCTTTTCAAGCAGAGAGCTTTCTTTTTTCCCCTTTTCATAATCGGCATTACAGATAATTTTGTTAAGCATTCATATATTTTCCTTGTAGAAGTGGGAGGTTGCGAATGATTAACCGCAATGTCGTTTGACAATAGGCCATCAAACTAAACGTTAAGCATGTGCATTCAGGTTTAGACTTTTATCACTCTCTTTGATTAATGTGCGTAACGCCAAAAGAATACTCAGTGAAGCTTTCTAAATCCTCGATAACAATCTGTTACCATACTGGGTTATTTTTTTTGTACAGATCAAATACTGCTAATATCATAGACAGCAATAATTAATGTTTTTAATCCATGATTTTGGTTTTGCGCTCGCAACATAACGATCATGTAGTATGTAATCTTCGAAGGCTTCCACGGTGAGGATAGGGTGATTTAAGCGAGGTTTGCGGTAACACCGCGTATTCTTTTCACAGGATTAGTTGGCCCTGGATAGAGCCCACTCATGCTCTATCTCGACGTTTCGATAGGTAGTACGTACCATGGTTGTACCAGGGCGTTGGAATGGAATGAAGACGATAGGTAAAACCTATCGAAAAGTCGAGATAGATTATTATTATTAGTGGTTAGTGGTTATTTCACCTGAAAGCATATGTGCTTGTTAGTAAGCAACCAGAGGACGGACGGCTTTAGGTCCTCTCCGAGGAACCTGGTAATGAGGATTAATGCCTTACCAAAGGGTACTAGCGCATCGACTTGGTTTCGAACCCGGGTCGCCGGATTACGAGACCACTGCTCTATACCAACTGAGCTATCGCGCCTCCTCAATCATGAGTGGGCCCTTTACAGGGCCAACTAATCATGTCAAAGGTATACGTGGTGCAACCGTAAACCTTGCTAAAAAAATATAATAAGTTTAATTACAGTAGGGTCATTATTTAGTGGAAGAGGGTATATAGGGATGTCGTACCTAAATTTCCCAATAATATGTAGGTGAAAATTTTCCAATAAGCAAAGAAACAATATAAAATAATAGCGATAAAGGCTTTAGATTTTGAAATTTATACACAGATCTTCTATTTTGATCCAAAAGGCTACTAACATTTTAGGAAGAAAATGTCATCGTTTTTTGTTGTTGTATGTCTGCTATGCGATTTGCCGACAGCCCATAAAAATTAAAAATCTGTCCACAGAATTTTTTTTCTGAAGCTTTTCTATAATTATACATGTATTTTGAGCATATATAGTTCATATTCCACTATGGTTAGTTAGTGCATGGTGAATATTGTTGGTAGTCATTTTTGTATTAAAAAATCAAGCACAAGGTGACACAAAGAAACACACAGCAACCAACATTATTAAGAAAGATACAAATTTATCAATAGCGACTTTTATTGAAAATAGAAATTGAAATTAGACCCCTCCACCCAAAAGAAATCAAGTGGACAACAACAAAAGTCCAATTATATTAACATAGTACAAACTATATAGTCATACAATATGAATTTGACAATATAGAATCTACATGCATTTTCAAACAATCCAGTGATCATATATATATATATATATATTATAATGAAGCACATATTCCACAAGTGTGTCATGCCCACATCTCATCTCTGCAGAACTTGATTTGGTATTGTCCTGATACATGTACCTCAGGGTCAGTCACACCGACAAACCGAATCCGCGTTTCTAGGCCATTCAGAGTAATGTAAATTTTCAGTCGGTCTGCTGTCGATCTGGGTCCCGTTGAATAAAACTTATCATTGATGGTAACTCTGCCATCAATGGTAACTACCATGGAATACTTGATTTTGATTAGCTGTTGAGCAATGTTACCATGGTAGTTAATATTGATGGCAGAGTTACCATTAATGGTAAGTTTTATGCAACAGGTCCCAGGTGAGGATTTCGTTGATGTGACTGCGATATTGTTATTAATACCCAATACACTCATGATGACATAAGCTGAGGTAACTATTTGTTTATAAGACACCCGGACCATGGTGCATGCAATTTGAAGATAAAAATTAGTGTCAATATTTATATATTACTTATCGATAGGATTTTAGTAACAGCTGTACATTATTTCATGAATTGCACCAGCGGCCTGTTCAATCCAAGCATTACTACGACTTATTGACGATTAGAATATACCATTTTCTAGCTTATACGATGCACTATCGCAAATATAAGCTAAATAAAATAAACACACATCTACACAAAGCAAATAAAACTCAGAACTGGTATAGAAAACCACTTTAAAACTATATTATAAAGTTCTACACAAGTCATCTGCCCTTTTGAGTACGCCATCGCTTATGTTAATTTGCTCAAAAAGTTTGGTTGACCCGTGATATTTGCAAGGTGCCAATATTAATCAAACACAAACAAGCATGAGAAATCACTGTTGAAAAAGAAATACTTTCACTCACGGCAAACATTAAAAACAATTGATTCATAAGTCTACATGCAGAGCAAATCATGAATTTAGGAACAGAATACAAAAGAAGCACGCAATATAAAAGTCCATTATAATCTGATGAAAATGTTTAATATGTTCATAAGTTTACAAAGTCATACTTTGCCAGACTTGGCCCATTAAAACACCCAGATCAAGAACCCACTCTGATTTCACAATTGGGTCTTTACACAAGTTGTTCAAATAGGCTTCAGGACGTGTAATGTCAAAATGAATAATCAATCAAAAATACTTTTCTGATTGGTGTTGTTACATGCTTCAAGTATGGGTGTGTGTGTGTGTGTGGGGGGGGGGGCATTTACTTTCAACCAAATTTAATAATAACAAAATTCATTATGAGGAACCTAAATGCTTTATTTACATGAGTTGCCACTTCCTCCCTCTCTTACACACGAAATATGGTCAACGCCAAAGTCTTTTGTAGATCTGAGGAATGTACTGTAATAATAAAATATCATTGCTAAAAACAATGTAATGTTGAATCCATTAACTCAGGATTCATATTTCATTTGAAATCTGGTACATACCCATCAAACAGCCATAGAATTCTGCACACCAAGGGATGTAGAATCTTTGGCAGAATCTTGTAAACATAACCATTCCCGGCTATTATAGGTATGATAAGTCGACAAATACGTCAGTTTTGAAACGTCAGTTTAGCAAAGTTACTTACCTCCCTTTGCAAACAGCGAACCAGCCTCTCTCTCGAGTGTTGTTGCATGTGCATTAAAGTTCACATAAGGAAATCTCCAAGGAATCTCACTGTTCAGAAAACTCTCTCACAAGACGAAGAGAAAGGAAAATATCTCCAAGAGTGCATACTGTTATGTTATCATGACGCCTGTCTCTTAAATATATGCAGATTGTCTCAATTATTTGCTGTCCAGTTTAAAATCTGCAATTATCGATCTTCGATCAGCTATATGGAGTTTAGGGCCGGACTCTAGATGCCCCTGCGATAGACAAGTGTGCTGATTACGTCATAGACGATTCCGAAAAACATTCTTACTTTCCGTCCTTATCATTGCTTGCATTTCCTTCCCATAGTGGTTCTGGGTTAGCGCACAGAATACTCTGTGTCGCGCATTTCCATAAAACGTCTTTGAATATGATTACGTAATCGCACATCTTACAATGGAAGATAATAGGATCGATTTTGTAAAAGTCGATACATAGCCCCGAGTAGGATGACAAGCTAGACACCTATTATAAAAAGACTTCTTAAGGAGGGGGGATCTCCTCCTAACACTTTGGAATCAACATTTATGTTGCCTACACTATTCTTCTTCTTCTTCTTCTTCTTCTTCTTCTTCTTCTTCTTCTTCTTCTTCTTCTTCTTCTTCTTCTTCTTCTTCTTCTTCTTCTTCTTCTTCTTCTTCTTCTCTTCTTCTTCTTCTTCTTCTTCTCTTCTTCTTTTCTTCTTCTTGTTCTTCTTGTTCTTCTTGTTCTTCTTGTTCTTCTTGTTCTTCTTGTTCTTCTCCTTCTCCTTCTTCTTCTCCTCCTTCTTCTTCTTCTTCTTCTCCTCCATAACAGCCTGACTTATTAATTCATTTCATCGAGTGTCTTTTAGCTGTTTTAATTTTTATTTCTTCGTATTATCATTTGAGTAACAATACAATTTCACAAGAGAAGGATTGCTCTTGATATTATTTCCAATTTGAAATATGACCAACTATATTTTCAGGTTTGGACCAAATTTTCACATTGTGTCGCCCATAATTATATTTGAGCAGTGCTCGCTATTCCTTCTTATATATATTCAGAAAGATTTAGTAATTTTGTAATAGCTTTGATAACTACAAAACATCGTAATAGACAAAAACTCTCCCAAAATCAACTATTCAGAGCAATATATTTTAGCTGCTTGACTGAGCATTCCTTTTCATTTCCTTAGTTCTTGAATGGTCACCATGGACAGCGGTGCAACTAAAATGCATGTAACATCAACATAACCATTGTCAAAATAACGAGATGTAAGCAGAGTAGGGAGAAGGAACGTAGAGAGAGAAAATAAAAGATGAAAAGAACGAGAGAGAGGAGAGAGAGAGAGAGAGAGAGAGAGAGAGAGAGAGAGAGAGAGAGAGAGAGAGAGAGAGAGAGAGAGAGAGAGGAGAGAGAGAGAGGGAGAGAGAGAGAGAGAGAGAGATAGGAACAAATAGAGTGAGAGATGAGAGGGGGTGTGAAAGAAGGGAGGGAGAGAGGGGAGGGTGGAGGGAGAGAGGTTGAAAAAGAAACATAAAAACAAACGATGAAGAGCTGTACATAATTAACTTTAAAAAAGTGATAGAAGCCACGGAAATAATTTAACACAGTGTACACTCCTCTTTATGAAATGTTCATTTTTTATTTGAAATATTGGACCTTGCTCCCCCAAATATAAAAGAATATCTGATACTTTACACTGATCATGCAAATACAGTACAGCCGTTACTTGGTGTAGTGTTTCAAGTAAATATTCATCAAATTGTTGAATATGATCAAAATAATGCAACTCAATTCAATACATGGCTAAGAGGCTCTGTGTATATACCAACGGCTTCGATACTTTCTCTCCTTATTTTTGTTTTGTCTTTGTTTTTGTTGATATAATTAAGATACAATTCTTTACATTATATTTTCCATGTTTTTTACCTATCTATATCATGTACATTTAAAGCCTCATAACCAATTTATCATATATTTTCTTGGTTACAATTTTTAATGTTTTAGAAAGCAAAGGATACATGGCACAGCCTCAATTAAGTACAATGATATTTAAAGATAAATGTACAATATGTTGCTATCTAATATAAATGAATGATAAACATACCACAAATATTCCCCACAAATCTAAACAATGCATAACATCTATGATACATGATTGAATGAACCATATCTTGAAAATCCCTCATGAATCCCAAGTAAATAGAGCATTGAGTACTGGTATGGTAAATAGTAATCTGTAATGTGATCATTTCATCAAATGGGTAACAACACTATTCACATGAATAGAATTGCTCTTGAAATTCTTTCAAATTTGAAATATGTCCAGCCATTTTTCAGGTTTGAAATATTTTGTTGATGCCATGATGTGTAGCCAATGTGTGTGCAGTATTAGCTATTCTTTTTGATAATCAGAAAGATTTAGTAATTTTGTTATATATTTGAGGATTACAAAACGTCTTTAAAGACAATAAATCTTCTAAATCAACTATAAAGAACAAATTCTGCAGGACATTTTTTTTAATTGTAAGATTGCAAAACCAGTACTCGAAGTCAACTTTGTAGGAATAAATCATTCATAGAAAAGTTGCTACATAGTCATAAGCATCATTATTAAATGATAATCATGAATATGCTTTTGAGACACATCAGAACTAACTGTAAAGAATATCAATAACAATATATAGAGAAATTCACCAATTACATGTACAATTATGACAAATCTTATAACGATTACTATAAATACTAAGCGTTTGTACTGAATTTGAAATTTACAGCCCCTCCCCATTCATTCCAAATGCGGAGTGAACTAATGCTATTCATTTCCTATTCATGCAAAAATCTGTGCAAAGAGTTCCACAAATTCAATTCAAAGTCGTTAGAAATTTATAGGCACAAGGATTTATAACAATTTCACTTGAAGTATAAAGTAATCAGTGTAGATTAATCTAGGTTAAATACATGATACCCTTGAACTTGTGGACAGTTGAACTGCTCATCTTTCTTCCCTTCATGAATCCTGATACTAATCAGTCACATCCTTCTTCAATTCTCAGATTACTTGAATGATTATAACAGTGTGACACCCTTAAATGTATGTCTCCCCCCTCACAGGAGTCATAACTTGTTGTGTTTCAATTTGTCAATGTCTTTGTGAGTGTCTCATTCCATCCAATGCAAAACAAAACTACAGTTAATAATGACACCAACCAACACAGGCTTTTCTTGCCAACTGCTAACATCAGCAATATATCTTCAGGAAATATAACTAGAACAGTAGATCTTCGTTTCATTTTGAAATTTCTATAATCAATATCCGATACAAAATTTCACAGTATGGTGTATATATTTGCTCAATACATTTAATGATCTTTACTCTAATGCATATTCAGTCAAGTTTTGCTTCTGCAATACCAATGAAGTGATGTGAACAATAACATCCAATACAAGGTCATGTATGCACTTCGTTACTTCAACAGGAATTGAAAACGAAAATACCAGCATCTCTCTTGAATAATTGGCAATGTGAAACCACTCAACCATCAATCTATCTACCGTACCGGTATACGTTTTCTAAAATTCTTTTGCTACAGATTTGAAGTGTCTCCATACCAGTTGTTAGAGGGTTCATGGTCATTGATATTTCTCCTGAATATGAAGACTGAAAATCAACTTTTCATCCATTCAAAGGTGTACAATATCTTTGAATTTATCATTAGTATTGATTAGAACATTAACAGCTCAACTCTAATGCATTCAAAAGCAATGTGAATAATTCTGAAAGAAAATATACATGATTATCTTTTAATCTATACATGCATAATATCAATGCACAGTATATGTATTCAATTGGTGGAATATCACATTAAGATTAATTGTCTGTTCAGAGCCACAAGGACATTGAGTCGATGATGAAATATGAGTTAACACCTTTTTGTCTCCAAGCAGAGGATATAGTGTAAACCCTGAAGAATACAAGAAAGCCACTGTATTCAACTTGTTTAGAGTAGTTTTGTTAATAAAAAGGATCAGTTTGCTCATTAGGCATTGAACATTTTAACTCAATGGTACATTTTACTAAATACAGTGATAGCCATACAGAAAGCATTTTCTCAATACAGTCGAACCTGCCTACTAAGGCCACCTGAGGAAAACAGAAAGAGTGGCCACTGTAGACAGGTGGCCTTTCTTTACAGGTTCTACAACACATTTCTCTCTCTCTCTCTCTCTCTCTCTCTCGGGAGGTAAAATGCATTTAGTCAGGCAGGTGGCTTTTAAGAGAGGTGGCCACTAACACAGGGTCGACTGTAATTAAATTGGTATCAAAGTTCAAGATGCAAATAATTCCATAAATCTGGTTTACATCACAATTTGTTAAAAATATACCATATTCACAAATCCCAACTACATTAATGGCGGTATTCAGTGCTTCTATTTCTATCATCCCTGTTTGGATATTTTTTATACATGTACCGGTATACGAACACATCAAGAATGTATAAAATTCATGGTATATGTACAACATTCATATATATATATATATTTATATATAAAACACATAAAGTATGAATCATATACATGAATGTTATCCCAAACTATAAATTTCTGTATGTAGATATGACTTCCTCAGATTAAGAGTTTATAAAACAAAACAACGTAAAATGAATAGGGAGCATGGAAAGTTAATTATCTTGTTTAATCTTGACACATTTGATACACACATCTATGAATATACATGACACCTCCTTCAAACCTATGTAAAAAAGACTAAACCGATGATAGTATACACATAATGCATGCGAATGAGTTCATTGTACGATCTATCTGCACTCGAGTTGAGGCTGTATGCATCTATCGTTTGAAGCCGTCATACAATAGGTGCATAAACAGACTCAACAAGAGCGGATAGATCGTATAATGAATGAATGAAAACATGCATCATTTGCCTTATACAACAAAACTCCCAGGTCCTTGTTATATGATGTAAAAAGTATTCATTTTAAGATTATTTTGTGTCATTATCACTGACAAATAAATCTAAAGTTTAATAGGCTTAATTTAGCTCGTACACAGAGATAAGCGCACTTAGCTCTATACGCGCACTGCTGCACATCACATACTTAAAAATCTTTGAATAGTATTTGAAACTATTGCATGCTTTTTCATGAAAAAACGTGGGATAGTCTCAGTAAATGAATCACACGTGATCACGTTTGACCAATCATTTGATTAGGATCTAGGAGTGAGTTGTATAATACAATATATACACATGGTAGACATCCAACATCACATTAATAAAGTATTTGAATATAAAAAAAAGAAGAAATCAATTATATGTATCCCAACTCTTCATCAAAGGCATCACTAAAATATTTTCAACAGGGACTGTGTTGTATAAAGACTTTTTTTAAAAGAGCACATTAATCAAAACACCATTAATCATCTTACATTAACCAAACTGCAGAGAGCAGATTGAAGTTCCTGACAAAAAGTTTTGAATGGGAAGACCTCGCTGCCTCCCATCCCCCTCCCCTACACACATCCTTCTAGTGACACTCATGTCATTCAGAGCTCAAAGAATCTCTCTCTCTCTCCAGGGCAGTGTCTGTCTATGGACAAAGTTCAACATAGTTACCAGGGAAGAGTCCAGTCATGCCATGGCTGACTCCTTCATACCAGCCATCCTCATTCTTCTTCAGTACATAGATGATTGACCCTTCTTCAAATGAAAGCTCATCTTCTCTATCGGCACCATAGTCAAACACTGCAACAACTGCAAAAGAAAACAAAAAAGGTACTATGATAGTTAGTCGATTCAGAATAATGATGTGCTCATCAGCCCTTGAAAAGTGTAATCACTGAAGGTGAGTACCGGTACATGAACTGAAGATTGAGACGATGTATGCTGTCAAGACAGAATTGCACACTATGGTTTGCTGCTTGACACTATCGTTACAAGATATTGTACGAGAGGGGAAAGTAAATGGAATGTGTATATCTTCAGAATAGTCACTGATCTATTATTACAAAAATGACCTCAATCACAACAAGGAGTCCTACACTGGCAAAAAAGTTACATGTACATTGCCCCGACTGAAAAGAGTCGGTCGGTTTTATGCCGGCGTAGAGTTGATTTGGCAATGTGATTGAGGAATTGTACTGTATTTGGAGAAAAAACAAAACAGAATCTGTGGAAGTAAATCCATGGTACAAGTCAACATTTCAAAGCTAGGTTAACAGTTTCTACTCCAGCACAGCATCACAGGAAAATAGCCCACCCTGGATACAATAATATCATTTTTGGGCATCAGATTGTGAGATGAAGATCCTTGCCTGGTGATTTCATCTGACGCCAAGAATTTAATTGACAGTCATCTCTTTTGGGTGTGGTGTACATGTTAACGGTTAAGCTTGACCTTATATGAAAATGTTGGAGGTTCTAAGTTCAGAGAGGTTTGAGAAGATAGAAATGGCGGAGCTTCAAAGAAATAGCTGCATGATACACGTAGACATGAGCACAATGCTAGAAGCCATCATAATCTTACTAGATACTAATCAATCTCATTATTTTATTAGAAAATGCACACACACTTTTCATAAGCAAAGGTTCAACTATTGTACAAAATATTGACATGTACTGCATACTGATAAACAATGTACTGTGATTTGTAAGAAAGCAAGTATTTGTTGCAAAATAAATTTCTCTCACTTACAAGCAGATCTTTGATTGACAATTTTGACCATCATGATGCAATTACTTTGAAGAGTAATGACAGATTAATCAAGAAGAATATTTTATATCTAAGTAATAATCCTACCTTTTGATTTCCTCAATAGAGCTGAATTTACCAATTTATTTAATTCTAGTAGACAAAGAATTTTGCAAAACACTCAGAAATTGTAATGAAAGAATGAAGATGACTTGAAAACGATTGCATAATTCACATCCTCTTATGGGAATTGGCACTCACAAATCATCTCTCACGATAGTCTGATTACATACTGTGAGAGCTGAGGGGAGTACATGTACGTCATCGGACTACCGGACTCATAGTAAATATTTTTTGCTTCTAAGTTCTGCATGTAACCAGCTAAGATATGAGGTGCACAGAAAATTTACATATCAGACTATGTACTCTTTCAATATAAAGCGGCTGCATATCAGGGTATATGTATATTTCATTTAGAGAGAGAGAGAGAGAGATAGAGAGACTGACATGACAGATATTTAAGAAGAGACAGGCCATGTCAGACAACAAACAAACTGACACAGGCATAACAATTCAGTCAAATTCACAATAAAAATGGCAAGATAATAATGGCAGAGACAGACATCATTTACAGATATTGAGACTAAATAGTATACGGTGCATGGGTGAAACGGCTCTAAGATGGACGCTGATCTGACATAGAGGGAAGCATTCAATATCAGTCAAAAGAACACATTGAATAATGGGAAAGACCCTATTGAATACTCAGGGTAACTACTTCCATTTACAGTTTCTCTTCCAAAGATTGGAATACATGTACATATAAGTGGACGTTTGGAACTAAAATTCTGTGTTGTCTACTTATTGTATGAAGGGGAGGATTGACAATCATAGTCCAAATTTCCATGATCAACTTTTTGCCAGATATTGACATGGACTCATTCTCTTCCTCTTTCCTGCTCTATCAGAGATCGATCTCTCTTTCTCTCCCGTTATCTTCTGTTCTGCATGCAGGGGAGATTAGCAAGGTGTGGTCTCTTAAAAGTTTTTACAGCTCCTTTTGTCTGAATGGATGATTTATTAGCTATGATTTAAGGGGGTTGCATTTAAAAAAATTCATCCATCATTTGTATGAATAGAAGTAGAAAATCAGAGAAACAAAATGTTGAAAGTTTGAGAAAATTTAGACTGGACGGAGAATAATAATGAAATTTTTTTTTGAGATCACTATTCACAATTAAACTCTCATTGGCAATATGGTCATTATGTGTGATGTCATACACATGCATGGAGAATTCTCAAATTTGGTGAGTACAGGAAATAATAAAAATTATTATACATACGAGCCTCATTTTCCTGAGAATAAAATCATGTACCGGTATTTGATTCCGTTTTTTGATCGACTTCAATATTGTTAGCATATTTCTTTTCCTCTGTATATTACATCAGCATGCAATCTTATTACAAGATTGCATGCTGAGCATGATTTTCTCATAATATTCAATCACACACGTGCATGAGCAAGAGCTGCATGTGCACGCTGGCCTAAATGGCTGTAATGTGACAATAAACTACTTTCAAATGACCTGTATATAATGTAAAATGTGTTGCTATTATTGCGTTTAAACACCAATTTATATTAAAAACTGGGATCATCTTTCATTTTGCCAAATTGCCAAATTTTGCTAGACTCTGTTGGATTGGAAACAAACATTGTGGGTAGCATATTACATACATGTCCTCTTAGGCTCTTACAAAAGGTCTGTATAGAAATGGACCAGTTCTCCATGCATCAAGTAACATGACTGCATTGTCAATATAAGATTCCACATAAGATCTCAACTTTCAAAATTTTATAAGTTTCTTATTCATTGTCAAGATTTTTCTGAAATTTTGACTGCCTTGTTTCTCTTCTTAAATCTGGTTCCGCACGAGCACGTCATGCACACACATAAATATTGAATGCAGGTGTCTCAATGGTGGATTTGAGCCTACAGGGAACTTATGCAAGTTTTTGTAGAATATTTGATGTACAACAATTATTGAAAATATGTGCATGAAATGTTGGAATATAAATCAGAAGGATAGCACCTTTACATGGTAATATAATATTTTATATATTGCATATGAAGATTCTAGGTTTCTGATTGGTCAAAACTGCAGGCATGACATTTGCTACCAACTGCTGGGCAATATAGCGAAATATATTGACCGGGCATAGTTCTACTTGAGCGCACAATGCAAGAATGCAATGATTGCGCGTGAGAGTAACAATGGATACGTGTGGTGAGACACACGCAATGCTCTTAGATGGGTAAATTTCCTTCGACTCTACAAATACACTTTAACAGACATTTTTTTTACAAATATCTCTTTTCAAGAATTAACACTTGGGATGCACTTAAAGTATAGCTCCTCTGTGATCTCCAGACTGTACTATGCACCGTGACTTCGTCTCCGGGCACAGTACAGTTTTGAGATCACTTTGGGCAATAGTTTTAACCGTGCTCCTCAAAGCAGTTCATATTTGTATATAAGAAGAATTCATATATGAGTATAAGAAATGGGGAACAGATCTACATCATTGACACAGACGTAAATCATGCGTAATTAATATCATGAAATATTTCAGTTAGACACAAAAATTGAAAGGCAAGAGAGAGAGAGAGAGAGAGATAGCAAAATACTTCTCAATAGATGGACAAACTCAACTACAAGTATATATGTCCATACAGACAGACCGAAATCATCAATTTCATTTGTAATGTGTAATGTATGTGGACTGGCATTGTGATAATGCTTTATGGAGGCAAGACTTCACATGAAATGAGGATGTTTGGGAGAGTTAGGAGAGCTTTTCTTTTACCTTTCTAAATGAATGAAGGCGGTTCTTCTTCTTCATCTAAACATTTCAAGAATCCACAATAAATTGATCATCTCACTTGAAATCATAAATTATTGGTAAAAATCTTTGGAAACCTAGAAATTTGTCAGTACTAAGTACATTTTGCCTCACAGTGGAATCAATGATAGTCTGGCCCAAATCTATATTACTGATGTGTCTCTGCAATATGTCTCAATTCAATTTACTAAGACCTAATATCAAGCCATGTGAATTTGGATGGATGTGAGTGAAAGATTGGGCAACATTTCTGAAATCACACATTTAATTTAGTTTTAAATAATCCAGTTTGTCTGAAGGTCAACCAAACACACCATGTGTTTCAAAACGGACGTTATTCCATATTAAACCAAAGATTTGGTCTTATAGTCCTTACTATCATTTAAATTTTTTTTAAATATATCAGAATAAGATTTAAGCCGCTTTACTAAGCCAAGGTAGATGTTCAGTACAGGTTTCTCAAGCTCAGTGATGGTCTTGACAGAAACCAGTTCAAAGCAGTTCATATTTGTATATAAGAAGAATTCATATATGAGTATAAGAAATGGGGAACAGATCTACATCATTGACACAGACGTAAATCATGCGTAATTAACATCATGAAATATTTCAGTTACACACAAAAATTGAAAGGCAAGAGAGAGAGAGAGAGAGATAGCAAAATACTTCTCAATAGATGGACAAACTCAACTACAAGTATATATGTCCATACAGACAGACCGAAATCATCAATTTCATTTGTAATGTGTAATGTATGTGGACTGGCATTGTGATAATGCTTTATGGAGGCAAGACTTCACATGAAATGAGGATGTTTGGGAGAGTTAGGAGAGCTTTTTCTTTTACCTTTCTCAATGAATGAAGGCGGTTCTTCTTCTTCATCTAAACATTTCAAGAATCCACAATAAATTGATCATCTCACTTGAAATCATAAATTATTGGTAAAATCTTTGGAAACCTAGAAATTTGTC